>JANEYF010002919.1:0-212199 GCA_029963845.1 Rhamnusium bicolor
TATATATATATATATATATATATATATATATATATATATATATATATATATATATATATATATATATATATATATATATATATATATATATATATATATATATACATATATATATATATATATATATATATATATATATATATATATATATATATATATATATATATATATATATATATATATATATATATATATATATATATATATATATATATATATATATATATATATATATATATATATATATATATATATATATATATATATATATATATATATATATATATATATATATATATATATATATATATATATATATATATAATTCTTAATGTAATTTAACACAAGTCGGCGGTTGTTTTTAAAACGATATCATAATTTCAAAAAAACCTTCTGCAAGATTGTGGTTTTAGCCAATTTAGACATTAAGCTTTGAATATCTTGTCATTTTTATTATAAAATTTCTATAATAGTTCCATTAATGTACATTTAATTATTCAATTACATTCAAATAATTCACTTTCGTTATGTACTATTCTTTGATTATACAGTGTGGAAATTAAGTAAAGCATAAATTCAGTAATTCCGTTGAAATTAATTTTTTGGGAAAAATATCGAAGGAGTATAGCGATTTTAACTTCAGCAAATACTTTCAGTCTATTTTCAGTTTCTTATGTCATTTATTTTTAAGTTATGACGTCATCGACTTTTTTTTAAATGACAACCTATATTTTTTATTATTGATTTTGGTAGTAGTTTTTATTCCGGTTGCGACCGTATAAAATTTTCAATATGTTATTTTTTTAAAAAAATCGAGAAAAATAAATTGGGTAAATTTATCTAGTTGCCGGTGTATCACATTAGTTACGGCTGTCAGAATTACACAATTTGTAAATGTCACAATAGAATAAGTGTTATTATTTAGTTTTTTCTAAATTAGAAAAACTATTTTATTAATAAAAATGGTACAATTGAGCGACAAACAGAGAATTGAAGTGTTAATAATGATTGGTTATGGCGACAGAGCTTGAACACATCAAGAAGTGTGTCATCTTTTTAGAGAAAAATACCCGGATTAGCCCATAAATCAATCAACAATTAATAGGATTGAAAAAAAATTTCGAGAACGTGGCGTTGTAAAGAATCTTCCAAAAACTGGACGTCCGGGGACATTAAATGAAGATACACAACTTGATGTGCTACTAGAAATTGAAAACAATCCACATTCAACTAGTAGAAGCATTGCTTTGAACCACAATATAAGCCACACTACAGTTCTAAAACTTTTGAAAGTTCAAAAATTCCACCCATATAAGGTGCACTTGGTTCATGAGTTGACAGAAAATGACTTTGATCGTATTCAAAAGTTTTGTGAACAAATGATGGAAATTTGCAACCGCGATCCAATGTTTTCCCAGCGTGTTTTATTTTCGGATGAAGCAACATTTTGTTTAAATGGCCATGTCAATACACAGAATTGTAGATATTAGGCTAGGGACAATCCCCATTGGATGCAGGAATGTCATACCCAATATCCTCAGAAAGTTAATGTTTGGGCAGGAATTATTGGTGACAGAATTATAGGTATATTCTTTTTCTAAAGCAATTTGACTGGAGGTAGATACCTGCAATTTTTACAGTTGGAATTGATGCCTGCATTATCTGCATTATTCCCCAATGCAAATAACCCTGACCTACCAAATAATACCATTTGGTTACAACAAGATGGCGCTCCGCTTCATTACGAAATTATTGTGCGACGCTACTTGGACCAAGTTCTCCCGGCAAGATGGATAAGGAGAAGAGGTCAGATAGAATGGCCATCTAGGTCCCCTGATCTAACGCCATTAGACTTCTTTTTATGGGGGTACTTAAAAAGTAAAGTATACAACAATCGCCTTAATAATTTAGACGATCTCAGGCAAAGAATTCAACATGAGATTAGGTTAATATCGCCTCAAACTATTCAGAACGTGAGAAATGAATTTTATAATCGTCTTGGGTATTGTCAAATGGTACAGGGTCGTCAATTTGAACATTTAGTGTAAATGTAATTTAACAACTGTTATTTCTGTGCTTATTTTTTGTGTTTGATGATATTGTTAGAGTTTTTTTCTGGTTAATCAATTTAGTTTCTTTTTATACCAATGTTTGCCTCACGAAGTTATCGTTATTACTAACTTTGAATTGAGTAGATAATAAATTTCTAGTTCGATTTTTCAACTATTTGCATAATTTCAAAATAAAAACGAATGTGCCGTCGATAACTTTCCGTCAAACTTAGGCAACTAGATAAATTTTCCCAATTTAATGAGTTTTTGTTATTTGAACTTTAAGACTGTTTTTCTCGATTTTTTTCAAATAATAACATATTGAAAATTTTATACGGTCGAAACCGGAATAAAAACTACTACCAAAATCAATAATAAAAAATATAGGTTGTCATTTAAAAAAAAAGTCGATGACGTCATAACTTAAAAAATAAATGACATAGGAAACTGAAAATAGACTGAAAATATTTGCTGAAGTTAAAATCGCTATACCCCTTCGAGGTTTTTTTTTTCAAAAAAATTAATATCAACGGAATTACTGAATTTATGCGTTACTTAATTTCCACACTGTATAATGAAATCGAAATTATAATGTCATTTTTAAAACAGACGCCTACTTGTGATATAACGTTGTAACAAAAATTTAAGATTTCAAATATGTGAAAATATGTAATGTGTTATTCAAAAATCGAAAGTAGAGGTCACTTTCAATTAAATAGGAAGTTCAATTTTCCACACAAGAACTACAAAATGTGGTGTTTTGTAACAAACAAATTTAAAAGTGCAATTCCTGAAAACAATAAAAAAAATTGAAAGGGAACTAATTTCGATTTCACCCAGTATTATGTATAATATAAAGAGCAGTAAAAAACGATTAACCAATGAAAACTAAATAACAAATTCATTCATCATCATCAAATTATAGGCATGAACAACTGACACTATAAATTGAATTGGTCATTTCAGAAACCACAGAACACCCTTTCTCTGAGTTAGAATTTGACATATACATAAAAGATACCAGTACTCTAAGACATATCCCTAAGGACTTTCCCCATTTTGGTCAATACAAAATGACGAGTTTTAATTTTATATTCAATCGTCTAATAAGGAGAGTTTGAAAAAAGAGAAGGCATTGGTTAAGGATATAGCTGCGAGTAATGGATATTCTGTAAGTATAATTGATAAAATAATTAAGAAACGAAATCTTAAAGTCACTTCGAAATTTCTCGACCTTACAAAATGAAAGAGAACATCCGAAATTTATATCGATTCCATTCTATCCCCGATTCACCCGTGGTATTGGTAAGATTTTTAAAGATACAGGTATGACAGTAGTTTGAATTGAATTGAAACAATGAAAAATCAGGGATTTACAAAATTAGCTGTAAGACTTGTAATCAAAAGTATGTTGGACAAACTAGACGATCAATTCAAACTAGACTCAAGGAACATATGGCCAACCTCAAATATGGTAGAATAGATAAATCTAGTGTTGCACAACATGCGTATGGATAGTGACAGAGGGCCAATCCTAAATAGCCCACTCTATTTTTTAATGAGTTACGGTTCACCGAACCGTGACAATAATTTAGGTGTAAATAGGATACATTGTTAGCATAAGGCTAGTTTCAATCATCTGCAAATGAAGCCAACTTAGTTGGTGAAACGATCGTCGAGTTCAGTATATGGTGTTTTGGTGTTCTGTGGAAAACTAGATCTATGTTACCCTTTTTCTCAAAATGATATTTTATAGGATTTGTTATGTATAGAGCTAGTTACGTATTCACTGCAAAAACTACATCAATGTCATCTTGCCAAGTACGAGAAATTTGCCATTCTATACTGAAGTCATTGCGAAACATTAGTTAACGACTTTGTAATTTTTGCACTCCCATAGGATACTCTTGGCTACTGATTTTACAACTCTTAAAACAAACATTTCAATTTGTCGTAAAGTCTGACTGTGGTAAATTTGTATATCATAATGTCATCAAGCGAATTGGAAAGTGATCATGAACCGAAAAATGAAACGACCTGTAATTTTTGATTTACCAAAGAAATATCCTTAGAAACTCTAATGGTAAAGGCATGTGATACACTAACTAGAGAGGAAAGAAACTATGCAAAAGAAAAACAAACCAAGATTGGAAGTGTCATTTATGACTTATACTCTACTGGTTAACTATTTTTATTTTCATAGAATACTGTTGAATGTATTCTTGATTATAATTATAAAAACTTTGTGTTTCATTAACCTTTAAGAAAAGCTTAGTAATAAAAAATCAGAAAACGTGATTGTGGTTACATGCTAGTTAAAAACTTTAAGATGGTAGCTGAATTAAGTGATAAATATTCAGCAAAATAGCTTTAAACAGATCAAATATATGATTTTAAAAAGTGGTGGTCATCCATCTACAAAAATATTATTTGTCCGTTGAATCAACGATAACAAAGTTCCAAAAGATCAAAAATGTTCCTTCACTTGATCCTGTTACTCAAGTTTTGAATATGATGCAAAGAAAAAAGATACAATAGGTACACAAAATTTTATCGATAGTATGGTTACAAATGCCTTCCAACTATTTAAAAATACTACAGCTAATATATCAACTGCTTGCATCATGGCTTATAAAAATAAGCTGCCAAAAATCCTAAAAAATGGAAAACAAAAAAGTATGATCAACTGGCCGATAGAAATAGAGGAAACACCAAGAGGAAATGTCGAATCTGATGGATAATATGATTATGTTTATGTATCATTATAAAATATTCTAAATTTATTTTAGTTTTGTGTTAATAGGATCTGTTTATTAAAAAATTTTGGAAAATGAATTGTACTCAATTTTTATATTATCCATTATTCCCTTTAAAAACAACACGCAAGTCAAAGATTTTCTTTTTCTTTTTTCAATCTATTCTGCTACAGAAACATCAGTCTCAAAAACAATAATTAGTAGGCCAGGTTTTAAAAATATTGCCATTTATTTATTGACATACAGTTTTTATTGATTTCTATAAAATTTTAATGGTATGTTGTTTTTGAAATGGCTATACATGTAATGATTTGAAGGGCAAATGGATATATTGATATTATTAGGGTTCTCTTTATTATGGTAACTGACACGTGAGTTTTCGCGGATACTATGAAAGATATTTAATTTGTCAGATTCCGACATGCCAACTTATTGCAAATATATGAAAAACAAACCGACTTAAAATGATCGCAAGTAATGTTGAACTTCCTCGATGTCCATACAATCTTTCTGCAATAATAAGTTCTCAAAATGCAGAAAATCTAGAAACTAGTTCCAAATTCGGGACTCACCAGGTAGAGGTCCAAAAATGTATAGTGAACAGAATAATCAATGAGCACCTTATTTACTCTTATCATATCCAACCTAAAACTTCCACCAAATGTCCACAAATTAATCGATAACATAGAACTGCTCATATGGACTAGCATAAGAAAATTCTCCTCATGAATGAGTTAAGTTTCACAAGAAATCTGTTAACCGAACGTATATGCAAATCAAAATTTATTCCATAAAGCACAGATATTCTTTGTGTGAATTCAAGACTAATGGAGCGAGACTGTAAAAATCCATCTGAGTAGCATGTATGGACAAAGGTGGATTAGAAGCGATGGACTATAACCCTGGCTAGCGCTATCGCCATCTTTATATCTCCTGGATTTTTATCTATGGGGACATTTGAAATCGATAATCTACGTAATACCCGTTCTAAACATTGATGATTACAATCAAGAATTATAAATTTCTGCGAACAAATTAGAAATACCCCAGATACCTGAATGGGTTAGGAGATAAGTGAATCGAAAAATTTCAGAATGTAGCGAAATAGGAGATGGCCATTTTGAATATGTTCTATGAATACATTTAAATTCAAACTCAATATGGTATCCTCGTACAAAGAAATACCAAGTTTCATTCAATTTTGGAAAATACTCTCAAATGGGTTCAAAAACACATTTTGGCTCTGTATTAGAAGAGTACTTTTTTTATTCATTTTCATTCAGAGTTTTCTAAAAATAAAAGTAAAAATCTATTGGGTACTGTTATTTGTCTACCTCCATAAATGGTATGGAATAAATTGTATGTTAAATCATTACATCATTACTTCTAATCAATTATGCCAAATATTACCAAAAAAAATAATAAAGTTTCAAAATTTATTGAAGTCTATAAATTGGTGTACAATAGAGCAATACACTGATGCAAATATGGCAAACGATACCTTCTATTCTCTTTTGCTGGGTTGTTTTCATGAATCATTTCCCACGAAAAAAATTAATATTTCGAAAAGAACTAATGAAAGCTGGCTAACTACAGGCATTCGAATTTCGTGCAAGCATAAGCGCGATTTAATTCAGCTAAAACAGAAAGGAAATAAAGGTCATGATTTTGTAAACTATGTTAAATTATACTGTAAGACTCTAAAAAAAGTTATACACGCTGCAAAAAAACTATACCTTAGTAGTAAGATTTTGCACTCTAGCAATAAAATAAAAACTACCTGGGATATCATAAACGATCTTCAGGGAAAAAAATCTTAATATTCAAGAACATATAGTGCTATCTGAGAATAATACATTAATAAAAAATCCCTGTCAAGTAGCCGATAAATTTATTAACTTTTTTATAGATACTGCCGAGTTATTAACATCTAACTTACAAAGCACACATTCTGCGGAATACTAAATTAATAAAATAAACAAAACTACCATGAACTCCCTGTACTTTATGCCGGTTACGGAAAACGAAGTAATTGAAACTGTTAAGCTGTTAAAACCTAAAGAATCATTTGGATGGGACGAAATTCCGATTACATTAATAAAAGAAAACATTCCAGTTTTAAAGAAACCTTTAACGCATATCATAAATTTATCACTTTCCCAGGGGATATTCCCAGACAAATTCAAAATAGCAACTATTAAGCTGCTTTTTAAAAAAGGCGACAAACATAATATTTCAAATTATATACCTATTTCACTTTTTGCCAACAGTTTCGAAAATATTAGAAGCAGTAGTAAAAAACCAGTTAGTAAATTATTTAGAAAAACTTAAAATTTTAACGCCATTTCAGTTTGGATTCAAAAAAGATTGTAGCACATCTGACGCTGCATTTAAACTAATAAATTATATTAATAATATTCTAGAAAATAAACATATTCCTATGGGTATCTTCTGCGATTTGTCTAAAGCTCTTGACTGTGTAGATCATAATATCTTACTAATGAAACTTAATTACTACGGAATACGCGGTACACCACTTCTGTGGTTTACTTCGTATCTAAAACAAAGATCTGCACATGTCAGACTTTATGACGAATTTCAGGAAATTGGAAAAACTGTTATTACAGAAGCAAAAGATATCAAATTTGGAGTGCCTCAGGGGTCCATATTAGGTCCGGTACTATTTTTAATATATATAAATGATCTTGTTGATAATTTCCCTTCATTACAATTTTCGTTGTTCGCTGATGACACTAGTATCATAGTGAATGTTGATAATTTGAACGATCTTAAAGTTAAAAGTGAAGAGGCAATGGACGGTATCACAAACTGGTTTCATGCTAACAAACTGCTCTTAAATGTCGAAAAAACAATGAATATAACTTTTGCAAAACCCCATGCACCAATCTTAGATATAAATATTCAAACTGACTTAGGACAAATAATATCAGCAACTGATACTAAATTCTTAGGAATATATATTGACAAATATTTAAATTGGTCGACGCATATTTTTGACTTGGGCATGCAATTTATGCAATAAAGAACATCAAAGAAAATATCAGCTTTGCAGCGGCACTATCAGTGTATTTTGCATATTTTCAAAGCATACTACAATATGGCGTGGAATTTTGGCAAACGCAACTTATTTTCAAAAAATTTTAACTACACAAAAACGCGCTGTGCGAGAAATTTGTGGTATTGGCCCAAGATAATCCTGTAGAACAGCGTTTAAAAACTTATGTGTACTCACTGTAATCAATCTTTATATATATATAAAAGCTATAAAAATTTACAGACAGCGAAACACAATATCGACACCTGCTGATATTTATGATTACGATACCAGATCTAACTTAAAACTAATTGCACCTATAGATATGTCAGAAATAGGAAAGGTCCTTTATACTCCGGAATAAAAATTTATAATCACTTACCAAATTTTATTACTTGCATAAACAACGAAAACATTCAAAATTAGGCTAAAGAAAGTTTTAAATAATTACGTGTTCTATAACCTAGAAGAATACTTTACTACATTTCAACCATAAAAGGTTTTCAAAGGGCTTACTTTCAAAAACATTTTTTCCATGCATTGTATACTTATAATGTTTGAACTTATTTAAGTACATAGGTACGTGTATTGTATATTAATTAGGATTGAACTTATTTAAGTAAATGCTATTTCCCTTATGCTTAGATTAAGGCGCATTATGTTAAGTAGATATCTATATAAGCATATTTGTATTATTATTGTTGTGTAACAGTAATTTTTGGGAAATAAATCTAAGCTATGGTGATAATTCAAATAATCGTATTTCGTTAAAATAGAAAAATGTTCAGTTTTTGACACCCTTTCATCGCCCTTTATCTCGAAAATGAAGCATTACTAGACCCGTCTTCATAGGAACTTTTTGTTATAATTTGACATAAGGAACATGCTCCTAACATTTAGAAAACACCTTGTATAGTAATTTTATATTTTTGATTAAATATAATAGCTAATCACAACATTGATTATACAACAAAACACTAACTTATTTTTTGTTTAATAATTCTAATCTATTTACCTGTATTGTTTTGTTTTACAATAATTTCCAACTTGGCACTTGCATTGAACACTTATACTTTAAAGCACCATTTATTATACTACCGAATATTACTAATAATCTTTTTCACACAATTTTAATAATTACAACAGAATATTTTTGTAATTGATAATTTTTTATCGTTGAATTTTGCCAAATTATTTTAAAAAAGAGAAGTAAGTGTTGATAAATTACTTAGGAGTTTTATTAAATTATTTGGTAAAATATACCAATATTTATTATTATGTAATATCTAATCAATGTTTTATTGTGATTTTGGTATAAATTTATATTTTTTAAAAGAAAAAAATGTTTATTTTATTTAAAGGTTAACAAAATATTGTTTATCGTATTTCAAATATTTATCGTATTAATGGAAACTGTATTCCAAAATATATAAAAATTATAAACTATACGTAATATACAGTATATATATTTTTAGTTATTGATGCAGATAAAATCTTTAAAGAATGCATACTGCTATAAAAGAAGTTTAGTTTGTCAGATCAACTCACGGGTTTTTCTAGACTCTCTTAATTATATAAATTAATTCATCATTTATTTTAAAGATGTTCCAGTAACACGAAAATCAAAAAAAAATAGAAAAAGGCCAAAAAGTAAGATAATGTGGAATGCGTAGTTTCAATAGTAAACTTTCACAATTTGCCCCCATAAATCTGTTTATAACTTACAACTTTACACTTTACAACTTGCAGCTTAAAACGGTATAAAAAAATTAAAAATAATAATTTTCTAAAAACAAATTAAGCTCCTCTTCTTGGTAAAAGTTAAAATATAGAGTGGAATGAAAAATAATATTAATTGAAAATTTTTTTGCTAATTATTATTTACTAACTTTTACAAATCTTATCACAGATAAGTATAACATATATCTTTTTAAACAATTATTTTCCCGACTATTTGCCAAAACGCTGAAACTTGGATTACAAAAAAGATAATATGCACATTATGTTCAGTACAACTGACTCAATAATGTTATTTTTAATTTCAACTATTCTAGTCTAGTAAAACCAAAAAAGAAATAGTTGAAATTAAAAATAACATTATTGAGTCAGTTGTACTGAACATAATATGCATATTATCTTTTTTTGTAAGTTTCAGCATTTTAGCAAATAGCCGGGAAAATAATTACTTATCTGTGATAAGATTTGTAAAAGTTAGTAAATAATAATTAGCAAAAAATTTTCAGTTAATATTATTTTTCATTCCACTCTAATAATTCTCTCAATTTATCAATAACTTTTCTTTTTCTCTTTTGGGAGTACCACAAGAATAATTAATTCTTCGTTATCTAAAAAAAAAAAAATGTTAGTTACCAAGTATGTTACTGGAAAATTAAACATCTGCGCTTGTCACATTGCATCAAAAGTTTAGTCAGAGGGTGTTTTTTGACAAACTCAAATTGTCAAAAGGTTTAAATTTTGCAATAAACCAACGAACAGTTCCAAAATTAGATATAATTGCAACAATAGAAAAAATTGCACAAAGTTTATCATTAGTTGAAGGTAATGAATATCGCGTATGGTAGAAAATTGCCTTAGAAAAGCAATACAAATTTAAAAATAATATACCTTTAGAAGAAAAACATTTAATTTCATCTTTGAAACAAGATCAAAGTATCAAAATTCTAACAGCTGATAAAAAAATGCCACAGTAATTTTAGATATATATAATGCAAAAATTATAACCTTAATAAACCAGGGACCTTACTCAAAATTAAATAAGGATCCAACAAAATCAGTTGAAAACAAGATTTACAGAACCTTTTTTAAATACAAAAACGAATTTAACGATTTTTAACGCAGAAACACCACACTATAGTAAATCTCATTTTTCTGGCTTACCGAAAAAACAAAAACCAAATATTCCTTTAAAACTGATTGTTAGTTGAATTAATTGTTCGTGTTGTAATTTAGCAAAATACATATTGAAAATTATTAATCTGCTCTCTAGCAATACCGAATAATATATCAAAAATAGTCAGCATTTTTTAGAGAAACTGTATGCAATTAATATTCATGATAGACATCTAATGTTTTGATGTAGTTAATCTTTTCATTATTGTCCCATAACAATTTGGTGGAAAGAACTAAACTCAGTGTAAAGAGTTTGATGGAATTGTTGACTGTTTATATTAAGAAAACTTATTTTCAATTAGATAATGAATTCTATCAACGGGACTTCGGTATGGCTATGGGATCTCCATTATCTCCAATATTAAGTAATATATTTATGGAGTATTTTGAAAATAATTGTATACCAAATTGTGTACATAAAACGATTATTTGGTGGAGATGATATTTTTGCAATTTGTCCTCATAATATTGAGTTATTACATATTTGTTTAGAAAACATTAATGATAAATAACCATCCATTAAATTCATTTTGGAAGTAGAGAGTAATAGTAAATACCCTTCTTGGATATTTTGGTTAAAAAAACACAGTTTCAAATGTGTATACAGAAAAATAACTATATTTAAATTTTAAATCTAACCAGGCAATTAATGTTAAAAAGGGTGTTGTTAAATGTTTGTATGACAGGGCAAAAATAATTTGATCTAATGATCAAATATTAAATAATGAGAAATAAATTATTAAAGAGGTATTAATAAATAATGAATATCCCGAATTTTTTGTTGATAAGACTAATAAATATTGAGGATATACTTAATAATTCGGTACAACAAAAACCTGAATATCAGTATACAAGAATAATTCTTCATATACAAGGATTATCAGAAAAACTACGTCGTGTCGAAGATAAGTTTCATGTTAGGACAGTATTTCAAATAAGTAATACTTTGAGATCCATTTTAACAAAAACCAAACTTACCGGTTTTGTTTTTGTTAACAAAACAAGTAAATTGACAATGATATTGTCAATAATCAAAGACAATTTCCAACCATGAGGCAACCATATCGAAGCATTTTTATTAAATTTCTTCAATGTGTTGCTGAGAATGGACTAAGAAAAATCGTGCGTGAATTTGATAGAGATGGCACGACAAGTGTCCGAAGAGTTTCGAGAACACTTCGCATTCCAAGAAAGAAGATATGGAGCATGTTGAAATGGTACCATAAGTATCACTACCATCTGCATGCTGTGTAAGATTTATTTCCAGAGCACAGTGAACGTTGTGCTAACATTTGTCAATGGTTTCTGAATTACATTGAAGATGACCCACTTCTTTTGAGAAAAATATTGTGACCTGATGAGGCTTGCTTAACTAAATGGCGTGGTAAATGTTCATAACCAGCAAGTTTCGGCACGTGAAACACGCGATTAGACTAAGAAATTTTCAACAGGAGTTTAATGTGAATATTTGGCTAGGCATTCACAATAGTTTTGTCATGGGTCCTTATATCTTCCTTCATCCTTTGAATTTCGATTTACTTCTGACATTTCTTTAACATGAGTATGCCAATATGTGGGATGATTTGGGATTAAGGCTGAATGCTTTACTTCAGTTAGACATCTGTCCAGCCCATTATGGACGGAATGTTCATAACTGGTTGGATACTAAGTTTCCTAGGATATGGATTGGTCGTGGTGGGACAGTTGCCCTGTTTATTTCCCCGATATAACCCCGCTTGATTTTATGCATGGGGTTTTAACAAAGATAAAGTTTATACCATTACATTAGATATGAGAGAGGAATTAATCCAGAGAATACAAAAAGAATGTAATGAAATACGGGAATATCACTTACTTCGTTTAAGAAAATCCATTACACACCATTTTCAGTCTGTATCCAACAAAATGGTTTCCATTTCGAACATTTTCTAGTTTTAATTGACGTTCTTAAATTTTATTATTTTATTTGTTTCTTTGTTTCAGTAGTTTTAGGTGTTTCTTGAATAAAATTACATTTGCTAACTTTAATGAAGTTTTTCTCAAAAACCGTGAAAAAGGGTAGATTGCTTTCTTCTGCTAATTTGTACGGGAAACTGAAAAAAAAAATGGTCCATTTTACAAGTTATAGACAGAAAAGGACAGGAACCCCAGTTTCAACGACAAAAAGACAAATACCATATTTCAAATTGAGAGTTTATGTAATTTCTTAGTAACTGCCGGAATTTTTTTTATACTTCACCCTGTATCTCGAAAACGACGAACTTTTCCGCAACTTTTTACCTTAAAATTAGATCCTCTATCGTTTGGCAAAGTCATTCTATTATAAACTGGGAGACCCTGAAACTGACTTTTTTTGATGTCATTATGAAAAAGTTTCCTCCAAAAAGAAATCTAACTCAGCTGATATATTTTTTTTTTTAATCATTGTTGAATATTTAATGATTTACAGTCATGATAATTTTATAGTAAATCAAAATGTGGAAAAGAAAAGTGAATATTTTCTCTGTTTTGACCATTAATCAGTCAATTTTTGTTGGCGAGAGATTGAGATCGATTTTAATAATTAATAGAACATCATGTTACATTTTATACCAATTTATTAAATACCAACAGTAGCCAAATAAAAAATTAAATTATATAAGTACTTAAATAATTTTATTTAAAAAAATAATCCTAGAGAAATTAAAATTTATTGGTCATAGATAAGTATCAGTTAATTATTATGTGAGCACACAACTATTTGTATACACCTGTGTGAAGTGAGGAAGAAAATTATATATACACATTAAGTTGTACTCTGAAAATTAACATTTAAATTCAAATTTAATTATATTAAAATATTTTCATCTTCAACAAATTGGTTTGTCAATTGAAATAATTACAAATGTAAATTTAATGCGGGAACTCCGTATATGTTGTGCTTTATTAACTTTTATTTTATTTAAAAAAAGTAAGAGAGTTTGTAATATACCACATTAAATATTTATGTGTCATGAAAACGTGCATACTAGAAGAGTAAAAACTAGTAGCAATGGCCACGACATATGTACTTGGCAAAAAAATACACTCAGCAGTAAGATATTCACAAAGAAACGATTAAAAACTGAAAGAGAGATTTTACAATATGTTTTATTTTAATAAAATTTTAAGCTTGCGTTCGTGAGAAACTGCATAAACGATAAAAAGAAAAAAGCGACATTCAACACATGTTTAAGTTATTCCATATTTCATTTAAATGATTTGAGCCATGTCTACAGTTCTCTTAACTGTCTCCCCTATTCCTATTCTTAAATCGCCAACTTCCGACAAAATCCATACAAATAATGGCTTTTAAAATCTTTCTTTCCTAAAATCATTTGACTCTTTTTTAAGTTTGCATTTGGTCTAATTAATAATTTACCGCAATGTGTGTGAGTGTGTCGTTTAAAAAATTAGGTGGGTTTATAATAATTAATAATTACTTTTTTACTTATTTTTTATTAATAGTATTTATGTCTTCCCATTATAAGTATTACTATTTTCCTGTGAGACTGTTTTTGTGTATCCACTGTATTTCAAAAAGGGCTTATGGAGAGTTAGTCAAATTTCATATACAGGATGAATCACTAAGTCGTGTACGGTCAATATTTTAATCGATTGAGATTCGATTAGTAAAGTGCTCGGCGCTCAATTATACGCACAAAAAGTAAGTTCTGTGGGGGTAGTCAATAATCATAAATAGTTTTAGTATATACAGGGTGGGACAATAGTGCGTCGGACCTCGATATCTCGAGTTCTACGATAGCTAGAAATTTTTCAAAAAAATTGCAAGTAAACTAAGAACTTTTTTAAATTGAATTTTCTCAATTTTTTCAAATGGAACACCCTGTATATTTTTCAACCATGTGATGTAAAAATGAAAAACGAACATTTTTTTGTAAGTACTTCCCTATGAATAATTGCAACCATTTTCGTTTTATTGAGCAATAATTACAAGATTCAAAAATAAACTTAAAAAAAGAGGTTTCGTCAAATAACTCAGTAGAAAAAATTATAATAAATGTTCCACATGTTGGCCATTTTGATTGACACACATCACTATGCGCTTTTGAAATGAGGTTCCCACTATTCCTAAAACTGTCGGTGTGATAGATCTAAAGGCAGTTATTATTCTTTCCTTCATATTTTGTACTGTTGTTGGTGTGTCTATAAACGATTTCCTTCACGTATCCCCATAAAAAGAAATCCATTTTTGTAAGATCTGGGGATCTAGCAGACCATTTAGTGGGTCCATTTCTTCCAATCCATTGATGAGGGTAGGTATTATTTAAGTGGTTTCTAACTGCATTTAAATAATGTGGTGGAGCACCATCTTGCTGAAACCATATCCTATTTCGAATTCTTCCAGGGAGATTTACCAATAATTGTGGCAGATAGTTTTCCAAAAAAATGAAGATAAATAGATTCAGTCAATGTACCATCAAAGAAATGTGGCCCTATTACATGTTCTCCAATAATTCCTCCCCAAACGTTTATAGACCATCTGTGTTGGTTATCAACTTGCATAAAAAAGTGAGGATTTTCCGAAGCGTAATAATGGAAATTGTGCCTATTAACAAACCCATTTCTATGAAAAGTTGCCTCATCAGTGAATAAAACATTATTGAAGAAGTTGACATCAACTTGCATTTTACCTCTGGCCCAATTACAAAATTGTAGGCGCTTTTGAAAATCGTCATCAGATAATTCCTGGTGCATTTAAATATGATATGCATGCAACTTACTTGTTTTTAAGATTCGATCCACAGACCGTCTACTTATTCCTACTAATGAGGTCACTTCTCTTTGACTAACATGGGGATTCTCAACCGTTGCCAGCACCACAGAAAACTCATTTTCTTCGTTCACAACACGTTTTATTCTTTCACTTTTTTATATTCGACATTTCCAGTTTTCAGAAATCTATCGAGAAGGTTTTGGAAGCTGTTAACATCAGGAAGCCTTATTTCAGGATAACGTTGGTGATAAATTCTATTGGCAAGTAAACAATTTCTGTCTGACTCGCCCAAAACAAAAGTCATGTCTACAAGTTCCGCTTTATTAAAATTCATATTGTAAAATTCCAAATATTTTAAATTCAATACAAATTGTAACTAACGACCGATAAGTGTGATAAATGCTCCTTTTATACCAAACTGAGGTTTATTGCTTGTCGAATAACGAAAACAGCAAAAAAATGTACAAAAAAAACATTACAGTAAAGGACTGGTTAAATACTATTTACTCATTTCAATGGAAATGGTCCCACTAAATGGCCTCATTTCAAAATTGCATAAAGACGTGTGTCAATCAAAATGGTCTACACGTCGAACACCTATTGTAAATTTTTCTAATGAATTATTTAAGGGAACCTCTTTTTTTAAGTTTATTCTTGAATTTGACACTTATTTATTTATAAAACGAAAATGGTTGCAATTAGCCATAGGGAAGTACTTACAAAAAAATGTTCGTTTTTCATTTTTACATCACATCGTTGACAAATATACAGGGTATTCCATTTGAAAAAAATTGAGAAAATTCAATTTAAAAAGTTCTTAATTTAATACTAATTTCTAGCCACCCTGTACATTTTTAGGAAATGAAAATGATTAAAAAATATTAATTAAATGTCTTGTAACTGGTATTCACATAAGTTTTTCTTAAAACCCATAATTGTGATTGTGGTGACTTTTTTAATATCCATCTGCAGATGAAATTATTTCAACAAAAAAAATTCATTACATCAAAGTGGTTGGGAGATAGCCGATAATAATATAGGAATGAATAGAGCCTAGAAATAGGCTTCAAAAAATGTACTGATATACATAGCATTCCATTTAAAAAAAAGGCACTTGGTCCTGTAATTTCGTCTTGGCTCGCCCTGTATGTTCGAAAATAATTTCCAGTTATACACTTTTTTATCTAGTTTACTTGCAATTTTTTAAAAAATTTCTAGCTATCGTAGAACTCGAGATATCGAGGTCCGGCTCACTATTGCCCCACCCTGTATACATATATTGCAGTTGTTTTTGTTTATTCATTCCCTTCAGAATCGTTCAAAAATGGCACGTGTTACAATATATGAAGTGATAAAAAACAAAATAAAATGTGATTTTTAGTTATATCGTCATGATTGATTATCACAAAGTAACGGCTTACAAAATTTATTTTTCTATATTCAATTATATTTTTATCGAAAATATTTGTAGGTAACGTGTCAAAATTTTGATAATTAAAGGATCTATCAAAATCAAGAAAAAAATAGGAGGTTGCCGTTTAAAAAAAATTTCGACGATGTATTACTTGAAAACAATAATGATGACAGGAATCGGAATTTGAAAGATTAAAAAAATAAATTCGATCTGTCCGAGGATTTTTTTATAAAGTTCTTCCATACTTTAGCCGCCCATTTTAGAAACAGCAAAAGACTTTAACCGGTGAAACTTTTCTATCGGAGTTACCTAGAGAGTTATTAAAAAATATAAAGTTTTCGTACTGTTTCTTCAACTAGCGACTATTTCTATTTATTTGTTGTTTTTTTATTGAAGTGCTACTTTATTCTATGACATAGAATTAATCGTTTTTAAAGTTTAACGTTTTTACTCTATCGTTAATGTGGGTTGACAGTAAAAAAAATTCTCACAGATATACACAACATGCAATCAATAAATGATTTATGAAACTAAAATGCAAATCAAAAGGGTAAAACTAGTAAAATCGATAACCCCTTCGAGTATTTAAATTACAGAGTGCGTCTAATTTTTTGTAACCATTAACTTAACCCTTTTATAAAAACCTTTCTCATGTATAGAACTCAAACTAAATCATTAATAAAAATAATTGTGTTTCTTTCTCTGTTAGAATTTAAATCGTATATGGTTATTTTTCCAGTTAAATAGTAAACTAAAAAGAAACAGAACGTAAGAAATATAATAAATGAATTGTTGTACGTCAATGGAGAATATTTTATTATTCCAAATCATTTATCATTCGTTAAAAAAGTTATACAGAAAATGTAAAAAAAGCCGGTTAAAAATTCTTAAATAAGATTAATCATTTCGTCTCTGACAGCCTTGAAAATGTTCCTAAAATGCGTGGAGAGGCCCCGGTTGTGTATGTTTGTTTGATTTTTTAAGAATGTGGAATTTCTTAGAGAACCATTAAAACAAAAATGTGTTTTAATGTTAGGGAAAATCCACGGTTTTGTTATGCGCATGTTGAATTATTTTTAATTACTTATAATTATATATTACTCTGACGTTTGAAAAAATATTAGCACATTGGCCTGTTGAAAAAGTAATATCTAATTAGCTACGTTGAATCTGAAATAAGTGTTTAAATTAAAAATGAAATAAGATTAAAAGTTAATTATATTCTTTACATATGAGCAATAGTAATTATTTATTATCCATACATAATGTTATTGATTTAAAATTGTGCAAAGAAAAAATACTATTTTAAACTCAACAATTTGTTTCGTTAATTTACGTTTTGAATGAAAGCAAAGTGTATCATTTCCTTCACATGAATTATTCAGGGTCAGGATTCTACGCCAGAATCCAGGACCGGTAGCTACTACTTCCTCATATGGTTGACAGAAGGGCATACATAGACAAAAAAAAGCAAAAGTATAAAATGAATAACGAAATACATACCGTTAGACACAATGTAATTATTCAGAATAACTGCAGTCAGCCATTGCATTAACGTACATGGTTAGGTCACAACTAATAACACCGGCACACAAAAAAAAAAAGTTGTTTGTACATTTGACGCCACCTACCTCCCGACATGTATTTCGACCCGCTGAATCCCAATTTGAAGTCAGTTTGGACCGTACACCCTCAAATATCGAGTAAATTGAAAAACCGTAAAAAATAGCGAAAATTGGGTGTTTCGGTAATAAAAAAAATTTTGTGGATCTAAACCAAGCCTAATTTTTATGTATTTCGATCCGCTGAATACGAATCTAAAGTATATTTAGACCATAAGCCGTTTTAAATCTAAGCAAATTGTAAAAAACCCTGGAAAATTACTAAAAATGGCAAAAAATTGTGATTATGTTGATGAAAAAAATTTTGTAGACCCGGATCGAAGAGGATTTGTATGTAATTTGATCTGCTGAATCCGAATCTGAAATATATTTGGCCCATTAATCCCTCAAAATCTCAAAAAATCGCAAAAAAAACCGATAAAATAGCAAAAAATTGCAGTTGAAAAAATTGAAAAAAATCTATGAAACACGATTAAATACGTTTCTTGTATTTTTTTAAGCATAAAATACAAGTTTAGAATCTGAAAATGTGAAAAATTGTAAAATCTATAAAAAAATGACGTATAAAAAGAATGAAAATTTTTTTCATCAACATAATCACAATTTTTTGCCATTTTTAGCAATTTTCGAGGGTTTTTTACAATTTACTTAGATTTAAAACGGCTTATGGTCTAAATATACTTTAGATTCGTATTCAGCGGATCGAAATACATAAAAATTAGGCTTGGTTTAGGTCCACAAAATTTTTTTATTACCGAAACACCCAATTTTCGCTATTTTTTACGGTTTTTCAATTTACTCGATATTTGAGGGTGTACGGTCCAAACTGACTTCAAATTCGGATTCAGCGGGTCGAAATACATGTCGGGAGGTAGGTGGCGTCAAATGTACAAACAACTTTTTTTTTTGTGTGCCGGTGTAATCATTCTGCAGTCGTGGCTGTTAAATTTGAGCGATTTGGTCTGTACATACGTTTGTATAAGGAAAAGGAACGTAGCACATCTTCCGAGGTTAATGGTGCAAATTCTAAATAGTTCACATGGGCAAGCACTGAAAAACCGCGTAAATAATTTTCACGAATTTTACACATTGTTTTGTATCCCAGGTTCCTGTGTAAAACATTTTATTGTTTATTGCTTATAGCCTAACTTCTTCTGTCTAATAGAGATAAAGCTTTTTGAACACTCAACATTCTTAGTATAAGATTAACGATCTTATTACACCGAAACTCAGTTGTTTCATCCACTGTCACCTACAAAAATATATTTAGTGCGTCCTTTATAATCCAAAACATTTTTCTATACACTATACCCAATAATTATTTTATTATTTTTTTTAGAAATCTCTGTTTTTGTCACTATCACGCAAGCACCCTTACACTCTCAGGCTGCTGACATTACTAAACATTGTTGCTAAACTAGGGATACCATCGTCACCAGCGGACAAGCTGCCAAGCTCCATATAATTATACACTGGAAATTCTCGTATACCCGCACAGTTGGACAACTCTCTGCCTCTATCCTGGTTCCACTGGTTGCATATGTTACATATATACAGAGTGGGGCAATTGAGCGTCCGACTTCGATTTCTCGAGTTATATGATAGCTAGAAACTTGATTTAAAAACATAAGTAAACTAGATAAAAAAGTCTATAACCGAAAATTGTTTTAGAATATACGGGGAGAGCCAAGACGAATCTACAGGATCAAGGAACATTTTTAAAACGAAATGCCATGAATATCAGAACATTTTTTGAAACCTCTTTGTGGCCTCCTTTCACTCCTCTATTATCATTGACTTTCTCCCAGCCACTTGGATGTAATGATTTGTTTGTTGAAATTATACCATTTACACGTGTACATTAAAAATATCACTACAATCACAACTATAGATTTTAAGAAAAATATGTTAGTATCGGTTATGAGACATCTGTGTGATGACACTCAGGTATTTTCACTTCCTAAAAGTATAAAGGGTGGCCAAAAAGGATTTTTAAATTTATAGCTTTTTGAACTGAATTTTCTCAATTTTTTTCAAGAGGAACACCCTGTATATTTTTGGACTATGTGATGTAGAATTGAAAAACGAACATTTTTTGTACCTACATTCCTATGGCATAATTTCACCAAAAAAAAAAATCATTACATCCAAGTGGTTGGGAGAGAGTCAATAATAATACAGTTGTGGAAGGACGCCATAACGTGGTTTCAAAAAATGCTCTGATATATATGGCATTGCATTTAAAAAAAATGTCAATTGACCCTGTAGAATCATCTTGGCTCATCCTGTGTATTTGAAAACAATTTCCGGTTATAGACTTTTTTGTCTAGTATATTTATGTTTTTAAATCAAGTTTCTAGCTATCATAGAACTCGATATATCGAAGTCGGACGCACAATTGCCCGACCCCGTATAAATAAACACTCCAGATGAATTTTTATGTGGCGCATTTATTAATATCTGTATTTGTTTTTTGCCGACTCTGAAAAATGGAGTACAAATCAGCATTTATTATTATTAAGACCGCATCTTTGGTAGTTATTTCGCGAATATCAGTGGCGGAATCAGCTCGTGTGTGAACACATCAATTTTTTTATGTGCAAAAATGATATACAATACTAAATATACAATATCTTACCTTATATTTTTGACGGGCGATTTTTGTAATGTCCAAAATTGGATGAACGCCAAACATTTAGCAAAAACACTATTAAAAAAATGTTTTCTTAACCGCCTCTCAAGTCACCAAGGTAACTCCCAGAAAATCTTAGGATCTTGTGTTGAGTAAAGAGAGATGAGGCTCTACAGTTTATTGTGGAGTCCGAACCATATCTAGGGCATCGACAGTTCTCTCCCATCTTAAACTGAAACAAATTACAAATAAAATTTCCAACTTGCTCCGAGATTAATTCGAACCATCGATATTCGGTACCGAGTAAATCGCTATAACCGCTTTACCCACTCGGCTACCATGGCCATTGCGCTATAACAATTATTTTTTGGCACTAGAATGAAAGTATGTTATTAATAATTGTTCGAAGTCATTTTGATTCCGGCGCCTGTCATTAAAAATACATTTGTAGTTTGAGAACTATCGATTCACGTCTACAGACGTAACTGGAGCATATTTGAAATACTAAGAGTTTTAGAACGTTAAATTTTCGTATACACAAGCTAAGTTTTAAGTTCTATACCATTAAACTCTAGTTCCCGGTTGTTTATATCCACAGGTCTACGGTATTTCTAGAAGGGATCCTTCGAGACATTTTTTCACAAAAACACAATAAATACTCTGTCTATCGAAATGCAATTGCACACTGCTGAGGCCGCAAGCTTACACGTGTCTTCAATTGCGATGTATGTAGGTGGTGGGGGTTCTGTCTTATACGTATGTCTGCTTGTTTATTTATTTGAACTGTGAACTGTTTTTAATTTATAACAGACCTTTTACAATCGTATAGAACCTACATTTAATTTAGTGCTTTGTTATTTAGTTTTAGTTAGATTCATATGAGTTTAATTAAGGAAAATTTATTTAAGACTTTTGCGGTAATTAAGTACTAATCTTCTACATTTAAGAGATAACAATACACCTTATATTTTTAACATTACGGTACCCACACTTAAAATATAGTTTGTGTTTCTTTACTGTTTCAATTAATTACGTGAGTACATAAATGAGTTGTATTTTGCAAGTAATTAGTAACATACAATAAAATAACATGAGAGAAGGTTATTAATTAATTTCTGTAAGAGTCGTATACTTAACTACTTAATTATATTAGAATTATTTTCTCTGATTTGTTTGTGATTTCATAATTTTTACTGGAAAAGTTACGATAGGTGCACGAGATTATTTTTAATCGTTATGAAGAATGGTGCATCTATTATAATGTGAAGAATATTACAAACGAGAAGATATATTTTCAAGAATAAGCCATTAAATATGATTTGAACGAAACAACTACTCAGCGAGCAAATACCCCTACCTGCATTGGATTATACCTTAAAATCATAATACATCGGTAGCCAATATCATTTGTCAATTCTTAATCAGACATAGACCGGTTTCGAACATATTAGTTCTCCTCAGTATGCCATAGGTTATGGAACAGACAAATAATAGTGGCCAACCTGCTAGTCATATACTGATTAAGGTAAATTGAGTAGTGGTGAGAGGTATGTGAAACTTCTCATATGGTCCAAATGCTACTATCCGACCGACATCATAGATGTCTCTGTGGCGGATAGCGACTTGCGAAGCAAGTACCGAGTGCGACGACCTCTAGCCCACGTGGACTAAACTACTGTTATTAAATATGATTTGAACGATACAACTACTCAGCGGGCAGATACCCCGACCTGCATTAGATTATACCTTCAAATCATGATAGATCGGTAGCCAATATCATTCAATTCATTCAATATCATACCTCTCACCACTACTCAATTTACCTTGGTCAGTATATGACTAGCAGGTTGGCCACTATCATTTGTCTGTTCCATAACCCATGGCATACTGAGGAGAACTAATATGTTCGAAACCGGTCTATGTCTGGTTAGGAATTGACAAATGATATTGGCTACCGATCTATCATGATTTGAAGGTGTAATCCAATGCAGATCGGGGTATTTGCCCGCTGAGTGGTTGTTTCGTTCAAATCATATTTAATAACAGTAGTTTAGTCGACTTGGGCTAGAGGTCGCGCTCTCGGTACTTGTTTCGCAAGTCACTATCCGCCACAGAGACATCGGTGATGTCGGTCGGATAGTAGCATTTGGACCATATGAGAAGTTTCACATACCTCTCAACACTACTCAAGAATAAGCCAAACACACAAAATCTTCTTGCTTTGGTCGTATTAAATACTCCATTTACAAAGCATTTTGTTTATTAAAAAGAACGTTGATATTGGCAAATGCATACATCTGACTGCATTTTTGAAGCGTAAGTCAGATGGATATAGAGCGAAGAAATCCAAAATTGTTTGAAAATATGCTGCGATGCGTCCAAATTACACCGATAATTGTCGTTTTTTTTTTGCCTCATATTGAAACAACCGATGTACGAAACAACCAGCTAGAATTTATACATTTGGAAATATTCCAAAAATTACCAGTACTGTTCTACAACTTTTAAATCCGGAGAAATATACTAGCCATTGCATTGCTTCAGGAGGTCTTTCGAGTGGTAGGTTCCTAAGCAGATCCTTTAACCGTCAAACACGAAGAATGTTGGAAAAGCAATAATGTTGCAGAGGGACATATTGAAAATTCCAGTCAGAATAAGAAAAGATATCAGCAGTTCTTGGTGAAAAGTGTATTCCACTTCAAAAAATGTACAATAAAAAAATGTGCAAATTAATGGTCAAAACAATGCAACAATTTATACAACGTTGTCTCATATTAATTTGTCAAATTGTAATAACTGTATTGTTAATGTTTATCGTTAAATTTTGTGATTAATTTTAATAAATTTTGTCAGGTATTTGCGTTGACTTAGTCTGCTTCTAATTAATGAATTCTATTATGGTCGTTTTCGTCATTCATTCAATATCACCAGATCTACTTCGCATTGCCACATTAGTCTACACTTTTTCACTCAGTATTCCAACACAATCTTTCAATTAAGCCATATCAGCCATAATCAGACGACTTCTTTACTTTTTCAGACACTAAAGATTTTTACTACCATATATTTTAAACGTATAATATATTATACACCAAACGGTTATGATTTGAGGATACAATGGAAATTTTCATATGTAGGATAACTTCTTATTTATTATTCTTATTTATAATTAAGAAAAAATAAGCTTTGTCAGTAAATTAAATCTTTTTTAAAACATCTGGATATACTATTGGCGCCAATGACTTGTAGATCCGTTTTCAAATTGTAATCGACCATTAACGTATGTATAATTAAGACGTAGAGTTGCATTTTTAACGGTAATGAGTTTACTCTATAATTACTATTCACTAAAATATTGTAGTCCACGGAAATTAAATTTTCAAAGTAATTCAGTAAAGTCTTCTTTTATTCTTTGGTATGATCAAACACGAGGAAGAATTTATTATCAAATACTAAGGGAGATATGATGGACACTTTGTGTGAGTCCCACCCCTGTCAACTTTGTTATTATTGGATATAAAGAAATATTGAAAATGAAAAATACGTTTTATTAAAATAGCATAATTTTCTGGAAAATACGATTTTCAAAATGTTCTTAAGAAATCTTTTTTTTTGAATAGTCAGAAATAACAGTTAACAGAGGTGGGACTCACACAACATTTTCCTCATACCTCCCTTATTAGCAAGGCTGGGAATCGAATACGAATAATTCGAGTATTTGAATATTCGAGTATTCGAATACGAATTATTCTAATGGGAAATTATTCGAATATTAGAAATATTCGAATACTCGAATATATCCGAATATTCGAATACTCGAATATATTCGAATATTCGAATACGCGAATGTATTCGAATATTCGAATACTCGATTATTCAAATACTCCAATACTCGAATATTCGAATACTCGAATATTCGAATACTCGAATATAATCGAGTATTCGAATATTCGATTATATTTGAGTAAATTTGAATATTAAAATATATTGTTAAATTATGTACGAATAGGTATACAGTATGCATCCAACCAAAGTAGGTAGATAGTAGGTATAGGTAGGTATCTATTCTAAAATCTAAATATATAAATAGACCACATTAGTGGCACGTTTTACTCCCAGTCAAACTAGTCCATCTCTTTCTCGCCTCGACCTTATTCTTACTGTACTAAGGCAGGGGTTAAAATTAAATTTTAAATTTTAGAAAACCTGTAAATATTTAACTATTGATTTTTCATGTATTTGTTTTACCTTCACAATGTGCGTCTTTTTTAAAAACATTCTAATTTTAGTGCAGTTTTATTTTTTTCGAAAAGGAAAAATAATTATGACACAGAAGTATAATAAACTAGCTCTGTTTTCGTTTTATTTAAGCTTCAATAGTTAAATGTGAACAATAGCGCCTCAATCCTAAAATAAAATACCAACTACATAATTCTGACCCTTAAAGCAAATGTACAGGAGACATACCCTATTGTGGGTATGGAAAGCAAATCAAATTACCTGCTTAGTGGATTACGTCACGACTATTATTGTGGTCTATCCAACCAAATACTCAAATAGAGTATTCACTAGTATTCAGTGCTATACCTATTAATTATGAATATTCGACGATCTGGATTATTCGGATACCTATTCGAATAATTCGAATTATTCGAATATCCGAATACTCGAATAATTCGAATATTCGAATATCCTAATAATTCGAATAATCCGAATACTCGAATATCCGAATAGTTCGAATATTCGAATATTTTTTCGAACGAATATTCGAATACTAAAATCTGTGAAATTCCCAGCCTTACTTATTAGTTATAGACCCATCAACTCCTATATCATTATGTTCTATTTAAATATGCAAAAGTATATAAGTTAAAAAGAGAAACTTAATAACTGTAGCCATTTTGTGTGAGCTTTCATTGTTTTCTTGATACGATTTTCAGAAACTATATAAAAGTCCTTTAACTCTTGTATTAACCATTTTTTTTGTAATAATAAAAATAACAAAATTAAGTGAGATGGGAATTCTTATAAAATCACCCTACACAATCAGCTAAAACTATTTTATTTCAACGCCAAAAATTTGCAAAACTGCATTAGGGATTTCTTTAAATTAAAAAAACTATCACCCAGCAAATATTTTGGTTTAGTTTGACGTCAAGACTGCCTAAATCACATATAATATATTTAATCGCAAAATTGGAATTAACCATATTTAAGTAAAATTTACATTGACGCGATGTGGAATCGACATAAGTGGAGAATAAAACGACGACGTCGAAATTTAGTTAAATTGACTAAGGTAAGTAAAATTACATATAAATCTTCCTTGTAGTCGCACAGTATGTTTTGTTACTAATACGTATTAAGGTATATTTGACTTCATTTCAACGTCAATTCGACATCGAGTTTACTAGTTTGAGGTAGAATCTACGAACTATGTGCAAACGGCAAATGACTCCAAGTAAAAAAAAAGAATTTTATTCTTATTAGTAAAGCTCGCCGAGGTCACCTGGCCCACAGAGCTGTCACATGACTCATATGTTTACATCATATCATAATACTTGAATAAGTACAATAAATGGAAATAAATTTTAACAATAATGTTACATTTTATAAAAATTTGTATAAAACTCACCCTTTTAAGCAGATTTATGAAGTAGTTTGGTTGTCGTCATCACAAAGTGAGGATGATCTATAGTATAATAGCATCAGGTATGTTTCTACAGCTGTCTCCGTCAGCGATGTTCGTTTTGGTGAAAAAATATGTTTGTATTTTGAAAATGACCGTTCGACATCTACGGATGTAATACAGGCATAAGTAAAACAATCTGTGAACTCACTTAACAAAGTTGGAGATGCACAATCACAAATTTGTCTTAATTTGCTAAAATCAGGATCTTACTGTAATACACTCTCGAATTTTTCATTAACGCGATTATTTTTTGCGTCATTTATAGCCTGTAGCTGTGTATTTACGTCGTCCACTATTTGCAGCGATTCCACTAACGACAACGAACTATTTTGCAATTTTTCTATTGCGTCGTGTAGTCCTCTATAATTGTTATTAATAGTTTTTAAATCTGTTTCAAGGGAAATGTCTTGAAAGCTTGTCTGGCTTTCCCTAATAGCTGCAGCCTCGTTAGGGTTGACTGTAGTATCACAGCTGTTATTTGTTGAAAATATTCAACATAATAAAAAGCCGCTTTCAACCACGTTCCCCAACGGCTCTGGTGGTTCAGGGATACCAGGACACTGTCTGTGGAATGCTCGAAGCCGTTTAGGAGATTTGAGAAATACTTTTTTATATTTGCTATTAATGCATCTACCTCTGAAAAACATTTTCGAATCGTTTCTGCCACAAGATGTAACGCATGCACTTTACACGTAACATGTAAAAACCTACAATTGTCTCTTTGAAGAGAACGGCCTACCACGCGCATTGTCGCGACACCATCAGTCACAAACATCAATACTTGACTTGTTGAAAGTTCAAATTTTTCGAATGTCTCCAACACCACACGCGTAATTATTTCGCCAGTACACGCAGTTAGTCTTTTACTAGCTAGTAAAAGTTTAAATGTTGGTTTAAGAGGGTTCAGTACACGTACTATAATATTTAAAATAGAATTTTTTTTACAATCTGTCGTCTCGTCAATACATAACCAGAGCCGTGTATTTCTTAATCCATATTTAATCCTATTTACAATGTCTTCACGAACAGCTGGAATAAATCTACGTAACGATGTACGACTTGGTATGTTCACCTGGGGATTGTATTTATTCCAAAACTCCCGAAATGGTTGTTTATCCAGTATGTGTAGCGGAATATTACAGGCTATTAACATTAACAATAAATCAAACATAAACTGAGTTGTCAAAGGCATGCCATTTTTTTTATTTTGATGTTGCACGGTATTGATATGACGACGACAATCTGTTTTGTGCCAGCACATTAAGTCTTGATTGCAAACTTTACAAATTATTTTGCATCCGTCATAGAATAAATCCGGAAATTCGCCGATAAATTTATTCACTGTGTCCGCGTACGGTCGTTTTTTACCCTTTGGCGCGTTTGACATTATGTATAATTTATAGGTACAACCTCACGCATTAACCTTTCAAATAAGACTGCAACTTAAATCACTTCTAAATCGGCATGTGTGACGCCAGCGCAAGACCGTGGCTGTACCCCAGCCACCGGAGGACTTAAGACGTCCCACTTTAATGGGTGAAATTATTCCATTTGCGGAGGAGGTGAAATATCTAGGAATCACTCTGGATAAATCACTTAATTGGAACTCCCATCTGGAAAAGGTAATCCACAAAGCAAAGCTGTCCCTATGGACATGTCGTCGTATTTGTGGCAAATCCTGGGATATGGGTCCCCAACAAATTTACTGGATCTATATCACGGTCATCAGACCAATGATAACATACGGATCCATTGTTTGGTGGCCGAAAGGATTACAACGGACGGCCAAATCCAAACTCTCTGGACTGCAGAGATTAGCATGCATGACCGTAACGGGAGCAATTAGCACCACACCGTCAGCTGCAATGGAAATCCTCCTGGATTTACCCCCTCTTCATATATATCTGGAGAGAGAGGCCAGGTGGGCAACCTACAGACTGCAACAAGCGGCCATTAATATGCCGCAGACTAGTATCATGGAGCGGAACAGGTTGTTGGATGACATAGAGAATCACAGCATCCTGGGAATGCCCTCGGATACTATGCCTACTATGACCAACTACGAGCTGACCTTCAACATCCTTTCTCCAGAAAGAGATGAGTGGGATCGGAATAAAGCCGACCTACTGAAGGCAGACAGTTGTTGGTTTACAGACGGCTCCAAAACTCCCGAGGGAACAGGAGCCGGAGTACACAGCTACAGACCAAGGGTGAGGATAGTCTCAAACCTAGGTACTCATGCAACTGTTTTTCAGGCTGAGGTTCATGCCATTGAACTGTGTGTACGAAAGCTGGAATATATGCATCTTACACGCAGATCAATAAAAAAATTTTCAGATAGCCAAGCAGCTATAAAAGCTCTTGGCTCCTACCGGTGTAACTCCAAAACGGTATGGAACTGTCAGAAAGCTTTAAATCATTTGGGCAAGAACAACAAAGTGACTCTGGTCTGGATACCCGGCCACTCTGGTATGGAAGGTAACAAAATAGCGGACTCCTTAGCCAGAGAAGGAGCGGGATCACGAATCATCGGACCAGAACCAATACTTGGCATATCTTCAAGTACGGCCAAGATGGCTATCTCAACCTGGGCTGAGAGGCAAACTCTCCAGTATTGGCGAGTTACCAGGATTAGTTCATTCGAAGGCGTTTATAAAATACCCTTTGAAATCGAGAGCTAAGAAACTTTTAGAGTTAAACAGGATAAACCTGAAAACTCTAACAGGCCCATATACTGGGCACTGCCGACTAAACTATCATCTGTATAAACTCGGCCTAGCGGAAAACGCCGAGTGCCGTCTATGCCGGGAGGATGATGAGAAGGCAGACCACATCTTATGCACCTGTCCCGCTGTGGAGAGGATCCGATTCACAATATTTGGCAAAGGGCAACTGCTGCCAGAGGATCTGGACACATTCTCACCCAATAAAGTTATCAGTTTCATTAAGAGACTGAACTTATTGGGTGAAATATAATTAGGCGTGAGCCACAATAGACCTGCTGATGGCCGCAGTGGAGGGTCTACTGAGACACACTCACAACAAACCTAACCTAACCCTAACCTAATTCCAGCCACCTCTGCCAGCTTTACTTATTAGGTATTTTTCCCTACAAGTAGTAGCAATATTGTTGACAATCATATACAAAATTGAAAAGACACCTAATTCAGAAAATAAATGAATGTCGTTGATAAAAATAAGTTCAATTTAATTGCGTAGTATCACAAGTTCCCAGTTGTAAAAATTAATGAGCCGAAAATTTTTTCGTGCATATTGGCACTTGTACCTCGAAAAATAACCATGCGCCTCTAAAATATTCATTAATATGAAAATTCCTATTATTAAGTAAAAAAATGATAATTATAATTTGAGCCAAAATTATGTTATACTTGTTGAATATGACTTAGCAGGTATAATTATGTATTTTTTTAACCTTTTTTATCAGTTTGTTTCCATACAAACTCATTTTGAAAATATCAATTTGGAATCGTACTCCAACTGTTAAAAAAATATGGCGTCTTGCGCCAATTTGACTTTAAGATGAATTGCCTTTGAAAATGTAACTACAAAGGATATTGGACTAAATGGTCGAAATCAGGTAGATAAGTTAGGTAGAATTTATCGACGTTGTCGACCTAATAATACTTTAAAGGAGTGTAAAAAAAGGTGACCAAATGGGTTGTTATGTATGTACAAATTACGTAGGATTTCCAACAAAATCTACCTAATTAGAATATTCTACCATTATGACGATTTCCAGTCACCAAAAAGGTAAATATTACCTAATTATACTACCTATTTCGACTTTATTAGAAATTTACCTTTAAGGTAATTTGCCTTTACCTTTAAGGTAGATTTTTACTTTCTTATACTTAATATAAGGAAGTGTAGTAATCGTGATTTTCCACCTCGAGATTTTAATTCATATATACGTTTTGAACCCTCCTGAATCCATTCTGACTATTTTCCGAATAATGTCTGTCGGTGCGTGTATGTGGATGTGTGTGTGTGTGTGTGTGGATGTGTGTGTCCGCATTAACTCAAAAAATACTAATGGGAGAATTCACAAATTTGGCAATCGAGATTTTCAACAACATTTAAGATGACGTATTAAATTTGGTGAATGTGGTACCACCAGACATAATGAATGAAAGAAGAAGAAAAGTATAATTTTAGGAAATAGAAATAAATTTTTTTTATTGCATTTCTGGACGAATCTCGATGAATTATAATAGTCCAGGAGGCAGTGACGATTTTCGGTACTTATTTTCCCAGCCAGCAAACATGGATAGAATTGTTCGGTTAGTAATTCTAAGCAAAATTCATATATATTTAGGGGGGGGGGGGGGTTCCGATGGGTTGAGGCGGAACATGCGTCAGAACATACGAATAGACTGACCTTTTTTTTCCAGTGATAAAAATAGTTCTAGTAGTAAGACGTATACTGAAGTTAAGTAAAAAAAATAGTCTGGCTAATCTGTGAGTATGGATAATATGTCTGGCAGGTGAAAAACTGAAAAGTTTTCACCAACAAAATTTCCCTCATTTTCGCAGTCATGAAAATTTATCAGATGATGGCCTATATTATAATAACATCTTAAAATACAATCTGGCTAATGTGCAACACCCCCAAAGCCTTGCCAGACTCGTCTAATGATCGTCAGGCGCCCTAAATTCGACACGTTCGATTATACAGGTGATTAGTGTCATACGTACATGTTATTTTTTATGAGAGCAGTAAACAATGAAATACAAAAAAAGCACAGAGTACAAAATTATGATGGGGCAGGTTGAAAAATATTTATTAACGAAATCATAAATTTTAATGAAAGCCACAGAAAAGTTCTTATTTGACATCGGCTAATGAAAAAAATAACTATCATTGATCAAAAATAATAAATCAATTATTTAATGAAACATATTATTATAATTAAATATAAATTAAATGAAGTCTTCGTCTTCTTCTTCATCAATTTCGCCTTCGCCATTGCCATCAGTGTCTTCATAATATTTATTATCATCATCATTATCTTTTTCGCGTCCGTCGTCAATATCATCAATACTCTTTTCAAGTTCTCAGGTAACTCGCATTTCAGCGTCGTTACCTAAATACGCACATGCTGCTATTCCGCTCCTCGTTTAACTACCTGGCTTGTGAGTCTGGCAAGGCCTTGGTGATTGTAAATGTCAGCCAGACGTATACTTTCTATGAAAATATAGTATAATCTATCAAGTGACAAATTTTCAAACCCAGGAAAATAAGAGCAATAGTTTTTTATTTTTCCCATTTTGAAGATGCCGCCAGACTCATTTGCCAATTTCGTAAATCAGCCAAACTTATTTTTAATTACAGTTTATGATTATAACAATTTATATGCTAAATTTCAAGCCTGGAAAATCAAGGGTTACGGATCCGCAAAATCGGTCAAATTTTTGAATCCGCAAATTTTCAGCCAGACTCACTTTCCGCTACCTGAGATAAGCCAGACTGCTATTTTCATAAACTTAATGTTCCACTTTAGTAAATGTAAAATATTTATGACTGGGAAAATAAGTGGATTTTTATACTTTATTTTTATTTTTTTAATCCATCCAAACATTTTAGCCAGACTCAAAAATTCTTGTTTTTTTTCTCAAGAGAACAGATTAAAACATATATACCGACTGGGAAAATAAGTACGAAAAAAATTCACTGCCTCCTGGACTATAATGAAAAAAACAAAACTTTATGGAAAAAATCTGTCTGCATGTCTGTGGTATCGCGATAGCAACCACAGTTTTTGAGACAAAGTTTCCAAATTTGGTACACTTGTTCTAAAGGCAAAGACAATGATAAATTCGGTGATAAGCAAAATTTGTCAGCTGAAAGGAGGTCCACGGGACCTAAACTCTCAAACCTTTTGTATTTGTCTTTTCAAAAAAAAAAATTCTTGATGAAAGATTATAAATCATGTCTACTATATCAAGCCAATAAATATATTTTCCAAGTACTTAAATAAAGCTGATGTAAACTGAAATTTTTTACATATTTGACCTCATAAACTGGGGTTAGGATAAATTTGGCAGTTTGACATTTAAAATGTCTAATTAAGTTACAAAAATATCAATGTCAATAAGGAGAAATTATTAAAATATATGACATAAATTATTATTTACAGTATCGAACGACGCTGATAATTAATTATTTAAAAGTTTAATTTAGTTAAGTGAAGAATTAAATAGAATGATTTTTTTTAGATCAGGATGATATATACTAGTATAAGTAAGTTATGTGCAGGCCACATCAGATATTTTTAATTGTTTTTCCCTTGCTGCTTTAGTTAAAAGTACTTTTAAGCCAAATTGTGTATGAGGTAGATTTATTGGTATTATTTACGTAAATTTAAATATAATGTAAAACCAATAGGTAAATTTCTATATGAAATGTATATTTCAAGTCAACTTTACAGCATAGCTACCTCAATAGGTAAATTCATCTTTTACCAAGTCCAGCTAATTTTATGAAAAATGTTTGCTGGGTACGTAACCATATTTAATTCTCCTGGACATGCCTTTTCACTAAAATTAATCTTAAAAGCAACTTGTAAAATACTTTTTGCGTACATTTTGTACAATTTTAAATACGAATTTAAACATTTTACGTATTGTATAAAGGATGAAAGATAGCACTCGACAATTGAAAAAAATGGTAAAAAAATTCATTTTAGAATACAAATATTTACAGCTAAAGTCGTTGCTAAAATTAATGTAATGTCGAAAAATGTATATGTCAACTGGTTTTGGTTTATACAGGGTCCCATGTAAACATCTGACGTATTTTTTATCAGATAACTGTAAATTGTCATGAATATAATTATTCAGTGTTGCATAGATATATTTAATGATCCTTTATGTTTTTTTGACATGTTAATCCTTTTTGTTTTTATAATAGTAGCTGCTAAAAGATTCTTATTTATTATGTGAAATCAAATATTCACAACTGCTGTTTAGGCGTGTATGGTAATGATCCAACTCCCCAGAATCAACTAGATAACAATTACATTTTCTAAAGAACAACGTAACTGTTTTTAGAATAGATTAATTGCTTTGGACATCTTAATAGAATATAATGGAAATTTGGTAATAGCGGAATTGATCATTTTTAACTGTAAGGCGTTTTAAATTCTGTTAAATATTTTGCCTAATTTGGCTCATACACGGTGTGACCCATTTGAAAGTAGATACCCCCATAAAATTTATATGTCTCATCCGATCTTGCCTTAACTAGTGGTGTAATTATGCGTCTTGTGCGTCTTGTTGGCGATAAAGTTCTTTCAGCAAGAGATGCTGCCGGAGAATTTAATAACAAACATCCCGATAGACGTACAGAGAACAGCAATACTGTACACCGCATAAAAGTTTTCAACGAAACAGGGAGTGTATCAAAACATATTCTTAAAAACAGAAATAATCCATTTAGAAATAATCAGTGAATATTGAAACGTTCCTCATTCAAACTTGAGAACGGGTAGTCTAGACTCTAGAGACATATCTCTAGAGAAAATATTAGATGTCTTGCAAAAAACGAAATTAAACCGAAAATTTTACATACTCAAGGATGTGAGGAAAGAATATGGGAATTCTGTTTAAGGACTCATGGAGAATATCTGAACAATAGGAACTTTTTTGAAGAAAATTTTGTGCAACGTTTACTACAAATGTCTTAAAATTCATGGTACTGGACTGCCGAAAATTCTGATAGGGCCATAAACGCAAAGATGCAAAGTAAACGTGTCGTGCGGAATACTTGATAATAGGATTATTGGTTCGTTTTTCTTTGAGGGTAATTTAAATGGAAATCTGTTTTTGGACTTTCTAAGAAATGATTCTTGGGATGCATTACATGACTTACCAGATCAAGCTCCCCTACATTTAAAGTTTCAATTAGATGGGTCTCCTGTTCATAAGATTGAAAATTTTGAAACTTGGTGGACAAGTCGAAAGAGTCCACTTAGTGGCCAGCAAGATCCTCGGACCTGATACTATTACATTTTTTTCCTTGGGGTACAAAAAAAGCAAATAGTTTACAAATCGAGGCCGCAGTCAGAAGAACTTCGCGCTAGAATAACTAATGTATGTGCAGAAACCCTTGAGAACAACTGAGAAAGGTAACTATAAACGCACGAAAAAGGTATGATAAATACAATGAAGTAAACGGCGGATTTGTGGAGGCAACACGAATTTTGGTTAGCGTTCATTTTCTTTTCTGGCATTCTACCAATTTTGTTGAATATTGTTTGTGACCAATAAAAATAGTTGTTTCAGTTGTTTTTCACTTTTTATTCTGTGGGTTTGATCAGAAGAAATAAATTCATAAGAACTGTAATTTTTAATTTGGCCACAGAATTATAAACATTTATTATTTAATAAATAACAAAAACTCTTGTGCATCTTATAGAATGTATACTGCTAAATATCCTGGCAGGCGGGTACTGCATCGCACTTTATTTTGTAATTTTACGTAGACGATTTAGGGAAAATGGATCAGTGCTCAATAAATAAATGAGAAATCGGCGTAAAATTGCGTTAACACAAGATAATGGGGACTTCCCATGAGATCTAATTCACACGAGATCTAATTCCCATAAGGTCTAATTCTAATAGCCACCCTGTATATCTGTTCGGGTCTCAGAATGAGTTTTATATAGACCGATAAGATAGTCCCATGAGATCTAATTCCCACGAAATCTAATTCCCACAAGACGTAAAACTCCAATGCCATTTTCCCCATAAGATCTAACGCAACACCTTGTATACATGTTCGGCTTTCCGAATACGTTTTACCTTGTAACGTATCAAAAAACACCGATTTAAAATTTCCATGAGATCTAATTCCCACGAGATCTAATTCCCACGAGATCTAAAAATGTGACGTTACGTTAGATACTGGAGTAAAGCATTACATGAGCAGCATTCAGAGGCGTAGGGACAAGTAAGGCAGCGGACTCACTACGCCAGTTTTAGGAATAATGCTGGAATATAACACGTCGACCTTGTTTCCAAGGGGGACATATTTTAATATAATACTTGTATACCTATCACCTACACGGCCACCCCCTCAAAAAATTCAAAACGCAAAGGTGGTCGAGTGATACATCTTTTAAAAGGTATTTCAATTATCTACATAACTGTGTATTTTTTTAAACTTTTATCGATTCGTTCCTGAGAAATAATTGTTTCATTGTTTTAGGTTCGGGAAATAAAAATAGAAGAAGCAGTTTAAATGTATGTATTGTTCAAAATGACCCCCACCGACTTCCATATAGTAGTATAATCTGTCTTGAAATTCTGTACGAATATTTCTGAACAAATCTGGAGTCAATAAACGGCATTCTCGAACAATTCTTTCACGCAACTCTTCCAGAGATGAGGGTTTTGTTGCAAATATCTTCGATTTCAAATGTCCCCACAGAAAGAAATCCAATGGAGTTAAATCGGGTGACCTAGCGAGCTACTGCACAGGACCTCTTCTTCCAATCCATCACTCAGGAAATCGATTATCCAAAAATTGACGGACTGCTATAGCAAAATGTGGGGGTGTCCCATTCTGTTGAAAAAACAGTTCGCCCTCTAAAAGATTATCGTCTTCATCGAGGATTTGGGTAATTATTGGGTCGATGTTATTTTCTAACATATCGAGGTACCTTTCGCCATTTAAATTGTCAGGAATAAAAAACGACCCGACAATATGATCCCCTAAGATGCCAGCCCAAACATTTAACTTCTGAGGCCTTTGGGTATGAGTTTTCATGAACAAATGTAGATTGGTTTCACTCCATCAAAAATAAAATTATTTTCCTTAAGAAGGAATCGTAAAAAGTAAAAAAATACACAGTTATGTAGGGAATTGAAAGACCTTTCAAAAGATGTATCACTCGACCCCCTTGCCATTTGAAATTTTTGAGGGGGTGGCCGTGTAGGGTAGAGGGATGATGATAGGTATACAAGTATTACATTAAAATATGTCCCCCTTGGAAACAAGGTCGACGTGTTTCACCAATTTTTCAAAAAAATTTTTATCCAAAGTTATTCAGGGTGTCTACTTTTGGTTGAGACACCCTGTATGATAAAAATCTTGATTTTGTGCTGACATCCACTGTTTTACATCTTTTAAATAGGTATATAGTAATTTGCAATTTTAATATTTAGTCGAAGCATACTGCATAATTTTGGGGCTAAGTATTGAAAATGTTTTTGTCTAATTATTTTCCTAATTTTTTCTATTTGGTTTTTTTTTTGTGTTTCTAAGTACGCATCCATGATAAAACACATTCGGAAAGCCGAAGAAATATACAGGGTAATGCGTCAGATCTCGTGGGAAAATAATTTCGCGGTATTTAGATCTCGTGGGAATTATATTTCGTGGGCATCAGATCTCATGGGACGCACTGAAAACAATGAGTTAAATATTTTACATTATTTCGAAGAAAATCCGTCCCATTCAATTCGTGATGTCGTTTAGGATTTAAATATATCTTCCAGGTCTATTAAAAAAATTTAAAAAAACCATTTGGCGTATGCCATACAAAATACAGCCATAAGGACTATGAAAACAAAAGTGTAAGATACTGCAATATTATTTTAAATATTTTTGTTTGAACAATAATATTTTTTAAATATATAACAGGTGATGAGGCAATTTTTAGCACAGCAGACATATTTAATAAAAAAAATCACAGTGCTGCTCTGTAGAAAATCCACATGAAATATCAGATTCCAAGGCGATAGGAATGTGGTGCAACCTAATAGGCAATAAAGTTGAAGGCCACATTTTTTTGTGGCTTTGACTAGAATAAGATATTTTAGGTGTCTTAAATTATATTATTTTGCACTGATTATACATGTTCGGAATTATATATATAACAAATACTCAGAATGAATAGGAAAATATGGAACAATGTGGCCTCCAAGAAGTCCAGACTTAAATTCACTGGATACTTTTTCTTCAAGATTTCAGTGTAGAAGTTAAGAGTTAAAATTTTGATAGAAATAGAAAATATAAATAATGCCAACATGTTACAAAATGTAGTGAATAATATGTATAAACAGTATTAAGATATATGATGTTGCTTGATTTAATATTATTTCCTTCATTAAATGTTATTTTCTACATTAAATTTAAATAAAATTTAATTTATTTTTCTTAAATTATTTCAATTATTATCAGTAGGCATTTTATTAATCATGAAGATAAATGTATATATACATATATTACATGTTTTTTGGAAAGTGAATTTAAATCATTTTTCAAAATTGTAAAAATGTATTATTTAAAAGAAATATTGATTTGTTTTTTCCCTCTTTTTTATCAATTTTCAATTGTTCTTTTGTTGCCAGTTTTGAAATCCTTGGGGAAAAAGCATAAGTAACATTTACATTTTATTTCCAAAGACAAATCCACAAATTGGGATGAGAAAGTTACTGGAATCATCCTGTACAGAAAATCAAATGACGTTGGCTGGTACTATAATAATAAAAGCTCTGTCAAAATATAAAGCCAATAATACCCCGGCAAATTGGTCTAGTTATAAAACAAAAAGAAACTTTGTGCTAAATGCAATTCGTAAAGAAAAAGCAGCGTATCTTTCGTTTTTAGAGGGGCAAAAATCCTCAGAACACCTGTGGCGTGCGCTGAGAACTATGAATGTTTATTCAAGTGATAATAAAAATTCGCTAAATTCATTTTTAAAGCCAGACCTGGTTAATGACCACTTTTTATCGATTTTTAACGATAATGCTTGTCCAGAAAATGTTGCACATTTTAACTCAAACACATTTAATGAAAACATTACTTTTAAGTTCAATTTAGTTGATGAATCTACTATAATAAATGCAATAAATGGTCTCAAATCGAATGCAAGTGGTATTGATGGTATCAATCTAAATATGCTATTACTATGTGCTCCTGTCATTATGAAACATTTGTTGCATATAATAAACTGCTGTTTAGAGATGGGTTATTTTCCCAGTGCATGGAAGACTGCTTTAATTTTTCCTTTGCCGAAGGTCCCAAATCCAGTGTCTGTAAATGAACTGAGGCCCATAAGTCTTCTCCCAATATTATCAAAGATTCTGGAAAAAATTGTCTATGTACAAATAAATGAATATTTTTCAAAAAATAACATTATTCCAAAACACCAATCAGGTTTTAGAAAGGCTCATAGTACAACAACTGCATTACTAAACCTTCATGATACTATTATCACAAATCTAGACAAAAAACTTGCGACAGTACTCATTATGTTAGATTTTTCCAAAGCATTTGATACCATCAGTCATGAACTCATGTATGCTAAACTGAAGTATTATGGTTTTGACCCCATTGCACTGTTATTTTTTGAAAACTATTTAAAATCAAGGTCTCAACTAGTGCGAATTGGAAGCATTGAATCCTCTGTTGGAAATGTGTCATCGGGAGTTCCACAAGGATCAATTTTAGGACCCCTGCTTTTCATTGTATACACGACTGACATGTATAATAAAATAAAACATATGTCTATGCAAACTTATGCGGATGATACCCAACTGTTGTTTCACTTTAATAGCGACAATTATCACCAAGCAGCTCTTAGTATTAATCAAGACCTTAGTTATATTGAAAGGCATGCTTCTGAAAATAACTTAAAGCTCAACGCGTCGAAATCCTCCGCTATGCTCTTTACTTCTTCAGCTAAATATATTCAGCTAAAGTCTAGCATTACTTTAAGAATAAGTGATGATATAATCAGTTGGTGCGATTCTACAAAAATTTAGGACTTTTGTCTGATATTAATCTTCGTTTTACTAAACATGTAAGTAATTTGATACAGAAAACTTATCTACGCTTAAGACTTCTATATGCAAATAAAAAAAATTTTGAATTTCAAATTAAAGAAAAAACTTTGTGAGAGCCTTGTATTGTCCATTTTTTTATTATTGCTATATCGTTTACTATCCTTGTCTTGATATGGTCAACAAGAAACGTATTCAAAAGGTAGAAAACACTTGCTGTCGATATGTTTTTGATCTTAGAAAATTTAATCATATCTCTAGTAAAATTAATCAGATACAATGGTTAAATATGGACAATTTATTTAAGTATTTTATTTTGGTTTTTGTTCACAATTTATACACAACTTCAACACCCCTCTACCTTAAAGAAAAACTGATTCCGAGAAGTACTATTCATAATGTTAATGTTCGTGGCAGAGACACATTAACAATGCCTCTGCATAGCACTTCCATGTTTCAGAGATCATTTTCGTACAACGCAATTTATTTATACAATCAACTAAACCTAGATTTTAAAAAGTCGTTCCTAATTTTAAAAAGAAACTCAAAAAAATATCTTTTAGATCAGCAGTTACTTGGCAACTCATTTTAATTCTTGATATTTTTTTTCTCTTTTTCTCTTACTCTTCTGTTTGCATAATTTTTGGGATAATCTACTCATTACTTTTACGTTTTACTTTCTTTCTTTCTTTTTTTCATTTTTCAATTTAATGTTACTATTATTTATATTTAAGTTATTTTTTTTATGGAATTATTTACATTGGGTTAAGTGTAAGAATAGCCCTAGAGCTAAACTTCGCCCAGGGAGTAAATTAATTAATGTAAATTTATTAATTTAATAAAGACGTTTTATTATTATTATTATTATTATTCCTCAAAAAAGACCCATATACAGCATTCATTAAAAAAGGAATTCCGTTATAAACGGCACAAATTATTAAAATTTCAACACAATATACTTCTATTATACCTCTTAATGCAGATGACACCAAGCTAAAAAATGATAAAAAAGAAAAAACATTGGCAAAAATTGGAAAAAGATCATTAAGTAGTGTCAGGCAGACTTAATAATAATTTGTCCCATATATAAATATAGTATTTTGTTCTGTAATGTATCTTAATCCTATAATAGTTATTAATGTAGACACCGCTGACAAAAAACCTTCTGTGATATAAAAATTCTGGACTTAGAGTAGTTCTGATCCAAAGGGAGGACATATCTTATTTTATTTTTAATATACAGGATGTGTCAACACAACCTTAAACTATTTGTATTTCCGAAACTACTAAGAGTACAGCTATGATTTTTCATTTCTGTAGGTTCTCAATGGTGTCCTTTCCAATTAAAATATTTACATTTTTCTGCCACTTCCGGTTATACCGGAAATGACAACCAACTTCGTTATTTTAAACGTAACACCCTGTATATTTTTGCATTTTTAAAATCTTTGGTGAATTCTAATGTTATTTTATATACCGTACTCCCTATCAAAAACTTATGGTTTAGACTATATTAAATTTTTTAAGTTTTTTTTTACAGATGTAGACCTTTTAAAAACAGATAACAAATATTAGACAGATGTTAGGTAAGTCAAATTGTAAAGAGACATCTTTTTGGGAGAGATGGTAGAGATTAAAGTGAATATGAACTGAAACAAAAATAATCATATGGGGTGATCAAAAAATGTCACAACTTAATTCAACAGTATGTCAACACTCATTTTTTTTTAAATAGCAACCCCCAAATTTTATTTCAGATCATGATCCTTCATTAAAAAAATAATGCAAAACTGTGTAAGCTCTTATATATCAAAAGTGTATCATTTTTGAGATATTTACTGTTATATCAAAAGTTACATGTGAAATCTTTTAAAAAGTCAGTTTTATATAAATCAATATTTCAAATGTTTTGAAAAATGTTTCTATGTTAATTTTTGTCATAATCCGTTATATTCAAAATAGCATAATTAAAGAATGTGCTGAACTGATTCTGCGATTGGCTCCTTGTGAAACATCATTAAATATTTTAAATATATGAAAGAAATTTGCTTTTTAATGTTTCAAAAATATTTTATTATAAACTCTACACGTATTTCGGCTTTTTTAGGCCTTTGTCAAGAGTACAGGGAATACTCTGTACTCTTGACAAAGGCCTAAAAGCCGAAACACGTGTAGAGTTTATAATAAAATATTTTTGAAACATTAAAAAGCAAATTTCTTTCATATATTTAAAATAAAGAATGTGTTTAAAATAAGATAAAAATTGAGAGTAAGAAGAACATATTTGTATACCTACGTATGATTTAACTTAATCAACAATAGTCAAGTAGGCCAGGAATATTATGACATAAGGAAAACAGTTGAAATTTAAATAATTGTCGAATTTGAGTAGAAAATGCTTGTTTCATTTAAAATACTCAACAATAATCTAGTAGGCAAAGAATAATATCTGAAACAATTGATATTTATACATATAGTTGTCAAGTTTAGTTAAATTTGGCTTATTATAAAAAGTTAGTGACTGATAAAATGACACTTTTAGGATATACAAATGAAGATTTTTTAAATATTATTCTTATTTATGGTGAATGTAATAAAATTGTTACCAGAACCTGTGATACTTTCGATACTATTTCAAGATTGTTGAACAATTGTAAACATTTTGGATCTTTTACTAACAAAAATAAGAAAATTAAACCAATTGTCGATAATGAAGGAAACAAAATTACGGTTTTAGGATAATTTAGAGCTTATCCATGCTTCTCTGAGAGATGCAGAATTAGAATTGGGCTTATGATTTAAGTCAATACACAGGATTTTGCAAAAACATAATTTTACCCGTATTCTTATCAAATGGTACAAAGATTACTTCCCGGGCATGATGCCAGAAGGGTGCATTATGCCGATTTTATGCTCGTAAGGAACAAAAAAGATGACTCATTCTTTGAAAATATAATTTGGACCGACGCACGAAGTAAAGTTCACAAAAAAAGGTCTCTTCAATCGCCATAATTCCCATTATTGGGATGTTCATAATCCACACGTTGTTCGTGAGAGAAATATTCAAGATTCGTGGCAATTTAATGTGTACTGTGCTATCAAGAACTATGCAAATATAACCGTTCATTTCTACGATGAAAACTTAAATGGTAATTGACATCTAGAAAATTCTATGAATAAATTAAGAATTGGTTGATTTTAGGAGAGAAATATCTTGAAATTGTAGAAAATATGATTGTTCCATACATGGGACATCTGCCTCTAGCAGAACATCAGAAAATATGGTATCAACACGATGGTGCCCCTCTACACTCTAGAAGGATTATTGACACTTTTTAGCCAATAATTTTGGTGATCAGTGGTTTGCAATAGCGGTCCTCAATTATGACCCCCACGTTCTCCGGATATGACTCCATTGGACTTTTTTCTATGCGATCATATAAAAAATATTGTTTATGTTAGTCCTTTAATGACAAAAGAAAATTGTCAAGGAAGAGTTCGAAATTCGATCGAATCACTCACTCCCCAGCAAATTAGCGCCACTACAAAGCGTGAAGTAAACAAACGATTTCTTAAATGTTCTGAAGTGAATGGCAACTGTTTTGAAAATGTTCTTTAATTTGAAAATTGTTGACAAAATATTATTAGAAAATACATTTTTGAAAAGTTTCACATGTAACTTTTATTGTAACAGTAAATATTTCGAAAACGGTACACTTTTGATTTATGAAAGCTACTACAGTCTTGCATTATTTTTTAATGAAGAATCATAAGTTTTGGAGATTGCCATTTAAAAAATAATGAGTTTTGACATATTATTGAAACATAAGTGATATTTTTTGAACACTCCGTATGACTATCTTTGTTCCAGTTCATATTCACTTTAATCTCTACCATCTCTCCCAAAAAGGTGTCTGTTTACAATTTGACTTAAATAACATCTGTCTGATATTTATTATCTGTTTTTGAAATGCCTGAATCTGTCAAATAAAACTTTAAAAATTGAATATCGCCTAAACCGTAAGATTTTGATATGAAGTATAACATATAAAATAATAGAACTTATGGTATAATTTGAAAAAGCAAAAATATACATTTAAAATCATGAAGTTGCTTGTCATTTCCGGTATAATCGGAAGTGGCAAGAAAATATAAATATTTTAGTTAGAAATAACACCATTGAAAACCTACACAAAGGAAAACTTGTAGTTGTACTCTTAGTAGTTTCGGTGACACACCCTGTATATACAAAATAATTCATATAAAAATAATTGTGATGTTTAAAACTATATCAGTAGAATTTGTTTTAGACATATTTATTTTTCCAAATATTTTCTCACACTTTTTAAATAGTAAAAAGGGGTTAAAAAGTGAAAACATGTTATTTGACATCAAATATCATTTTTTATCATCAAAAAAATGTAAAAACCCTTTTAATAGCCGTCTGGAAAGATACCTACACGTTTAGAGTTTCGTTTTTTTCTGAAATATTAAACCACACACATAATAAAGATCAGGTATAAAAAATATTACCTCTTACATCATTTAGTATTTTATTTTACGCAGGTAAAAATACAAATATTTGTATCCTTGTTAGGGGCGCAGCTTAGAACGAGATAAGAAAATATAGAGGCTTAGTTAAGATTATTTAGGGAACAGAAAAGATGTACATTAAAAAATAGGAAATGGAAAAAGTGTGTTTCCTATAGGGTTAAAGAACTCTTGTTTTCATATATCTGATGATACAGGTATGAGATAAAAGAATGTTTTATCCACTTAAATATAAGCAGAATTATGTTACTAATGTGATTGAAGACAAATTGTTTATATATTATGCAACAAATTAAAATAAATGAATAAGTTGTGTATTGGATAACAATAAACTACCTCTAGTTTCCTATATATTACACTGTCATTCTTATTTCAATGCGCTCGTATAAAAGTTCTAGGTAGACAATAATTTAAATATAACAATTCAAATACATTTTATCGCAGAAACTATTAAAATAACTACTACTAGTAGTATTAGAAGCAAACAAATCTGAAGTTAAAATAATGTTGACTTGAGAATTAACATTTAAGAAATGGTTCCTTCTAGTTACAATACAAAAACGAAAAACCCATAGACCATTGTACAAAGTTATTTCATTATCATTAAACTCATAGGGGGGTTGAAAAAACACGAACAAATTATTAAAAAAGAAAACATTTTAATTAAATAATTCAAAGACAGGGCATTTGTCATTATTATATAGAAAAATATTTTGACATTTAAATTGATAGATTGAATCTAACTTTGGTACCCACAATGACATTCAATATCTAATTTGTATAAACCCATTCTTTTATGTATTTCAAAAAATCTTATATTTTGTTTGCTTCGTATTATGCAATTCTATGCCCAATTCCCATTTCTACCTAAATAATTAATTTATTCTTTCTATAATTTTATAAAACGAAGCAAATAAATTGTGAGATTTTTTAAAATTTCGTACACATTTAAATATAATGATACTCGTAACAAGGAATTTTTCTGATATTTTATAAATGTGTAGGTAGTGGTATTCTTGCCTTAAACATGCTAATATACAAATGTTATTGAGCTATATATAATATATTATCATTAACATTCCTATTTAATAAGATATTATACAGAGTGTCCCAACCAAAAGTAGGCACTCTGAATAATTTTGGATAAAATTTTTTTTGAAAAATTGGTGAAACACGTCGACCTTGTTTCCAAGCGCGACATATTTTAATGTAATACTCATATACCTATCATCATCCCTCTACCCTACACGGCCATCCCCTCAAAAAAATCAAATGGCAAGGGGGGTCGAGTGATACATCTTTTGAAAGGTCTTACAATTCCCTTTTTTTTTCCCTACGGGTTGTGGTTTTGACTACCCGCTGTACTGCAATTCCCTACATAACTGTGTATTTTTTTTAACTTTTATCGATTCGTTCTTAAGGAAAATAATTTTATTTTTGATGATTACACACAATCTAAATCGTTAAAAAAATCTAAAATACACGGCACTGGGTATTGGAATTTATAAAAAAACTGCATTTTTTAGTGCTCTCAAATCAACACGAGTATTTTCGACAAAAAACACTTTCCTTGTCCGTTTAGTTTTAGAATAATAAGAGACTCATAAGTATCTGATAGTCCTTGAACATTAATTTGTTCATAACCAATTTTAAATCGAGATACATTTTACCAGAGTAAGTTCTCAAAATGGGTATACCCTTCAGGAGAGAATAGAAATTGTCAGCATTTATTTTAAAAACGATAATTATGCTAGAGCTACGGAGCGCATATTCAATAGAAATCACCCAGATAGAAGAGTTGGTTCTCAGTATGTTTTACAATTACTGACAAAATTTATGGAAATAGGTTCTATAGGAAACAAAAAGCATGAACCTCAGCGACCGATTAGGAATGAAGCAGTCGAAGTGGCAGCTCTGGATCATTTGCAGATGGATAATACTCAATCGATCAGGAAAGTAGCTGAGGCTTCCGGTGTATCACGAAGCAGTGTTCTTCGAATTGTAAAGGTCCATAAATTTCATCCACATAAATTTTAATTGATACACGAATTAAACGAAGATGATCCCGATCGTCGGCTTGAATTCTGTGAGATTTTTAGTGAACAATTAAACGGTAATGCCAATCTACTGTACAATACGTGTTTTTCTGATGAATCGACATTTCAGTTAAATGGGGAGGTAAGCAGGCACAATTGTAGGTATTGGAGTGAAACCGATCCACATTTGTTCATGGAAACTCATACCCAAAGGCCTCAGAAGTTAAATGTTTGGGCTGGCATCTTAGGGGTCCACATTGTCTGGTCGATTTTTATTCCTGACAATTTAAATGGCGAAAGGTACCTCGATCTGTTAGAAAATAACGTCGACCCAATGATTACCCAAATCCTCAAAGAAGACGATAATATTTTAGAGGGCAAACTGTTTTTTCAACAGGATGGGGCACCCTCACATTTTGCTATAACAGTTCGTCAATTTTTGGATAATCGGTTTCCTAAGTTATGGATTGAAGGAGGTCCTGTGGAGTGGCCCGCTAGGTCACCCGATTTAACTCCCTTGGATTTCTTTCTATGATGACATTTGAAATCGAAGGTATTTGCAACAAAACCCGCATATCTGGAAGAATTACGTGAAAGAATTTTTCGAGAATGCCGTTTATTGACTCCAGATGTGTTCAGAAATGTTCGTACAGAATTTCAAGATAGATTATACTACTTTATGGAAGTCGGTGGAGGTCATTTTGAACAATACATACGATAATTTAAACTGCTTCTTTTATTTTTATTTCCCTAACCTAAAATAATGAAACAATTATTTCTCAGGAACGAATCGATAAAAGTTTAAAAAAATACACAGATATGTAGATAAATGAAAGATGTATCACTCGACCCCCTTTGCTATTTGAATTTTTTTGAGGGGGGTGGCCGTGTACGGTAGAGGGATGATGATAGGTATACAAGTATTACATTAAAATTTGTCCCCCTTGGAAACAAGGTCGACGTGTTTCACCAATTTTTCAAAACATTTTTATCTCCAAAGTTAATCAGGGTGCCTACTTTAGGTTGGGACACCCTGTATAAGTATCGAAGAAGTAGAACACCTCTGAATTAAAGTTAGATAGTAGATAAATTATATTGTATTCACAGATTGGTCTACTCTTAATCACCCAAAATAATATAAAATATGTGTACTTTTTTCCCATGATTTTTTTATTTTATAATCACTTTTTTTATGTAGGTACCTTAAATATTATAGGAAGCTATGTCTGACATGTTTATTTACAAAATATGTTAGAATTTTCGTTTAATTAGTAGGGTTAAGTAGAGGAGTCTTGGCTAGACTTCGCCCTCGTTAATATGCTAGTATTGTATTACGATACTCTAATTAAAGGCTATCATTGTTACTATCGATATATAAAAACAAAATTTATAGTTAACTATAGCTAGATACAATATATTGATACAGATATAATTTCGCATTTACATACAGAGTGCCAATTTTTGTATTTTTTTAGTTCTTCGGCTATAACTTTTTTTATTTGAAATTAATTTTTTTTCTTTTTGAGCTCGGATTCCTAAGAAAAAAAATACATAAATATAGTTTTGAAAATTTTTTCCTATGTGGGAAATGAAGCAATGAGAACCTGAAGCTGTTAAAATGATCACCCTGTACCATTCTTACTAAAAAAATATACCGGATGAGATATGAGATAACATGTGGTTCATGCACGATGATGTTTGTGCCCATTTCAGTAAAAATGCCAGAGAATTTCTGAATGAAAATTATCCTCAACGGTGGATCAGGCAAGGAAGACTGGTAGCTTGGCCTCCTTGTTCGCCAGACACACTTCCCTTGACCTCTTTTTGTGGGGACATCTAAAATTTCTTGTTTTTACAGTTGCTATAAAAAATGCTGCTGTTCTTCGCCAGGGAGTAATTGATTACTGCGTAAAGTACTCCTGGAATATTCCAAAGAATAAGATGAACAATGATAAAGTTTGCTAGACACTGTGTGGGATCTCGAAGCAGATATTTTGAATATTTACTGTGGTCTTATGTATTTTTTTTTAAATGATTTTTATGTTTGCACAAATAAAGTGTTACTGTTAGGGCACACGATTTTTGTCAATTTAGAACAACCGAATACTCCTCAAAATGAAGATGTCTCCAAATATGATGATTCAAACAAATTTTGATTTTAATCAAAGCTCTCTATTGATCTCATTATTATAGACCGCATCTTGTGTAGTTATTCCAGTAACGGGCTTACGTATAACTTTTGTACAACTAATAAAATGAGATAAAATAAATCAACACATTTCTGTATTCACGTAATTAATACTTGAAACAGTGAAAAAAAACTCTATCTTAAATGTGGGTGCCGTCATGTTACAAATATAACCTGTACTGTCATCCTTTAAATGTAGAAGATTCGTACATAATTACTAAAAAAAAGTTTAAAAATAAAAATTGTCTTTATACTCATACGAATTAACATAAAACTGTGTGACGTGTGAGCTTGCTGCGATCAGGACGACGCACAGTGCTGCGAGTATATGTAAATTTGGGACAAAAATCATAACTGTTGAGATGTATGTGGTATTTATATATTTTCAACTTTATATGAGACAGTTTATCATAAAATTTGTCTTAAAATATATTAAACATTATAAACCATTTGTCTTAACATAATACAGGGTGTTGTACGAATAGTTTAATTTAAAATAAAAATCCAGTGATAAATAATTATTTATTTATTTATTTGCATACACTGGTCAACAGGTAAACCCATTTCTAGAGCAGGAAAATACACAAAACAAAAAATACAATACAGTATATAGAAAAGATATTTAAAAAGAAAAAAAAACATTGTATAAAAATAACAATACAACATTGTATAAAAATAACAATAAAATAATGTCAGACAGTTTAGGACGGAAAAAGAAAAAAGAGAAACAAAGACTTAGTTATTATAATATTTTTTAATAAAATTAAGGGTGCAATGAAAAATATCGAACTGTCCACAGTTGTTGTAATTGTTGCACATAATAAATAGAGGTGAGAATCTAAGAATATTTGAGTGTGAAAATGATAGGTAAAAAGTTTGTGTTCTCCGAAAATATACACTAGGCACATGAAAATTTAATTTCCCTAATAATTCTTGGCAGTCAATTTGATTGTATAAGATTTTTTATAGAAATACTTGATAAAAATATTCGCGTCTATTTTCAAGAGATGTCATGGAAAACTTAGTCAACAACTCTTGTTGGGGAACACCGATAGACGGGTATGCTCCCTCAGACTTAAGCCATAATAGTTTTAAGAATCGTCTTTGCACTTTCTCCAAAGAGTCTACGTGATTTCTGTAGTGAGGGTTCCAAACAAGAGACGCATATTCAAGTTTAGACCTAACAAAAGCAAAGTATAAAGTTTTAAGTGTACTGATATTCGAGAAGTCTCTGCTAGTTCTAATTAGGAACCCAAGAATTTTAAGAGATTGAGTCACTAAATTATTTATGTGAGGTATAAATGAAAGTTCGCCTTCGAATATTACGCCAAGGTCAGCAAGAGTAGAAGGTCGTTCAAGGACTGCGTTGTCAATACTGTAATTAAACATAACAGCCTCGGATTTAGTTGTGTAGGTCATAACGTTACACTTAGACACATTCAGATTTAAATTGTTTTCAACGCACCAATTAAATAAGTTTGAAAGGCTGTTTTGTAGAAAAACGCAGTCCTCCAAACAAGAAATTACTTTAAAAATTTTGACATCATCAGCGTAAAGTAGACAGGACACATCAATAACATTCACAATATCGTTAATGAATATGTTGAACAACAGGAGACCGAGAATTGACCCCTGTGGGACTTCGGATGTAGCAATATATTCGACAGATTGGAAACCATTATACGCAACATATTGCCTTCTATCCGAAAGATAAGCATGACAAAATAATAACAGAGACGGCGAAAAACCAAAAACAGACATTTTGTTTAGCAGTATGGAGTGATCCAGTCGGTCAAATGCTTTCGAGAGATATATTACGTCAAGTTGCGTTGATCAATGGCTTCAAAAATAGACTGAGTTATGCAACAGATTAGAGGTGGTAGAACGTCCTTTCATAAAACCATGTTGGTACACCGATATTTGGTTGCTAACGCTATAGTAAATGTTATCATGGAGTAAAATTTCAAGGGCCTTTGAAAAATTACATGTGATAGATATTGGTCTAAAGTTGCTAATATCATGTTTATCACATTTCTTAAAAACCGGACACACTTTTGACATTTCCAGATTTCAGAGAGGCAACAGTTTGTAACACATAGATTAAATAAAAACGTAAGCGGATGTGCAAAAATACTAGCACAGTCTTTATATGTTTAAAAGAACAAATAGTTGTGGTTTATTACCATTCATTTAAATGTATTTGTATGAGGAATATATATATTATATATAAAGCTTTTCTGAAATTTTAGCCTGGGCTTCACGTCTGTCACTGGAAATCCAAGTATTCAACAGGTCACCAATTTAATTGACAACGCGATATCTAATAACAAAAATTGTGATTTGGCGCTCACCTGCGTTCAGTAAATTATATATCAGTAACAAGAGGAAACTTCAAACTATCAAACCGTGTTAAATATGAAATAAGCATTTTTAAGCTTTTTGAGAAAATGCATCGTGAAGTTTAAAAACATTATAATTTGTTCCAGTATATAGGCAATTGTCGTAAACCACAGTTTTGATATGTTGTTTCCACTTCCTACTGTTTTAAAAGTTGTATAAGGATTTATACCTTTACAAGTACGTGCCATTTTCAACAACAACAGCCTCTAAACCTGAACGCATACACCTTTTTAACTTATGCATACAACTACCGTATCGCAACAGGTCTTAACAGGCAGCATTAGGCACGTGAGTAGTGGGGGCGGTAGTGATATACCTACATTGTAATTGGTCGTAATGTCTACATTAACTGTCACTCTTCACTTGCGCCTACTTAGATTTCCTTTATCAAGCAAGTCGAAATTCGAATATTGTCTTATATTCACAGCACTGTGCGACGGCCCGACGTCAGTCGTTTATAATTGTATTTCGATAGATAGTCTTGGTCGTTTTATTGTGTTATTATGAGAAAATGTCTAGACGGATCCCTCGCGAAATATCGTAAATCAATGGATACAAAACAGCCCTGAACTAGAGTTTAATAACATAGAACTTTATTGCAAATACTGTAAAAAAGTTATGTTGCGTACACGAAAATCGAACGTTAACTTTCAGTATTTTAAATACGCTCCAGTTACATCTGTAGACGTGTAACGGTCGTTTTCAAATCATTTAGAACAATTATTAATAATATACGTTTATTCTAGTGCCAAAAAATAATTATTGTTATAGTGCAAGAGTATTATTTTGATAAATGTTCATGGTTCAACTAATTTTGGACATTAAAAAATCACCCGTCAAAAGTATAAGGTAAGATATTTTCTATTTTGTATTTTATATCATTTTTGCACATGAAAATATTAATGTTTGCGCCACAGATATTCGCGAAATTACTATCTGATATGCGGTGTCTACTCATTATAAAATGAATTAAAAAATACAATTACAGAAATTGCAGGGAAGGATTGGAGTAGGGGTACTTTTTGTCAAATTTATCGAATACGGCACTTCCTATCGACCTGGAACAATAGTACCTTTTCTGTGTATTTTGAATACATGTGCCCCCAAATCTCCACTACTGGTTGCAAGCCATTTCATTCCAGTTTGTTGTTGTCCACGATAAATTAAGCTTCTGCCGGTCTAGTCTAGATGGCGCCACTGATTTCTACTGGAACAGTTGGTTTTGCAGATTCTTGCACTAAATATCTATCTACCTTTATTGCTCATACTTTATTCTCAAATGTTTGTCTCTTTCTAAACTATATTCGAGTTTAGATAGCAGAACACTACGATGCTACTTCCTTCTTACTAGTGTAGCGCTCTGAAGACAACATCTCTAGTTCAGCGGTCTGGTAAAATTTATATGTTTTCTGGTATTATCAGGTAATTTTATGATCATCATTATTTAAAAAGTTGCTATATTGATTTAACGTACCTTTGAGGTAATTGTCATAATAATATCGTACCGTATTTATCTTAATTTACGCCTTGGGCGAATTTGATTTTCGTTGACCAGTTCACCTTGGTTGTTCTTTGGAACAGCCATCATTAATATTAATTAGTATCGATTTATCGTGCCTTGTTGGCAATTTATCTAATATCCCTCTGATATTGTAATAATTTCGTGTGCTAATTTAAACTAACTTTCGGTTATTGTAAATTTTAGATTTACCTGGTAACAGATGTCGCAATTTTATATCGTAGTTAGTTGTTTTCTGTCTTTGTCTGTTGATGTTTTAGATCACTTGGCTGCGTTGGTAGCTCTGAAAAGTGGTGACTGGTGATATTTGAAGACTGGTACACCTTTTTGGGCTAAACCTATTTGGTTATAACCTTTGTGAAAATATCTAATGTGGTGCATTTGTTTTGTGGTGGATCATTTTACACCAGTGCATATATTTACCAACCAGACCTCAGTAATGTAAGGTTTTTCTAAATTTAAAATATCGAATGCTTACTTGAACGTTTACTTAGTATTTAGTCAGGAACGCTGCTCTAGTGGAGCCTTGCCTAGTTCTCTGGCAAAGATACCTGCCTAGTTATCTGGCAATTGATTAAGTTTTTATTATCTGCAGTAAACATATAGTCAAGCTATATATCTTTATTTAACTTTATCTGCAATTCATTATTACCTCTCTCCGAGGAACTAATAAATAATTTAATTTAACCTTACCTTTAATTTGAAAATAATCATATTGTTTTATATTTAGCAAATATTTATTTACGTTATCTTTCTAGTTGTCTGTCTGTATACAGACATTCTAAATTCTATTTTCTTGAAGATTACCTTCTTTTAGTAAAACATATCTTAACATATAGTGAATACCTATTTCACTTCGTTTATTATCATAGCTACACCCAGTTTATTAGTTGGACTAGTATTTTTTCCATTTAACTTAACTTTTATTGATACTGAAGTTAGTTGAAGTCTTCAACTTCCTAAAATATTGTGGGATACCGATCCTAGTTTGTTTAGTTTGCAATTTACTCTGTAAATTTGTGTTAACTCATATTTTGTCTACGTAGCTGGACAATTCAAACGTCACAGCTTTTTACTTTGTTTTGCCTATAATACTAATCTCATAAACTCTCCCCTTTTTATTTAAATACCAGGACCAAGAGAAGAGGATAACTGGTGGATAGAACTGATCATTATATACGGGGTGGAGCAGGAAAACGATATTTTATACAACTGGCATTTTTTCTCAAGGGTAACTGCAGTACTGACAGTGGTGATTCAAACTGACACCGAACCCATTAAGAGCTTAGCCGTTGGTGGATTCTTCGCTGGACTAACCCATTGGAAGTTACGTAAGATCTTCATCCCCAGTGAACGTGTATATTTGGTCAGATGAAATTTGTAAGGGATCAGTAATTTTTTTCTCTCTCTTTCAATAACGTCATATCATTTTTTTTTGTGTGGTTAGTTTGTTGGTCTTCAACCACACCTAGATTTTTTTTAATAAAAGAGGCCATCTGAGTCAATGTAAATATTGTACAAACACCAATCTTTATTATACTTTTTACTAAATATTATCTTTTCATTCGACTTCCTTCCCAACAGCATTCAAGTTTTAAATTTATCTTTACCTTTTAAAGTAAACTTTTAATTATTTGGTACTTGCAAAAGTCCTGACCCCAGCCTAAATTTTGGTGAGAACTCAAATTAAGCACTTATTTACGACCTGCTAACTGAACTACCGGTCAATAAGTACAACCCCCAGCTAATTGTGTTATGCCAGCACTTGGATGGGGGGTGTTGTAGTGGTCAAACTCAAGTGAGGAGTCACTGTTTTCTTTCCTCCTACCTGAGAGACGATTGTACTGAATTTTAAGCTTTCATCTTGTATTTCAAGGATAATATAGTCAAGAAAACACATTTTAATAATGACAACACCCTGTCTAACAGAAACGGGCTTCATCGCTGTTTTAATGTAACAATTAATAATAAATCAGCTGATAAATATTCTACATCAAGTATTGTTAGTAAATTATTATCATTATTATATTATCAAGAAGAATTATAAGAAAGGAAACCTGTCCGTTTCTATTTACTGGTGTACATTGCATACAAGCAGTTGCCATGGCAATTTTAACAGAAGTATATGTCGTAACTATCGCATGACTGGTAATGCTTGGCATACGAAGCCGACAGAGATAAACGGGAGTATGAGTAGGGATATTGTGCTAATCTGAACGTGAAGTAATTGATGTGTCATAGTTAATAAAGTTAATAATACAATTGTTGTGAATAATTCATGTGTGTAAATAAATATGTGTTATGTAAATATGTATTAGTGGTTATTTAAATACGATGTTGGCGTCAAATTGTTATCGATTATAATACTAATGAATTTATTATGTCTATGATGATTTTCTAAAAAATTGGAATAAGGTAATGGATATTATTAATTTACTCTTAACATTCGAGTAGTTGTTTTCAATGCTTTATTGTTGAAAAGACTTATTTGCATAATGCACACCAAGATTGGGTATTTTGGCGCTCGTTTTCTTTTAGTTGTTTTGTGTGCAAGTATATGGTACTCTTGCCTAGTTTTTATATACCGAGTCAATATAATACACATAGTAGTCGGTATAATTTTTTATTTATTTTAGGTACTGATTGTGAGTGTATAAAGTTCTCTTAGGAATTACTTAATGTTTTTTTTATATACCAAGTCGATATAATTCACTTGGCAATTTTGTTTTATACACCGAGAGATGAGTTCTCATATCTAATGCAATGACTCAATATTTTAATTATACAGGGTGAAGAAAAATAACTGAATAATAACAGTAACTGTAACTTTATAAGTGTTGCCCATATCAAAAATTAAAGTTAATTGACTAATCATAGCTCTTAATGTGACTAGTGGTGAGAGGTATGAAACTTCTCGTATGGTCAAGATGCTACTATCCGACCGACATCATAGATGACTCTGTGGCGGATAGCAACTTGCGAAGCAAGTACCGAGAGCGGCGACCTCTAGCCCAGGTGGACTAAACTACTGTTATTAAATATGATTTGAAGGAAACAACTACTCAGCTGGCAAATACCCCGACCTGCATTGGATTACACCTTCAAATCATGATAGATCGATAGCCAATATCATTTGTCAATTCCTAATCAGACATAGACCGGTTTTGAACTTATTTGTTCTCCTCAGTATACCATAGGTTATGGAACAGACAAATAATAGTGGCCAACATGATTTGAAGGTGTAATCCAATGCAGGTCGGGGTATTTGCCCGCTGAGTAGTTGTTTCCTTCAAATCATATTTAATAACAGTAGTTTAATCCACCTGGGCCAGAGGTCGCCGCTCTCGGTACTTGCTTCGCAAGTTGCTATCCGCCGCAGAGACATCTATGATGTCGGCCGGATAGTAGCATTTAGACCATACGAGAAGTTTCATACCTCTCACCACTACTCAATTTACCTTAGTTAGTATATGACTAGCAGGTTGGCCACTATCACTTGTCTGTTCCATAACCTATGGCATACTGAGGAGAACAAATAAGTTTGAAACCGGTCTATGTCTGGTTAGGAATTGACACATGATATTGGCTATCGATCTGTCATGATTTGAAGGTGTAATCCAATGCAGGTCGGGGTATTTGCCCGCTGAGTGGTTGTTTCCTTCAAATTATATTTAATCTTAATATGACCTTGTCTTTTTTTAAGGTTAGGTTTTGTTGCTATTACAATTTTTTTTTATTTTTTTAATAGCAACTTTAATTTGTTATTAACATTTTTGAAACAAGCATTATTTTGTCCCTAATATAAAATAATTAGTGACCCGCACTAATTATTTTATATTATTAAATTGAAAATTTTTTGAGAATATTCAGTTTAAAATTTATTAACTAAGAAGTCATTCAAAATACATAAATAGGGTAACTTAAAATTACAATAACAAAAAAATGCTCAAAATGGGCTCCCACTCACAACCTGGCAATGTGCCACTCGATTTTGAAAACTCCTTAAGAGGGATTGGTCCTAAATTTAGAACGCAGAATTTTGTAGATTCTCAAATTACGGCATTTCTTATGCAGCTCTGATTTTTTGATATTTCTCCAAGTAGTTTTTTATTGATGTGTAGAGGAAAGATCAGGGGCGGTTCTAGACCACAAAAATGAGAGGGCCCAAGAAATAGATCTGCAGTAATTATTTTCACAAAAATTTTTCTTATGCAACCTCAGACTTATTATACATTCTCGCAATCAGAAAAATAATCCCTTTCAGAAAATATCAAAAACCATTACAAAATAATGAACTTGACCCCATATCTTTTGCGGATAACAGTGATACAAATTTCAAAATGACATCATACTATGCACAGCAGTTTATTTTGGATATCACAAGGGCCTGTCCATACACTTGTAGCACACTATACAAGTGTTTCAAAAAACATCCGCCAAGTTTTTAAACATGATTCTTTGGCGAAAAAATAAGTCCAAAACTTCACATACACTGATGTTCTAAACTACTTCGTTTATAAGATACAGGGCATCGATAACTATGAAAGTTATCTCTTACATTTTTTCCGTACGAAGTACCGTTTTGGTGAAAAAATTTAAAGAAATGTTTTACTGCTTAATTTCTAATCTCACCCATTCATAATTTTTGATATTTTTCAGTTCTAAGCATTTTTAATTTCTTTGAAAATCCTGTATCTTATAAACGAAGCCGTTTGTGATATAAGTAAACATTTTCGTCACAAAATCATGCTTTAGAATTTGGCGTATGTTTTTTGAAACAACCTGTATATAAAGCATATCGTCAGTATATACTAGCTCCTGACAATTTCTTGTTACTAACGGAATCTATTTATTTTGTTTGTAAATGTGGACCCCGAAATTGGGGAGGCTCCCTCAGGACTCCCGTAGAACCGTCCCTGGGAAAGATTGAACTATGACACCTTCAAATTGCTGGATTTGTCATGAAAATCAATTGTTTAAATGTTTGCATATTTGGATTATTTCGTGGTATCAGTTACAATTTTTGTAGTTTTTTTTCTTTCACCGCCTTTTTATTATTATTTTTTTAATGAAACCGCCCGCAAAATATTAATTGAATTTTGTTTTTACTAATGTCGCTTTTAATAGATACGTCTTGAATAATAAATTTTAAATCAATTTTTCTCGAAAATTGTTCAATACCCCATAAGCAAAAAGTACATTTGAACTAAAAAGTTGAAAAAAATGACAATTAAATTTTTCATGCATATTCGTATCTGCAAGGTTAACAGAATTTCTAAAAAATTGTGATTTTCTCCACGGCAGATGGAAAATAGGTATCAATAATTTTTAGAGTTACCAATTGAATTCAAAATAAAAAAGAAAAATAATTCTTATTTTATTATTTTGGAATATTTAAGTCAAGAAACAATGGTAATATTAAAACTTTTTTCCCTAAAAAATTGAATATTTGGTGAATTTAAGAATTAAAAATAATTTTTAACAAAATGAGTTTTGTAGTATTTCTCAAAATATTTTTATGTTAAAAACAGGTATGTATTATAAAATGAAGAAAGTGAGGAAACTATAAGAAATATGGTATTTGGTTTATTTTTTTTTATGATCAAGTTTCTAAATAGATTTAAATTATATTGTAAATGTTTTTACTTTCTTATACGTAATATAAAGTAGTAATCGTGATTTTTTCGACCTCGAGATTTTGATTGTTATATACATTTCGAACTCTCCTGAATCCATTCTGACTATTTGTAGGGGGTGCGTGCGTGGGCGTGCGTGGGCGTGCGTGGGTGTGTGCGTGTGTGGGTGTGTGCATGCGTGTGTGGGTGTGTGCCTGTGTATGTCTGTGCGCGCGCGTGTGTGTGCATGTGTGTGGCGCGCGCGCGCGATGACTCAAGAAATACTAATGGAAGAATTCCCAAATTTGGCAATTAAGATTTTCAACAACATTTTAGGTGACACATTAAATTTGGTGAATGTGGTACTACCAGAAGAGACATAATGAATGAAAGAAGAAAAAAAGGTATAATTTCTGGAAAAAAAATTTATTACGCTTTTGGCCGATTCTCGACGAATTATAATGAAGAAACATAACTTTATGAAAAAAAATCTGTCCGCATGTCTGTAGTATCGCGATAGCAGCCACAGTTTTTGAGATAAAGCTTTCAAATTTGGTACACAGGTTTTAAAGTCCAAAGACAATGGTACATTCGGTGATGAGCAAAATTGGATAGATGAAGGCAGGTCCACGGGACCCAAACTTTTTTGTATTTGACTTTACAAAAAGATATATTCTTGATGAAAGATTATAAATCATATCTACTATATCGAGCCAATAAAATATTTTTTCCAAGCACCTTAATAAAGCTGATGTAAACTTAAATTTCGTACACATTTGACCTCATAAAATGGGGTTAGGATAAATTTGCCAGTTTGACATTTGAAATGTCTAATTTAGTTACAAAAAATGTCAATGTCAATAAGAAGATATTATTAAAATATATGACATGAATTATTATTGACAGTATCGAAGGACGCTGATAATTAATTATTAAAAAATTTTAATGAAACATTTTAAGGTACGCTTTTAAAATTTAAGTGAGGAATTAAACAGAACGTTTTTTTTTGTCTGGATGATATGCACTGGTATAATAAAGTTATGTGCTGGCCACATCAAATATTTTAAGAAATAAAAGCCACTAAGCATATTTTTTAAACCCGGACCTGGATTTTGATTTTTGTATTTATCAGTTTTATCAAATAACCTAAATAAACGTAACAAGTATGAACCTATTATACAGGGTGGTTCAAAACTTGACCACAGAAAAATTTGGCCAAAATCAAAAACACGTTCTGTATCTCAATAACGTTTTAAGATGGACCCTTAATGATGGGTAATTTGGAACCACCACAGTACCTTATTTCTACAGTTAACATATGCACATTTAATTATGAAACACCCTGTATGTAAATAATAATTTATTAAAAAATTAAAAATAAATCTTAAATCTTTTGTAGCTGAAAAGTCGACATTTGTCTTAGATCACGTGCAAGCTGGTATAAATACCGTGGCCGCATTTCTCCTAACTAAAACATTTGATTCCTAGTTCAGTAAAAGCTTTTATTATTAAATATGATGGGAAGGTTTAAAAAATACCCATAAAAATATGTTATTTCTCATTACTTAAAACTTCAAATCCGCTCCTTTCTTAATTTAAAATGAGTCTGTACAGTTTCCGGTTTTATAACCCTTTAAGCGCGGATCCATCTGCGACTCGCACTACAAAAACTTATCAAAAAAATTATATAAAATATGCCATATGCTCTCTACTTTACTTTTAATATGGGGGAAATGCACTCGATTAAAAATAAAAGGGTTATTTTTAACATTCCTTTTGGTAGAATGCGATATATGAACCTATAGGTATCTCATATTTGGGAACTAAATATATGTAATTAATTATTACAACAGCCAGTAGCGTAACCAAGGCCCAGAAGTCATGTCGGCACGGCGGAGAGGTCAATAAACACTGAATAGTAGAGAATTCAGAATGGCATTTATTACATTGATACGCACGATAATAAACCTGTTGGTGAAATTCGAATTAATATTAACCAATTTTTTTTTACGTGATGCAAGTTTACCAATGGAGAGTCATATTCATACCTTATAGAAATAAAATTAAAATGAAACCAAACATTTTTAATTCTATATTAATATACAGAAAAAACCACATAAACCGTGATTATATAGAGTGATTCGAAAATACATAGAAAGCGTTGTATGTGTGGAGATTTACGCATCAAAAGAATTCCCATGGCAATAGACCCGGAAATACTTTTTCAGAGAGCCCATTAATAATGGGCCATAGTCAAGGGTAGGTTCTTTGGACCAACATATGAAGATATCACCAACTATGCTTTAGTGCTTTGCTGTGAAGAAAGATACAGGGTGTCATAGTTGAAATTATTTTTTTCGTTTTTTTGCAATAACTCAAGAACCTCTTGACTGATCTTCACTAAATTTGGGAAATAAACATTTTTTAATCTAAGAAACAATAATTTATGTATCACATCACTTTAGACCATAGAGGGCACAGCAGGAGATGTATCTGATGAATTCTTTTCATATATTTTTTTTGACAAAATGTTGTGGTACTTCTGACTACAAAATCTGATGAGGGCGTCATTTCCACGTAAAAAGGGTACACTTGGTAGAACTTGATAACTCCAACCGTTTTCGAGGAAACTAGTGTTAAAGATTTCAATAATTTTTTGAATGACAAATTCGAATTTAATAAAACAAATTGTATTTATTGAAAAGTGTTCTTTGGTTACGTCTTAGTTCTGTCATGTACGTCATTTAGTCATTTCATTTTGTTCTTTTGTTCCTTGTTTTAATTTATCAAGTTTTTTAACTTCTTTATTTAAAATGCCTCGACATATAAATTTTTCAAATGAAGAAATGAGGGATATGATATGTGTTTACGCACAAAATAATTTTAGCGGGCGTACTGCAGTTAGGAGATACTCAGTGCAATATTCAAATAGAAGGCAACAAATCATAAGATTTTCCAACGTCTGTTTCGTCGTTTGGGAGAAACGGGTTCATTTCGCCATAAAAATTATGTAGGACGACCGAAACGAATTACTCCAGATCAAGAACTAGAAATTTTAGTTCGTATGGATGAAGATCCTCAAGTTAGCTCAAGGCATTTATTAGAGGCAATAGGAGAGAGAAAACAATCTGTTCTAAGAGTTTTACGCCAAGAACGCTTCTACCCATATCACTTCACTCCTGTACAAAATTTACTTCTAAGGGATCTTCCACGAAGGTCAGAATTTTGCCAATTTCTTCTCAATAAGCACAACAGAGATCGACATTTTTTTAAGAACACTTTATTTACCGATAAAGCAACTTTTACTCATCGAGACGTTTTTAACTGGAGAAATAGCCGTTACTGGGAAATAGAAAATCCTCATGCCGTTAAAGAAAGCCATTTTCAGCACGGATTTAATATTAACGTTTAGTGTGGTATTATCAGCGATCAGTTATTGGGACCATTTGTCCTTCCTCCATTATCTTATCTGTTTTTTCTTCGAAATACCCTTGCTGATATATTAAATGATTTCATGTTAGACATAAGGGGCAGAATGTGGTTTATGCAAGATGGAGCTCCACCTCATTTCCCCATTGCAGTCAGAAATCATCTTGATGCGAGTTTCCCCAGATGGATCGGTCGAGGAAGTGAATTTGCTTGGCCACCAAGGAGTCCTGACTATAATCCTTTGGATTTTTATGTGTGGGGACATATGAAATCCTTAGTTTATGCAAACACTACCAATTCAAGAGAAGAACTGTGGGACCAAATACCAAACGCAGCCAATTCTATTAGAGGACCGCAAAATGTATTTTTCAATGTAAGAAAATCTTTTATCAAAAGAATTACAAAAGGCATAGAAGTAGGTGGAAACCAAATATTTAAGTTGCAGCAATTAGTTCATAAGAAAGTGAGAGAGAGTTTACGTTGCTGTTACGCTTTTGTTTTTACTTACGTTTTGTACTATTTTCAATAAGTTCAATTTGTTTCATTAAATTTGAATTTTTCTTTCAAAAAATTATTGAAAATTTTAACGGCAGTTTCCTCGAAAACGGTTGGAGTTATCAAGTTCTACCAAGTATACTTTTTTTACGTGGAAATGACGCCCTAGTCAGATTCTCTAGTCAGAAGTACCAAAACGTTTTGTCAAAAAAAATATGAAATATTCATCATCCGATACAGCTTCTGCGGCGCCCTCTATGGTCTAACGTGATGTGATACATAAATTATTGTTTCTTAGATTAAAAAAATGTTCCTTTACCGAATTTGGTGAAGATCGTTCAAGAGGTTGTTGAGTTATTGCAAAATTGACACCCTGTATCTTTTTCCACAGCAACATTTTACTAAAGCATATTTGGTTATATCCTCATATTTTGGTCCAAAGAACCCACCCTTGAACTATGGCCCATTATTAATGGTCCACCCTGTATATGTTACCGGCAAGGTGCGTAATGAGTTAATCCGCGAAACAACTAGGCAGTCTGCAGAATCCCAATTCCACAGGCAATCCGCAGATTAACTGTTGATTCGGAAATTTTGCAGAGTAACTGGCATATTTTAGACAATATGCGCAATGGCGAGTGGCTTAGGAAATTTGAGGACTGACAAGGCTCGATTCTCACTTTGATTGGGCAGATTTAATCTGCCACAATGTGGTACGGGAAAGCAACAATGTGTAAAAGTAAAATATATTTATTATGTTGAAACTGATTCATAGATTTATATATATATATATATATATATATATATATATATATATATATATATATATATATATATATATATATATATATATATATATATATATATATATATATCTATATATATATATACATATATACATATATATATATATATATATATATATATATATATATATACATGTATACATGTAAAAAAACATTCGTTATTTGAAACTGAAAAATAGATTACGGAACTATACAAAATACAAAAAGACAATATTATTTAAAATAATCCCCTCGGAAATTACTTCTGTGTTATTATGAAAAACAACATCTAGATTTTTAATGTAACGTTTCCTACACTGTAATAAGAGACATTTTCATCTACAGAATGATTGCTTAAATTTTCGTTGCTGCGTTCATTTAGTATTTCGTATCCGTATCTGAAACAAAAAAAATTAGAAATTTTTAATATTACATAACCTCATTTTTTACCGTTTTATTAATCTACAATCACATGCAAAAAAAACGCAACATGTTAATATTTGGTAAGATTTGAGGTCTCTAAATTTTTTTGTTTTAGTTAAATTTTCATAAATTTTTCAGAAAACTGTAGATAAAATGACTAATTTCAACTTGCATATCCAGTCTTTTGTTAAATGCTGACGTATTAGTCATTATACAGGGTTAATTAAAAGATTGTTGTAGAACCTCAATTTTAAAACACCCTGTGGAATAATTTGGTAACCAAATTCTTTCAAAATACCAATTTTTGTTAAGAACCATTCCTTTCCTACATTTTGTTTTTTGGTTCATGTCTTTAGGTGCACAGGTTTATTTTTAAGAGCGAAATGAACTTGTCACCAACTGTTTACCTTAAGAAATGTTATTTTTTTGACGAGGTGGCTTTGCTAGTTGTTTCCCTAATGTCAGTTTGACAGCTTCGTTTATGAGTCTAGCAATGAAAACGCAAGAATATATTGTTCAGTTTTTAATAAGCAATTATTGCAACTTACATAAAAAGAAAAAAATAAGAAAATTTATTTATGCAAACTTCAATTCAAAAAACCGCTGCCAATTACTTGGGGATCAGAACTTCCTCACCATAGTAAAACTCGACGTGTGGTGGAGTTTCTAATGAAAGTAATTTTCGACGTTTCAAAAAAGTCACATTTTGACGTTTCAAAAAAAATCACTTTGACGTTTCAAAAAAAGTCACATTTTTTGACAATTCAAAATAGTCACATATTGAAGTTTCAAAAAAGTCACATTGGTGGAATGTCACTAATATTTTGTTTAGACATTGGGACCGATTTTGCTCATCAAAGAACTCAATCTCTTCCTTGACTTCTAGAATGTGTGTACCAAATTTTAAAGCTTTATCTCAAAAACTGTAGCTGCTATCACAAACCACATAGACACACACACACAGACACACAGACAGAAAATTTTTTCTTTTCTGAAATTTTGTGTATCATCATAATTCGTCGATATTCGTCCAGAAATGTAATAAAAATGTTCAAAATTTTTTTCACTAATACATAACTCAATGTGAGGGGCGAGGAAGTAATTACGTCCATCTTCAACAAGAGCAACAGCTTTTGGCGCAATTTTCCTCACCTAAAACCATGGTAGGAGTATAGGTCTTGCGTAAAAAAAATCGCTGTCAAACTGACAGCGATTTTTGAGGGCAACAACGAGCAAAGCCACCTCGTCAATATAACATTTCTTAAAGTAAACTGTTGGTGACAAGTTCATTTCGATCTTAAAAATGAACAAGTGCAAAGATATAATTAAGGCTATATCACTTAACACTATTACAACGAATATGAAAGTAGTTAGCGTTGGAAAGAAAGTGAATGGAAATATAAGACCGATGAAAATTACTTTAGGTTCTTGTAATGATGTGACTGAACCGTTAAGAAATTCCAGCAAATTAAAAGTTTAATTGACACTCCAAATCTTCTGTACATTTGTTTCTCCAATGAATGTACATTTCTTGTCGATGGATTAATCAATAAACATAATTGCAGATATTGGGCTGAGAGTGATCCATATGTATTGCGCGAATTTCATACTCAAAAACCTCAAAAATTGATTGTTTGGTGTGGTTTCCTAGGAAATCATACTGTTACACCCTTTTTTATTGAGAGAAACTTAAATAATGAGTCATATTTGGAATTACTTAGAGAAGCAGTTGATCCACAAATTACCCAAATAATAGAAAATAATGAGACTTTTCTGAAAATCTCCTTGCATTTCAACAGCTGGATCATCCCACATTTTGCTATGACTGTCCGTCAATTTCTTAATGAGACATTCCCTGGTCATTGAATAAGTAGACGATATTTGATGATGGAATGGCCATCTAGGTTATCAGATTTGACTTCTTTAGACTTTTTTTGTGGGAATATTTGATGACGAAAGTCTATGTAATTCAACCAGACCCACTGGATGATTTACAACAAAGGACTGTTCAAGAATGTCAACACTTAACGCCAAAGGTAATGTTAGAGATGCGTTTGAAACGCGACTGTATCATTACATGGAGATCAATGGAAGTCTGTTTGAACATCTAATAAAGCAATTTTTGGTATTGAATCGTTTATTACTCTAAACATTTAAACCTTTTTTAAATTTAAAATAATCTGTAGCTCCCAAACTATTCACTTTAAACCCTACAAATTACACATTTTGTAATAAGCTCTTCGAGGAGAGACTAATGATCTGAAAAAATATGAGGTGTTCCATGTACAAAAAAAATTAGGGGTACCTCAAGGGGTGATGGGGTGGAACTAATCCTAGGTCTATTTGTAAGAGAATGTGTCCCCCTTTTTTTCTTGACGTGTTTTTGCGTTTTTCGCAAAAAATCAAATCGAAATTTATTTAGGGCAGATAATTTTCATTGAAATACACTGTATAATGGTGCTGATATCGAGGACCACCATAATATTGTCAGTCCTTTTGCTGATTATTTTCAAAATTCTCTCACACTTCCTAGTCCGCAAGATGTCGAACAAAATAATAATGAAATAGTTGACAATTTTTACTTATATGAATCTACAGTACAAAATTTAAAAAACTAAAACCTAACACCACAGGTCCTGACAAGCTTCCAGCATTTCTGAATAAAGATTGTGTTTCTATCTTTACACAACTTCTGACAATTTTTTTTTAATTTGACGATTGATATTGCAACATTTCCAACCATGTGGGAGGCGCCTAAAATTGTACCTGTTTTTAAAAAAAGTGACCGGGCTAATAATGATAACCGACTACTATTGTCAACATTTTTTCAAAAATATTCGAAGTTTTACAACATGAATACACGTATTATTATATGCATAATTGCTCGAATCGACTTAAGTAAGTAGAAGATAGTTCTTTAGTGCCAACTATATGAACTTACAATCTATAGTCCCCATTATCTGTGCGTGTGTAGATGGCTGTAGGATTCGACTGTAAAAAGGATGCTGAAATTTTCCGATATTTGTGGTCTAAGTCATGAATTGTGAAAATTATGTTCCTGCTGATAATGAATCTTCTGAACTTAAACCAAACTTGACCTCAAAAGCAAATGCAATAGCAAATAATGAATACAATATTATCTAAAAAAAAATAACTTTAAAAAATAATTTTGATTTAAAAAAAAATTGAATTGTGATTGTAATAATTTACAGTTTCCATCACATAAATATGGATTCATTTGTCGATAAAATTGAGTTGATAATTATAGTATAAAAATCTGTTTCCGAATTCCTTGGTGTTCCAACCTGATGACATTAAAGGAAGGCTTTTTCGTGAAACAACAGAATTTACGATTTTATGCGGAATTTAATGATCTCTTGTAAATCATCGTAAATACCTGAAATTCTTAGCATTTTTCGGTGTTCTTTTTTTCAGACACCAATCTTATTTGTAATGAGAGTTCGGGATTCTCAATCATGCATTCTTTTTAAATTAATTTACCATGCTTGACGTTTGACACAAATAAATAATTTGAGGTTTAACGTGCCTGTATGCTTAACTAAGTAATTTATCTAGTTTTTTTCTGTATTTAAATGAAATAACAATCTGCTTAAAAGACCAGACACCAGACACGATTAAGCATACTGGAGCCCTAATTTGTTTAAAAGAAGCTGCCTTCTTTCTCTTATAATTTCTAACACAATTTCATGTTATTTTTTAAATTGGAGACCACATGTTATACATATAATTACAAAATGACTTGCGGATTTGCGAAAATTAATTATGCCAAATTTTATATTTCAACATTTTAATTCTCTAAAAAAAAATAAAAGGAGTGTTACAATAGATTTCATGTACAGTTATCAATTTCAACTTTCTTACAAGGAAGGCAGCCAAGATTCAATGATTTCATCAAACCTAAGTCTATTAAGTACATGATTATATGACGTAGCGTACCATGCAATTTATAGAAAAACAAATCTCTGATATCTGCCCACTTTGACACACATAGATTAATTATAACAATGGTTATGTGTATTAAAAATAATATAATTTAGTATATGGTCTGCATTACTACTTGAGTGCCATGCATCGTAAGTCTAAAGTAGCGAAATAAAATATTTTTTCTATTCTTTCTTTCAATGTATTAAATATTTTTTAACTGATAAGTATAATTTGTACAGAGTGATTTTGTGAGGATTACCAAATTTTGTTATTTTTATTATTACGAAAAAATGGTAAATCTCGAAAAATGGATGGTCGAAGATCGAATACAATATTCATTCAACTAGTCAATTTTGATGGTCACGTATAGCTAAAGGAATTCGTGAAAAATTTCTGGGTATAGACCTCAAATTTTCTTGGACAGTTGGATCCATAAATGCCTGTTGAGACTGTGAAATAGCAACTGGATTTAACTACTGTAGCACAAATTTCACATTTTCAAAATTACAGTATTAGTACGATGCCTTTAGCCAGTTTTCCCAGTGTGTTAAAATAGACTGTGGAAGTAATGGTATAATTGGAAGAATTTCGTGTAATAACCGTGCACGATCTGGTGCTTTAAGAAAAATGTTCTTTACACTAGATATTCATTTTTCAACATTAGGGTAGCAGTCCACTGGCGGTTCGTGGGTCAAGAGATAGGGAGGTCAATTAGAAAAGTTTACTGTATTACCTACCTTTTAAAGTGATTTAAATTCGAAGTCGATCCTACTGCCATTTTGAGATGCAAAGTGGTCAATTACTTTTTCATTAAAGTCTTTTATCTTCTTTATTAATGCCCTTCATATGGTAAGCATAGCTAAAGAAGATAACCTTTCCTGACCCATGGTATTTCTTAAAAATGTCTTTATTCCTTTTAAGGTGGAAAAACAACGTTCACTTTCGACGGTAGTCATAGAGAGAGTACACAAGATTTTTAACAGTTTGACACTTTCAGAAAAAGTATTGCACAAATTATTGTTAATAAAAAGCTGTAACAAAGCAACTGCACCTTCACTATTGGAAAAATCTTCTCGGCTATATAATACTTCTAATTCAGTTTTAAGTTTCAAATGATTTATGACTGGATACTCCGTTTTAACTAATTTAAACATATCTTGAGGAAAGCTTTTTTTATAATCTTTAAATCGATCTGCGTGAAATAACTGAGACACTGCTAAATGATTACTGAAGCCAAATCTGTTTTTGATCTCAGATGTAATTATATCACAAACTTCTAATGACATTGTCCTTTTTGATTCTTCCGTTTTACATCTCTGGGCAGACTGCATGGATGTCTCCTCCAAATAGTTATTCAAAATTTTATTTCTGATGTCTTCAATTTTACTATTAAAAACGCCAATACACTTATTTACTGTTATGACATCGATATTACATTTTTGTAATTGATTGAACAATACATCACAATGAGGCATAACTATATGAAAAAAATTTAACCAGTAAAGAAAATGTTCATTTCGTAAGTAGTTTTTTAAACCAATAGCTTGGTTTAGAGTGTTGTTTTCTGATTCATTATCAATGATTTTTTCTAAACAATCTAATAATTCTGTTCGATAGGTATAAACAGTCTCTATGCACTTTGTATTAAAATATCATCGTGTTGGAGCCGCTTTAGGTAATCTCACCTTAACAAAATTATTTAACACGGCTGTTCTTTTGGGCGATTTTCCAAAGAATGAGGAAAAGCTATGTAAATTAGCAAAAAAAAAATTTAATGCTTTTATCCTGACTTGATGCTTTTTGTAAAATTAAATTTAGTTGATGAGCGTAACAATGAATAAAATTTGCTGAAGGATAACTTTTTTTAATTTGGCTTGTGCACCTCCAAAAGCACCACTCATTACTGATGCTCCATCGTAACTTTGTGCTATCAATTTTTCAGGACTTTCATTAATTTTCAGACATTCTAACTTTTTTAAAATTACATCTGTCAAATGCTGCGATGTCGTTCCTTGAGGCTGAATAAATTTCCAAAATCTCTCACATACAACACCGTCTAAAACGTATCCAAACACAAAAACTACTTGTACTTTATTGGAACTATCTGTGGTTTCATCCACTTGAACTGCAATGAAGTCATATTGATTAACCCATAACCCAACTTATGTCCATCTTTCAGTTTTAATATATTTTGTACAACACTCATATTTAATAGTAAACACCAAAAACACTGTTTTACTTAATTTCACGACAAGTATAGATTTACTAATAAAATGGTCACAAACAAAAACATTAAAAACAACGCGACAGAATTTATCGACCAACGCGTACCTAGTCAGCATTAAGACTGCTCTACTCTGAACTTCGTGCGTTACCGTTTTCGTAAAATGTGTCAGGGACATTGTCGCCGTCAGTGTTTTCTGCCTCTTCTGCTTTCTGACGATTCGTGCATAAGTCTATTTCACTTTAATTCGTTGTAAATTAGGTCCGTAGTTAGCTTTGAGGACAAGTTGTGGATTGACCCAAGGTTTTTAAATTCTATAAATGAATAATGTAATGATTATGAATGTAGAGGCTCGGTGCTCGGGGGGGAAATCCTGCGATCTAGATATTAGAATATTATTGTGCATAGAATGAACTAGAAACTTTAATATATTTTTTTAAGAATATTAAAAAAAAAAAAATATATATATATATATATATATATATATATATATATATATATATATATATATATATATATATTATATATTTTTAAACTTCAGAAAATGAATAGCTCTATTTTTTTATTTGTATGTGGGAGGTCACTGACCAAATGACTCTATAGAAGAACCGCCAGTGGGTAGCACCCCTTAATAGTCTCAGCAGTTTTAGGAGGCCCATGTGCTATATATGTTACATGAAGCATATTCTGGTATGTTTCCTTCAATATTCTTCCAGGGGCTTTCATATAATTAACTTCAACGGTGATAGATAATAATAACTTGTCCCTATTTTCTGCATATTTGTCGCACCATAATTATTATAGACTTGTATGCATTATATCCATGTAGAGCTATAATTTGCAGTTCTTCATACTTAAGAGACGATCATTGGTCAATTTTCTTCCAGTGTACCCACTAAAATATTCACTAGCCTCCAAACGCAAGCATTAGTGATTTCGTCCACGTTTAGCCAAATGTATATTTCCAATTCAGTTCAGAACAATTTTCTGTCTAATATTGTCACACTTCGCTGATAAATATTGTTGACTCCGATGGTACCTGAACATCGGCTACAGTTGCCACTAATACAGTTTTGCCAAACTAGTCTAAAAAGTGGATTATCTAATATAAACATCCAACCATCACTTTCACTAAGTGTAAGTTAAAATGTCGTTACCTCTCAGTAAATTACATGCCCTTGAAAGTGCTTTGCCATAGCTACTGCAGTATAATCTTGTACCATCAAATTGCAATTTTTAGGTATCGCAAATCCACAAATTTTCTGTATCCTGTGAAGGATTTAAAAAGACCGATTAGCTTTATACAATTTCGCGCTGTTGTTACTTATGACTCGACGTTATGTAATGTACTGATGAATTGCATGTCTTCTTCCCCTTACTGTTATTCTCAGTTGACCTACATCACAGTTACCTACGTAAATTACCAGAATTGCCACAGTTTAGTGCCATGACAAAAGAATGTATTAGATTTTTATTTAATACAGTATGTTTTCCGATCAAACTAGTTTACGTGTTAACATTTTAAATAAAATACAATTCACTTTACCATGTTGTATATGTTTTTCTGTTGTTTGGAAATATTTCAATAGGTAAGTGTTTACCATGCAATATTATGTCTGCATAAAAGCCGTCACTGGAACTGATACCTACCATCCGAGCTCAACTAATAAACATTTAAAAACATTTAAGATGAAGACTATCAAAATCATTTCAATTAATTGTTACAACGGCGATAATAGGATAATTTCCATGTCAAACGACGATTCTTTTATAAACTCTCCTATCTCAAGTTAACACCTTAAAAATTCTAATTAAATTTTCTCGATAAAAAAATCTATATAATTCAAAACTTTTTACAAATTTGTATAAAGCAGTCACTTGACCCCTACTTCAATTAAAAATTCTTGAGAAGTTGGCTGTCTACGGTAGGGGGTTGTAGTTAGAAATTAAAATTACGTGCCATAATTCGACCCCTTCAAATAAAAAATTTTCGTGTTTTTGCATTTTTTCCAAGCAACTTATATTTACAGAGATACAGGGTTGGCAAATTTTAGCTGGGACACGCTATAATATATAATTTTTTATTCAATGAAGTGCAAACGTGTTCTATTTGTACAGATGTTTTTTATTTCTGTGCAATCCACTAAATGGTATTGAGTGAAGGTGTATTCGAAAGTTTAATCAACATAATGTAATTCAGAAAAGTTATACTTAGAGGTATAAAATAAATTAAATATTTAAAAAACTAATCCACTTCACTTGCATTATGTACAGTCATGAACCAGGGAGATTTTTTTATTGATTAAGTGGGCGTTTTCTTCATGTGACCAACATAAATCTGTAAATCGCTATTAAACTTTTTCTTCTATTCATAATCACCGAAAATAAAAGCAAATATTTTATTTTAAGCATAATGCATTTTAATCAATAAAATACACGTAAAACTGAAATTCAAAAAGTAAATTTCATTAAATGACTAAATTCCTAGTTCGAAATTAAAAACAAGATGTAGTTTTGATTGTAAATTCGCCTACTATATCTGCATATTGTCTACTTTAGAGTAGAACTATTTAAGTCAAATTTGGTCTATTGCAATATTTTCTGTAACGGGGCTTTCAAATTTCATGCTCTATCACTTCAACGATTTTATTAAGTCCTGGATCACATAAAAACCAAGCTAGCATGTCCATATAATACATTTTTCTGAAAATGTATTATGTGAACATTTATTTCAAATAATAAGTTAACTATTATTCTTGCAAACAATCCGTTAAAAAGATAATTGTTTTTGATTTTGATGATTAGAAAAGGTTTAGGAGCGATTTATAGATGCCACTTGATGAAAATCCCGCTTAAAGTTTAGTGACTACATTTAGATTTTTTTCTTGAAAAAAGTAATTAAAATAAAAATAAAAAATAGTGCGATACCAATATGATGCAAAAAAATGCAAACTTTCATTTAGTACCTAGCTAACGCTGTCGCACTTAAGAGTTTCAAAGTTTTGGAGAAATGGACAAAATCCAGTGATGTCTTCTGGATAATATGCTGGTCCAATTTATCTCATCCTAACGGAGATATATGGCCTTGTTTTTTTTGTCATATTGGTCTCTCTATATTTTGATCAGATCCCTCTAAGAAATTTTAAAACTTGAAAATTAGTGGAAAAATTCTAGTTTACAGCTTTCGGCAACTGAATTTAATGTACGTTTTTAATACATACATACATAGTTGGTTGCGTTCTTGTGAACAAAATTGAAAATGAAATTATTTGTGCTCGATTCAATGCAAAATGAATGTCAATTAACATGTTGATAAAATGTACTATAATTCCCAAACGAAAATGCATTTTCTCGCAATATCCTTAACTTTTTTTGTAGCAGTTTATATAAGCAACTGAAACGGTTGTGTTTTAAAATGTTTGTTAGATGACATAAGTAAATGCCTGCTGAAGGAGGATCCATGGCTACTGAGAAAATGATATCACAACTCGCACGCACGCGCCCCCCCCTCCACACACATACACATACACATATACATACACATACACATACACATACACATACACATACACATACACATACACATACACATACACATACACATACAAATACACATACACATACACATACACATACACATACACATACACATACACATACACATACACATACACATACACATACACATGCACATACACATACACATACACATACACACGCACATGAGAATGCAAATACCATTGCAGGTCTACGCTAGAGTATCTAAACTTTTCAGTTATGATAAAAGTATATATGCGCCCGAGAAGGATAACAAAATCAAAACATCATTGCATTTTTATTGTGGGTTGCTTCTTGACATTTCATTCTCCTCATTGTCTTTTTCCTTCAAATTTCTAATACAGATATACATTATACCGAGCTCAGTAGCGCAGTGAGCTAGATCGTTGAGTGATGATGAACGTAACTGGTTTTATTTTCTGCCATATCCCGGGTTTAAATCCCGGCCTCCACTCTGGGAGTGGTTGTGTTACCCATATCTGTTATCCAAAAATAGCACCCAGTTGCAGAACCCATGAGTACTTTTTAAATCATATAAATGTACACATATATTACTCGAATTCCAAAACCTAAATGTATAAAAATTGTACCCAACCAATATCCCATATCCGGATACTATTTATTTGTAGCTGATTTCAGCGATGTCAGGTTGCACGTGTCACTATTACTTATACAGTGTATGCTGTGGTTTGTTGTTCTCAGTTACTGGCTATTAATATCGGAGACAAAGCCTTGGTACACATAAAATTCATAATACAATATTAACAATCTTATTACACACACAAGTCAGTTTCATCTATTGTCACACACAAAAAATTTATTTCGTACGTCCTTCATAATATCTCCCATCACATTTTTATACCCACTTGGTAGCTAAATATGTTTTATGCAATGTAGTGCTACTAGGTAAAGGTAAACTTGGTACGTATTTTAAGAAATCTCTAAATCAGCATTGTTGACTACGTTCCAAGACAGACTACATGCACAGGACATGACACACAAATCATTTAAATATTCCTGTTTTGTAACTGTACCGGCAATATTTTGCCAGTTGATAGCCAAATTTAAATATTTTTCACAATAACGGCGTGTATGAAATATGTAATGTCGATTGCATGGAGTACACATCTGTTGTAAGATCATCGTAGTTTTCAACCATTTTTTGTAGTTTATGAAGAAGCGATGGTAACTACGCTATTACTAAGAACGTTTTATGCGAGAACCAAAGCAAACACCACTCCACGAAAATAGTCTCACGCTTTCGTGTTGCTACGTTAACTCGAGAGAAATTGGGGATGAGGTATGGACATCCGTTTAATATCCGATATTCGATCAGTGAAGTTAAGCAGCACTGATCGAGTCCGGCAATTGGATGGATGAACGATAGCTCATCTAACAGTCGATAGGCTGTCAACGGACAATCCCGGGAAGGCCGCTAGCCTGATGCAGGCGGAGAGGCGAACCCGCGTGGAGGGTCGAAGAGACCTACCCAGGAGGTTTGCCACTCTGCTAGCGGTGCAGGCGGGCTGGCCCAGGCGGTGGGTTAGTTGACAGTCGAGGACCGTGGTTTGGAGTCCACGCTAAACTGTAGGTCCCTAGGTAAAAAGGGCCCATTGTGGCCTACTTGCCTAGTAAAATAAGTAGCTACTACTACTACTAACTCGAGAGAAGGTGCCAAGTACGTATAATATTATATACATTTATCCCGGTTTCCTACAAGTTCCAGTCTCAATATTGGTTATATTCGTTGCAAACATAACAGGTATATAAATAAATACATCACGTGAATTTTTATTTGGTGTGCTTGTTAATATTTATATATTTTTTTATAACTTCCGGTTCTGGTAAATGGCAAATATTTCCGGTACCTGATGATATCAATAGATACTCGTACTTACATAGAACTTCTGAGGTGAGTTGGAAACTTTGATGTGAAGGAAACACTGACGTAGTACTCCACGAAACACAAAAACACCATATACTGTACTCGACGCGCGTTTCGCTAACCAAGTTGGCATCATCTGAAAATGATTAAAACTAAAGAACTAAAGTTTTAATCATCTACAGATGATGCTAACTTGGTTGGTGAAGCGCGGGTAGAGTGCAACTGTTGATATTTACATTACTGTTTAACTCTTCTTTTATCATCAGTAAAAAGAAAATTTGTGTGTAACTTTATAACACATTGCACAATTTCAATTCAAATAATTCTTTAAATTATTTTATTGTTTTTATTTAAAAAATTACGAAAACTGTATATTCAACCAGCGTCTTTAAGAAACATTTTTATTCCCAACATTCAGAATATGTTAATACGTACAGATTGGAACAACAATATTACTGATGTCAATAGATTGTCAAATTCCCTAATAAACATCTCTGACCTCTGACATACTCAATATTATTTAACCCTATCATTGAATTTACCATAGCAGAAAAATATCAATATAACAAATGGATTAATTATGAAATAATTAATTTAATGAAAGAAAGAGATAGAAAATCTGAAGAAGCAACTAATACATGGAGAGAATACAAATACTTAAGAAACAATGTGGAAGAACTTAAAAGCTCTGTTACCCAATACTAGGAAAGTTGTAGGAGAAAATATAATATTTGAGAACGTGGAAATTTGAAAAGAGCAAATTGTAGCAAATTTAATACATATTTCTTAGAAAGTATCGATAGTATAATCAGTGAAATAATAAATCCAAAAGACAGTAAAATATAGAGAGTCATGAGCTATTTAATGCATTTAAAGTCATTAAATTGCATGAATTAAAAACAGTTGTGTACACATTAAAATACACTGCTAGAAGAGAAGGTAATATATCTACAAAAATATAAGGACGCGTTTATGATTACCGGAAATCATTTTCTGGATATTGTAAATTCATCATTACCGAGTGGAATTTTCCCCAGTGACTGGAAAACATCATGTGTTGTACCTGTGCTCAAAGTATGTACTTATCTGTGTGAAGAATTTATGCCAACAAACACTATGCCAGTGTATGAAAAGCTCTTAGAAATTGTAGTAAAAATCCAACTTTTAGAGTATTGTGATATAAATCAGGATTTCGTAAAGATCGTGAATCAGTAATACTCAATATAAGTGATAAATGGATTAAGACAATTGATGAAAATAATATTATATTGGCAGTTTTCTTGGATTTTCGAAGAGCTCTTGAAACTGTTGATTGAGAATTACTGGTAAGAAAACTTGAAAAAATTGGTATTCGTAATACAGCACCAGAGTGGATTAAATCTTATTTCTGTAACGCCATATCCTAAAATGACATTTATTGGACAGTTTCAATAACTAAATCAAAACAATGTCGTTATTGACAAGTGAAAAATAAAGAAAAAAGTGTGAAATAAAGAAATTTTATTTCACAGTGAAATAAAACTTAATAGTCAATAGACAACAAATTAAATTTCTTATATCAAACATTTATTAATTATTAACAAATTTCATGAACAATTTTATTCATAATTTGACGAAATTTTTATGAATACTAACATTATTTATATTTATTACTGGAATTATAGGTTCAGATGTGCGAAAAATATTTGTTCATTTACATTAATATGGTGGTTGGTCTGATTTCCACCAACGACTACATTGGCAGACATAGTCATTTCTGTAGTATTGTTTGAAAATATCTGTTTTGAAATTTCCTTTTTATTCTGGATGCTATCTTCTATATATCCCTCAGCAACTATTGAGGATTTCCATCCCCCATGACGTTTTAAGGTAAGAATATCAGCTCCAGAACCAGCTAATAGTGATGTCGAAGATCTCCTAAAGCTGTGACCCGTATATTGCTCAGAATTAAATAAGTTAAGGTATTTAGCTATTATACTTGGTATTTTTGAAAATGTATTAGTACCAACTCGTTGGACTGGACATTTTTCTCCTCGATATTGAAGAAAAGCCCCTTTGTGATTCACATGAGTAGGGCGAATAGCTGCATATTTATCATAAATATTTAGTGGATTTATTCCATTAACTGTCTCACCAACTACCGTAAAAATCCTTTCAATGTGGGTCTTCGAATCAGGTACTTTAACAACCAGCATGCAATCTTTTCTCACAATGTCATCAATGGCTTGTCTTTTCAAAAAAGGTTTTACTTTTGATAATTAGATACATCTACATTATTCTTTACATTCAAAACTGTTTTAAGCATCGAAAACGTGGACCAGAGACTTGAACATTTTAAAGTTTTTGCTGTTTCAGATAGATATGTAAGTCAAAAGAACAGATTCAGATACGTTACTCATAGTTTTCTGCTTACATCAGTTGTTTTATTATTGATTTCTATGGAAACAACAATAGAATTTAGTCATTACGCCAAGGTAACTTTGTCAATTTGACGTATTTTTACAAAATTATACTGTTTTCTAATTTCGAATGGCGATACAAAAAATTTTGTATATAACTCGAGACTAAAATGTGTTTTTTTTTACTCGTGTGGTTTATAGCACTCGCCTTTGGCTCGTATTATAAACGTCCCACTTGTAAAAAAAACACCATTTTTGCCACTTGTTATATAAAATACTATTATCTAGTTGTTATCAAAAAATAAAATATACAAATTTTGTATCCAATCAAAACTAGAAAATTTAATTGGTGTACCACAGGGTACGGTCTAGGGACCTGTTGTGTTTATCTTATATGTAAATAATATTATAAAATATGTAAAAAAGTGTAGCATAAGTGTGTTTGATCATACTATGATATATATAATAGGTACAAATTCTGAGGAAGTGATAAGTATAATAATTAATGCCGAATTGCAAAACATGTACAACTGGATATGGTTTATACACATGTAAATATTAAGAAACCTAAATCAATATTCATAGGAAATAATTGTAAATTAAGCAGCTATCATAATTTATTAAATATATCGATAAATAATAACACTTTAGAAAAAGTTGCTAAAATGAAATATTTGGGAGTCATAAGAGATCAAAATTTTAATTTTAAAAGTCATGCAAATTTCATTATGAATGAAATATCAAAGAATTGTCATTAATACTGTAGAATAGTATCATCTCTTAGTATGCATACAAAATAAATTTTATACAAAGCATTGATTGCGCTTCATTTAGAAGTTTGTTCAACAGTTTTATTCAGCGCGCAAAGTCAAATACAACAAATACAAAGAATACAAAACCAAGCAATGAGATTTATACCAGGATGTAATAAATATACACCTATAAAATTAATATTAGAAGTTTTAAACTTTATGAATATACATCAAAGAATCATATTTAAAACTTTAATTTTTATCTATAAAATGAAAAACAAAATGTTACCAGCCTATCTATACGATAGATTAAAGTATAATCATGATGTTCACAATTATCCAACTAGGAATACTACAGATTATTACATTAAAACATTTAATACGAACAAAACTAATAACTCTCTTTTCTCTAAATGTTTAAACATATTTAATGATATGTTAACATATCTAAAAAATTTTTATAACTGCACAACGTTCAAAAGACTTCTTTGTAAATATGTAAAAAATTGTTTTTAAGACATGCAAATGTTCAATTTTTTGTTTAAAATAATTAATTACGTTAAGTGTCAATTGTATATAAATAACTAAGGCTAAATATAGATATATTATTATTATTATTATAATTCATAGGAAACAAACCATTAGAAATGCATGAAAATTAATGTTATTTTTCTACCGCTACTTAAATTTCTTTTCATTACGATATTATATCTTCAGTATGGTGTTATTTTTATTTCATCTCGGAATCTTTTTTTATTCTTAATGTAACCCTCTATCTATCCCACAAAATAAAAATAAGGAACAAGAGTTCGTCAAACCCTCAACCCTTTAAAAAAATACGGAACTATAATTTACCGCGAGAGAGATAACATGTATGTAAGTAAAAAACGTTCCCCTAAAACTATTAATTATACACGGTACTATAGCTTATACCTTATACTTTTCATATGTAGAGTTGGTTATGCGCATTTTAATTTTAGTTTTAAGAAATTTATTAATGCGTCTTAAAAAACGTCTGTTTCGGAGGGTTCGCTCCGATTCCCTATTTTCTCACGGCGTTTTTTAGAACGAATGTTTTTGTTTTAACGTTTTCGTATTTTAAAACATTACCTTGTTTTCTGTGTTTGACATAAAAAGGGGAATTTTAAATTGGTGTAAAATCCGCAAGAAAACAAACATTAAGATTTATGTGTGAAATATTTTAAAACGTGGTATTAGGAAAAAAAATCTTTTTTGGAGTAATAAAAACACAAAAAAACTGTTTATTGCCGTTGATCAGGTGGATAATAATTTATGACTGAAGTTGCAATAATTACATATGTTCAAAGACAGAAAACAAAACATGATGGGGTATGAAATTAATCTCTCTTCAAAATATCTGTTTATTATTTTCTTGTATTCATCCAAAAAATTCTAAATAAAAGTTCTAAGAAATTTTGACGGTTTCACATGTACAGGACTGTTTCAAAACATTTAAAAGGACATTATTGTTTTCGTCAAATTCATAGTTGTCGGTTGGAATTGATAAGAAAATATCAGGTCTCTTTCTCAAATAGACAAAACTTGCTGTTAAATTCGCCCTTCACAAATAAAAATAAAAGGTGCACAATTTCTCTTCATCTAGTTTCAGAAAAAAGATGAAAATAATAAAAATATACAGGGTGTCTCACCAGGAAATGCACTGATCGATATAGGGAAAAGCACGCACCAGAAAATGTTGAAAACTTAAGGAATTAGAATAGCAGTGTGATGAATCCTACTAAAATAATTACAAGCATCTGGTACTTCTGGTTATACCGCAAGTCGATACCAATTTGTTTATTTTAAATGGAATACCTTATATATTTTAGGGTCCTCGAAAAAAGCATAAAATTCTGAGTCAAAAATATGTAGGATACCCTATGCCTTAACCCAGCCATTTCAGAGATATTTGATATTTTAAAAAATTTTGACAGGTGTAATGGTTTACAATAACCTTTATAACTTTCTTCGTGCAAAAGATACTCATTTGCTTTTTGGCAAGCAGAAAGAGCATAAGGTGAGCTACTCTGTACAGTTTAAATAAATTCAATAATAATATACCAAGTATTTCATTATTGACGTTAAATTTTGTAAACTTCAAACCGCAAAAACTTGCTTAAGTCAAATGGAACACCATGTATTTTTTTACATCAAGTAATGTAAAATTAAATTCCTTTTTTTTATATAAGCATTGTGGGGGTTTAAGTTACAACGTTTTGAAATATTTGCGATTTTCTTAGAAATTCAAGAATTTTTAGTAAAAATTTTATCAAATTAGCCATGATTAGAAACAATCAGTAATGTTAGTCATTCTCTTATGTCAAAAATGCCACCGCGTTTAAATTATACCCACGAACACTTTTTGAATTTGTTTATTATCTATGGAGAATGTGATAAAGTAATATCAAGAACTTGTGGTACATTTGCTACTTGATATCCACAAAAACGGATACCGTCACCAAACACTGTAAAACTCGTACCGGATATTTTTAAAAAATATGGCTCTGTCAAGGCAAGAATTCAAAAGCGGAAGCCTATTGTTGATGACAAAAACGTAAAAATAGCAATTCTGGGATATTTTCATGCATTTCCAAATGATCTCATTAAGACAAGCTTCTCTGGAATCGGGACTATGCAAGAATTCAGTTCACAGAATCTTAACTAAACATAAATTTCACCCGTTTTCATTCCAAATGGTTCAACGATTAAAAAAAAATTGATTTCCTAAGAAGAGTGAATTTGTTCTAATAAATAGGTGACGATTCGTATTTGGGAAATATTATATAGTCAGATGAAGTTAAATTTACCAAAAAATGGACTTTTTAATCGACACAATTCGCATTATTGGAGTGACTCGAATCTGCATGTGTTCAGGGAGCAAAATTTTCAAGAAAGTTGGCAGTTTAATGTTTCCTGTGCCATAAGAAACGATATAGTGGTGGCATTAGAATTTTATCAGGAAAATTTAAACAGTAAGTTATAAAGATTTCTTCTTCTGCTAATATGTATAGTTAATTTTTTTTGTTTTTGTTTTTTTTTTTTAGGTGAAATCTAAATATTTTACAAAATTTTAATAATAACTATTCAGAAAATTTACCTCTCGCCGAACATAGAACAAAATTTTAGCAGCACGACGGTGCTCCCCCACATAACGCATATTTGATAAATAATTTGTTACAAGAAATTTAAAACGATCAATGGATCGCCAATGATGGACCTTTCCTATGGCCTCCTCGCTCGCCCGATTTGTCATATTCATATTATTTTATTTGGGGAACTATTAAAAATAAAGTTTATGAGAGCCCATTAACAACTATTGAAGACTGTATGCAGATAGTAAGAAATGCATTTCAAAACTTATCACAGGATTCAATTACAAGAGCTACCCATGAAGAACTAATCCGAGGATGCGAAAAATGTGTGGAGATTCGGGGGCAGAATTTTGAATAATTATTAAATTAAAATGGTATCATGTTTTTAGTTGATTTTATCTTAGCTATTTTAGTTTATGCAAAGTGTCTTTAATCCAATTAAGAGGCATGTTACAGTGTTTAGTGTTATTTTCTGTTTTTGTGGATATCTAGTAACAAATGTACTACAAGTTCTTGATATTACTTTATCACATTCTCCATAAATAATAAACAAATTCAAAAAGTCTTCGTGGGTGTAATTTAAACGCGGTGGCATTTTTTGATATAGAGAATGACTGACATTACTGATTGTTTCTAATCATGACTAATTAATTGTTAACATTTTTACTAAAAATTCTTGAATTTCTAAGAGAATCGCAAATATTTCAAAAAGATGTAACTTAAATCCCTACAATGCCTATATAAACAAAAAGGAATTTAATTATGCATAACTTGATGAAAAAAATACAGGCTGTTCCATTTGACTTAAGCAAGTTTTCGCGGTTTGAAGTTTACAAAATGTAACGTCAAAAATGAAACACTTGGTATACTATTATTGAGAATTTCTTTAAACTGTAGAGCGTAGCTCACCTTATGGTCTTTCTGCATGCCAAAAGCAAATGAGTATCTTTTACATGAAGAAAGTTATAAAGGTTATTGTAAACCATTACAACTGTCAAAATTTTATTAAAATGTCAAATATCTCTGAAACAGCTGAGTTTAGGCATAGGATATCCATGTTTTTGACTCGGAATTGTATACTCTTTTAGAAAACCCTAAAATATATAGGGTGTTCCATTTATAATAAGCAAGTTGGTATCGACTTCCGGTATAACCGAAAGTGCCAGATGCTTGTAATTATTTTAGTTGGATTGGTCACACTGCCGTTAGTATCTCACTAAATTTTCAAAATTTTCAGGTGCGTATTTTTCCTATATCGATCGGTGCATCTCCTGGTGAGACACCCACACGCAAAATGCATAAAATTAAATCATAAGTAAAACGATATAGCAAAAAAGAGTATTTAATAAGATTAACGATTGCTCAATTTATTAACCAAATGTTATTTAATCTCGAGGAAAAACTTTTTGACATAAAATGGCATTACTAGATTTATTCATCACAATTCAGAATAACTGATGAATGTGAAAATATAATTGCACTCCTTTTTGACTTTTTAAGAGCATTCAACACCAGAATACAAAGTCACGATAAAACAAAGTTAAGTGCGAAATCTCTAATATTGTTAATCCTCGAAAATAGGAAATGCATTATTGATAACCCACAAGGCAGTGACCTTGGCCATCTTGTTTTTTTCTACAATACAATAGAATAAAAACTAAAGTTTTAACATAGATTGAAAGATGAAAAATATACATTTTCAGACAGGCAAATCGCCATGACACCTTTCAAAATTAATCGGTTGATTACGATTAATAGCGTTTGTAGACATTTCATTCAGTATTTATGTTTACAGACGGAAAGTGATGTAAAACTGTGGGCTTAGTGTATACGATGCGAGCACGTTAAGAATTCTTACACCACGACAAAGTGGCCGATCTGATCTGCAAAGTTTCCGAGTTAGGCGTACCGGAGCACGCTTGCATTTATCTCCTGGCATCAGTGATTGGCCTCAACAGCGAAATGGGTCAACGCACGTTTAATAAATAATAAGTGATTAACAAAACAACTACTATGCGATTCAAAAGTATTGAGCCTTCACTTTAAATGCGAATTCCCAAAAAAAATGAGGGACGCAAATTATGGAACAATTAGGTTTTATTGCTTGGACATATGTTATATCCTGTAAAAGTTTAACATTTTATTTTTTAAATTTACCAATGTAATGCATTATTATATCTAAAAATGTACCGTTTTTTATGCGACCTCTGAATACATTAATTAGGGTTTAATTAGGTATGACTTCATGTATTATTAAGATATTGAATTGTAGATACGTCTATTTGCGCACTGCATAAAAAAATAAAGAAATAAAAAAAGAAAAATTAAAAAAATATTTTGTGAGATCACTGCATACAGGGTGGGGCAATAGTGCGTCCGACTTTGATATCTGCAGTTCTATGGTAGAAGTTTAATTTAAACATATAAGTAAACTAAACAAAAAAGTCTATAACCGGAAATTATTTTCGAATATACAGGATGATCCAAAACGATTCGACAGGGTCAAGTAAAATTTTTTTCAATGAAATGCCGTGTATATCAGAAAATTTTTTGAATCCTCTTTGTGGCCTCCTCCCACTTCTGTATTATTATTCACTTTCTCCCAACCATTTGGACGTAATGATTTTTTTGTTGAATCTATACCATTTCCACGTGTATAATCAAATTATCATTACAATCACAACTATCGATTTTAAGAAAAAAAATATGTTAGTACCAGTTATGAGACATCTGTGTGATAACACTCAGCCATTTTCACTTCCTAAAAGTATACAGGGTGGCCAAAAAGGATTTTTAAATTTACAACCTTTTTGAACTAAATTATCTCAATTTTTTTCAAACACCCTGTATATTTTTGGATGATGTGATGTAGGATTGAAAAACAAACATTTTTTTGTACATACATTCCTATGGCTATTTGTAACCATTTTCAATTTATTGAACAATAAATGCAAAATTTAGCAATAAAAATTAAAAATGAGGTTTTTTTTTATATAATTCAAGATATGGTATAATAAACATGTTACATGATACCCATAAAAACATCACACCAACATCAATCCAAAATTTGAAGAAACGGATAATAAATGCTTTTACAAGTCTCACTCCGGCAACTTTATGAACAGTAGAATCCTCATTCCAAAGACGCATAGAAAGGTATGTCGATCAAAAAGGACAACATACGGAGCACTTTTTATAATATATTTTCTTGAATTACAAAAAAAATGTATATTTTTAATTTTTATTGCTGAATTTTGCAGTTATTGTTAATAAATCGAAAATGGTTACAAATAGCCATAGGGATGTACGTACAGGGTGAACCAAATTAGAAGGGATTTGGGGGTTTCTCTAAAACTATGGCACATAGACAAAAACCAATATAGGTGTCCTAAGCTCGATTTTCGAGAAACAAGCAATGGCGCAAACCGCAATCGTTCATCTTTTTCGACTACCGAGCTACAGAGCGTTTTTTAAAAATTGACATCTTTGGATGTCCTCTATATCTCAATTTTATTATTATATTTCATATTTATCTCTAAAGAAAGTGGTTAATTTTCGAAAAATTAAATATATTTGTGAGGAGGCCATGGAAAACTATTAACAACAACAATTCTTATAATATAAAATAATTTTGCCAAAAATGGGAAAAACTAAACTACATAAAAGTTCGAATTGTCTTCCATTGACATCTATGCATTTTTGACACCTTCTCGTTACAGCATTTGTTGCATTTGTAATCATGACAGGAGTTATTGTTCGAAACGCAGCTAATGTTTTGTTTTCCAATTCTTCTATGTTATTAGAACGTTCTCTATATATAATATTTTGTAAATAACCCCAAAGCCAAAAGTTGGCAGGAGTTATATCGGGAGATCTAGCTGGCCATAAAATAGGACCACTATTTCCTAAAAATTTAACAATATCTAAACTACTCTGTTGTTTATTAATGTCCAGTTAGCTAAATTAATTGTTAGTTACTAATTTAGGTAACTTAGCTAAGTAGACATTGATAAACTAGTCCTGAGTGATATATAGATACCTATCAAATCATCCCCAAATTGAGCAATTAAATAATTTCGTGTTTCATTTGACATATGACCTGGGACGCCATCTTGTTGGCAATATAATCTTTGAAATTGTCTTACAGACATATTGTCTACAAAGGGCTCTATTTATTGTCGTAGAATGTTAATATAAGTTTCGGTATTCAAATTACCGTGAAAAAAATGAGGACCTATTATTTGGTACCCAATAAAACCACACCATTCACCAAATCCATATCGTCCTTGACGATTAACTGTGGCGGTTACGTGCGGATTTTCATGAGCCCAATGGTGGTTATAATGCCGATTAAAAATTCCGACACTGCTTATATGGGCCTGGTCTGGCATATAATTGTTCCTTTAAATCCTGGCACTCCATTGCACTGACGCAAAAACCACTGGCAAAAATCGAGACGCCTTTGAAAATCATTTTAGTGTAGATGGTGACATCCTAATTTTGTAGGGTTTGAATTTATTTATTTTTTTAAGCAACGTAAGGCAGTTGTTTTTGGGATTCCTAAAATTTCCTGTATTTCGTGAGACGATATAGGTAGGATTTTCTCTTACAGTTTCTAAAACAATATTTGTTACTGCTTTATTATATATTTTTGCTCCAGGTTTTACAAATGATCCAAACTCTTTTAAATTTTGTTGTAGACTTCTGAATATTTTTATGTCTGGCTGTCTCTTTTCTGAATATCTAAAAATATTGTTTAGGCGGCACCTTTTCACAAAGTTTTGCTGTCTATAACAACTTACCTATTAAAATAAAGCTCGGAAGCTAAATTTGAATCTTCTCCGCATTCTATAAAATACTTAATCATATCATATTTTTCATAATTAATAAATTGAACCATTTTTAACAATGCTCACTCACAATTAACTCACAAATTAGTTTTTGACATTTACAATTATTTCGATTTTCTTTTTTTACCATGGCCTTCTTAATAAAAATTAGAAATACGATAAATATGCATAGATGTCAATGGAAGTCAATCGAACATTTATTGTAGTTTAGTTTTTCCTATTTTTGGCAAAATTATTTTATATTATAAGAAGTGTTGTTGTTAATAGTTTTCCATGGCCTCCTAACAAATATAAAGTTTTCGAAAATTAACCACTTTTTCTAGAGATAAATATGATATATCGTTGGAAAGCTAATTTAAGTTGTGATCGAATAAAGAAATAATTTACAGGGTGTTCCATTTAAAAAAACACAAGTTTTGTCTATATCTCGAAAACTGAGGCATGCATAATTTTCTTCTTATCAGCAACGGATTCTACTCAAAAAAGTGTCTTAAGAATGTGTTACGCGATTTTGAATTCGACACGTGGTAATTGAGATATAGAGGTGATCCAAAAATGCCAATTTTCCAAGAATGCTCTGTAGCTCGGTAGTCTAAAAAAGATGGACGATCGCGGTTTGTGCCATTGTTTGTTTGTCGAAAATCGAGCACAGGACACCTATATTGGTTTTTGTCTATCTGTCATAGTTTTAGAGAAAACCCCAGATCCCATCTAATTTGGTCCACCCTGTACAAAAAATGTTCATTTTCAATTCTACATACATAGTCCAAAAATATACAGGGTGTTCCATTTGAAAAAACTGAGAAAATTAATTTCAAATAGTTGTAAATTAAAAAATTATTTTTGGCATACTTTTAGGAAGTGCGAATGGCTAAGTGTCATCACACAGATATCTAATAACTGGTACTAACATATTTCTTCTTAAAATCGATAATTGTAACTGTAGTGATTTTTTTAATATACATAATGGCATAATTTCAACAAAAAAATTATTACACATGGTTGGGAGTCAATAATAATATTAGGGCTGGGAATCGAATACGAATAATTCGAGTATTCGAATATTCGAGTATTCGAATACGAATTATTCTAATGGGAAATTATTCGAATATTCGAAATATTCGAATACTCGAATACTCGAATATTCGAATACTCGAATATATTCGAGTATTCGAATATTTCATTATATTTGAGTAAATTTGAATATTAAAATATATTATTAAATTATGTACGAATAGGTATGCAGTATGCATCCAACCAAAGTAGGTAGATAGTAGGTATAGGTAAGTACTTATTCAAAAATCCAAATATATAAATAGACCACATTAGTGGCACGTTTTACTCCCTGTCAAACTATTCCATCTCTTTCTCGCCTCGACCTTAATCTTACTGTACTAAGGCAGGGGATAAAATAAAATTTTAAATTTTAGAAAACCTGTAAATATTTAACTATTGACTTTTTATGTATTTGTTTTACATTCACAATATGCATCTTTTTTAAAAACATTCTAATTTTAGAGCACTTATTTTTTTCGAAAAGGAAAAATAGATACAGAAGTATAATAAACTAGCTCTGTTTTATTTAAGCTTCAATAGTTAAATGTGAACAATAGCTCCTCAATCCTAAAATAAAATACTAACTAAATAATTCTGACCCTTAAACCACATGTACAGGAGACATACCCTATTGTGGGTATGGAAAGCAAATCAAATTGCCTGCTTAGTGGATTACGTCACGACTATTATTGTGGTCTATGCAACCAAATACTCAAATAGAGTATTCACTATTCATTAGTATTCAGTGCTATACCTATTAATAATGAATATTCGAGGATCCGGTTTATTCGGATACTTATTCGAATAATTCGGATTATTCGAGTATTTGAATATTCGAATTATTCGAATAGTTCGAATATTCGAATATTTTTTCGAACGAATATTCGAATACTAAAACCTGAAAAATTCACAGCCTTAAATAATATAGCAGTGGAAGGAGGCCACAAAGAGGTTAAAAATAATAATAATAATAATAATATATAATAATATTTATTCACCAAATATGCAAAGTACAATACATTTAGTAGGATATAAATATAAATAATACAAAGTAAAAACAAAATACATGCTTAAGAATTAGATAAAAAACTACAGGGCAAATAATAATTAACATTGTAAATAAATATGGGTAGAAAAAGCCCACAAAAACAAACTTGTGGTGGGAGTATTGACTATCTTACACATTTACTATGATAATAAAACACTGGTGGATATAGAACAAATAAAGAATACGTAAGTACTAAAATTAATAGGTACTTTAATCCATGGTAGCCGGAAAAAAAAATTTACTAATTTGTACTAAGCCCAAACTTAAAAATTTGGGTAACATGTATCAGAAGATAAGTGCAAATATTCATATAATTACAATTTATACTTGGTATGCTACTATTCAGCTTAATGAAGCTGCAGAATAATTTTAATTATAGTTATACATAATAATTATTTTTTAAATCTATTAATTTATGTTTAAAGGTTCTGGAATGTGATAAGAGCCATTGTTTTATTTTAGATTTAAATAAAGAAAACGAATTTAAAAATTTGATTTTCAACGGATCTTGATTATATATTTTGGGACCTAAGAAGAAAAAGCATCTGTGAGCTATTGCTTTTGTTACTTTTGGCACGACAAAAGACCCTTGTTTATATCTTGTGGTATAAGGAAGACTGATACTAATTTTTGAGCTAGACTTTTTATGGTTAAGAATAACAGCAGTACAAGAAAGTTGTTTTATATCTAATAGATTTACCAAAGAATACAGTGAGTCACCAGGATATAGTGCATTTTTAGAGAGGATTATTTTTAAAATCCATTTTTGTACAGTTCCTAGGTTTTTTATATGTACATTGTAAGCCCCGCCCCATGCGATTATACCATATCTCAGTTGAGATTCAACAAGCCCATAGTATAACATTTTCATGTGTTTTAAATCAAGTATTTGTCTGAAACATTTAAATTAGTTTTTAAAGTCATGTGTCACCTTTTGTATGAGAGATTCCCATGTGTGGTCATAATAGAAAATAGCCGTATCATCTGCAAAACTTGTAACTTGCCCGCTAGAACTTTCTAAGAATAAAATATTACATATATATTGAATAATATTGGTCCAAGCACTGTACCTTGGGGGACTCCACATTATCTATAGATACTCGCTGAGTTCTTTGTAGCAGGTAGTTTTTAAACAAACATAAACTAGTTCCACGAAAGCCCAAGTTTTCGAGGGTATCTAGTAACATCTCATGATCCACTGTATCAAAAGCTTTGGCAAGATGTACGAGGATACAAAGGGCTGCCTTACCTTCATCAAGTGCATTATATGCACTGGAAGTAAAGCGCATGATTGCATCTTGCGTCGATTTGCCTTCTCGAAGAACAAATTGAAAATCAGATAATACTTTATACTTATTGAAATAATTAGTTATTCGATTTTTTATTAGTGATTTTAATATTTTTACGACGTTAGAAATTAATGAAATAGGCCTGTAGTTGGCACATTCTGATTTATCACCTCCCTTATACAAAGGTTTAATCAAGGCAGATTTCAACATTGATGGTCTTTTCTAATAATATTATTAAATAACAAGGATAAAGGTTTTGTGATAAAATCAACTATTTCTGTGTTAGAAGATATTTTGTCCTCACGTGGTGCCTTATGCCTCTTATTTGGTTTAAGATCGCACATTTTTTGATTTCATTTTCATTTATATCTGATAAGTTATGCAAACGTTTTTTTTTGTTTCATTAAAATTTATTGGCTTCTTAATTTTATTTGCTAAAGGTTATAGACTTTTTGGTCTTGTTTATTTATGTTTTTAAATCTTAGAACTCGACATATCGAAATCGAATGCACTATTTCCTTACGCTGTAAATTAAATGAGGTAATAATTGACGAATATAATTTTTTTACAACAAATAAGTTTCGATATTATATGAACAATTTCAACGAAAAGTCCAAGATACAGTCGAATTTCTATAACTAGAACTCCATCTCGAAATTCTCTGTAATCCGAATATGTTTCTGTAACCTTGATATACAGGGTGAGCCACGGTGGGTGGAGTATTAGAAGTATATGGAGAATGGATCAACCGATTGCTTTGAAATATTGGCTACTAAGATAATCGAGTATGATATCTCCAACTAAAATATTTTCGAAAGTGCGGTGTTGCCACTAATACGTAAAACTGGCAACATCTTCGTTATTTTAAATGGAATATCCTCTATATTTTTGCGTTTTTTGGATCGTCGTCTCTTTCTGAGTAACTTCTATTAATATTTCTATATACCTATCTCAAGCCGTTTTCGAGATAATAATTCTTTTCTGAATTTATTGCCAAAAATTTGACTTTCAGTAAATCGTGTTTTCTCCTACCTACGCAGCAATTAAAAGATAATTTTTTAGTTGCGGCTATGCAAGGCATAGGGGCATCTCCTTCATTAATCAAATGTTTCGAATATCATACAGGATGAGTTAGAGAACGCTTTCTACAAGTGACTTAGAAAAATGCACGAAAGTCAATTTTTTTTAAATGGAATACCCTGTACATTATTACTGGTTTGGAAAGGCGATACATTTACCTCTTTAGAAAGGTAATATACTCTATACCTAATGTACACCGTTTTCGATTTATGGGCACTTTTCTGTAACCTTACCAAGAATATTAGTCTTCTGGTATATCATAACGGGTGGGCCATGAAATTTTTGTTTTGTCATTTTGTAATGACAACAGATGTTATTTTTCTAAATAAATTTGACGTTAGTGATATTTGCACCTAATTTGAATAGCTATGTAGCACAAATATGGCAGAAAATAATTATACAAACACGGTTTTAATTGATTTGTTTATTATCCATAGACAGTGCAATAAAATTATCAGCAGAACTTGTAGAAGATTTAATGAGAAATATCCGAATTTGCCGCAGATCAGAAGAATTTTATAAATTTTTGTTCATCACTAAGAGAACAATAAGAGTGTCAGTATTAGGAAAAAATAATAATTAAGCAGCAACAACAGTAATAAAGTCTAAGTAGCGATAACAAATAATACCAATAACAGTAATAAATATAAAAATCTTAAAAATATTGTTATAATTGTTCGAAATGTAGACCGTTAACTTCCAGACACTTATGTATACGACGATGGACGACGTTTGTTGTAGCAGCTCTTATTTCAGCGGGGTTCAAGTTTTCAATCTCTTGAATCACTCGATGTTCTAATTCTTCCCTGTTGTGGACTGGAGTTTTATAAACTCTATCTTTAAGAGTACCCCAAAGATAAAAATCTAACGGGGTAAGGTCAGGGGACCTCGGAGGCCAATTCCATGGTCCCAAACGTCTAATCCAACGATCATCGAAAAAGCGGTCCAACTTCATACTAATTTCGTGTGTATAATGTGCAGGAGCCCCGTCGAGTTGATACCAACAAGTTATATATTTTTCAATTGACATAATATCAAGGAAGTCTTCCACAATTGTTCTAATTATATCTAAATATTTTCTGGAATTCAATTTTTCGTCGTATACGTAATATTTTATTTTGTCATCCATTAACATACAAAACACATTGAAACTAAATTTGACTTGAAAGCCAGCTTCTCTAGTAACGTGGGGTTGTCTGTGGCCCAATGGTGATGATTTCGTGTGTTACAAATCCCTTCCCTAGAAAATTTTGATTCATCAGTCCATATAATTTTCTTTAAAAAAATTGGAGTCCTCTTGCATACGTACAAGTAACATTTCACAAAATTCTATTCTCTGTAGATAATCTTGAGGCATGAGAAATTGGACTCTTGTAAATTTGTAATTATGCATTTTATGGTTTGCTAGTATTCTTCGAATGGATGAATATGGCAATGCTAAATCCCGCTCAGCACAACAACGTGTGGAATACTGGGAATTTGCATGAAAATATGCTAGCACATTGATTTCATTTACCTCGTCAGATGTCACAGGTTTAGGTAAATTTCTTGCTTCTCTTAATGACGAACCAAAATTTATAAAATTCCTCTGAATTCGTAAAAACTTTCTGTTGCTTATCTGTGGCAAATTCGGATATTTCTTATTAAATCTTCTGCTGAAGTTCTGCTGATAATCTTATTGCACTCTCCATGAATAATAAACAAATCAATTAAAACCCTGTTTGTATAATTATTTTCTGCTATATTTGTGCTACATAGCTATTCAAATCAGGTGCAAATATCACTAACGTCAAATTTATTTAGAAAAATAACATCTGTTGTCATTACAAAATGACAAAACAAAAATTTCATGACCCACCCGTTATGATATACCAAAAGACTAATATTCTTGGTAAGGTTACAGAAAAATGCCCATAAATCGAAAACGGTGTGCATTAGATATAGAGTATATTACCTTTTTAAATAGGTAAATGTATCGCATTTCCGAATCAGTAATAATATACAGGGAATTCCATTTAAAAAAATTGACTTTCGTGCATTTTTCTAAGTCACTTGTAGAAAGCGTTCTCTAACTCACCCTGTATGATATTCGAAACATTTGATTAATGAAGGAGATGCTCCCAGGCCTTGCCTAGCCGCAAGTAAAAAATTATCTTTTAATTGCTGCGTAGGTAGGAGAAAACACGATTTACTGAAAGACAAATTTTTTGCAATAAATTCAGAAAAGAATTATTATCTCGAAAACGGCTTGAGATAGGTATAGAGAAATATTAATAAAAGTTACTCAGAAAGAGACGGCGACCCAAAAAATGCAAAAATATACAGGGCATTCCATTTAAAATAACGAAGATGTTGCCAGTTTTACGTATAATTGGAACACCGCTATTTCTAAAATATTTTAGTTGGAGAGATCATACTAGATTGTCTTGGTAACCAAAATTTCAAAGCAATCGGTTGATCCATTCTCCATATACTTCTAATACTCCACCCACCGTGGCTCACCCGTATACTTCGTTTTAGAAGTATTTTCTTCAACGTAAATTTTCTCAAACTTAAACAGTCTCGGGGGTATTTAGGATTTTAGGATGTTCGAGTTAGAGAAGTTCGATTGTATTTGAAAAAATAAATAAATAAGCAGAAATGATCGAGTTTGACCTACGATTATGTATTTCTTGTGGTATTTCGTTAATTTTTAATAAAACTATAATTTATGTATAGAATAGCTATTTGTTGTGCAAGTCTTATATGAAAATAATTGTAATTCTATTATTAATAATAATGAAAATACCAGTTAGCAACATCTTTTTTTAAGAGACCTTTTACTATCCTAAATTTAAAATGGTGCCCACCGCACTGACTTAATTTCAGTGTGCCAAAAGTTCAACCTTGTTTAGGGGGGTTTTGTGGTTGGTAACGTCATATAGAATAGATTCATACTTATACCGGTTTTTCACAAGAACAAATAAAAACTTAGACACAAAATTGTCATCCTTTCGTTCAGTGACGGTGCAAAAGCACCTGGGTCCCCTAAGCAAACATAAAAAACATTAATTTATTTAGAGAATTTTATATTTACAATTACATTTTGCACAGAACATACAATGTTCACATATAACAAAAATAAAAGAAAATCCTCATGTCATAACGAGGCAGTAAAAGTACACATAAAAAAAATAAAATCTTCATGTCATAACATAACAACACAGTAAAAGTAGTAAAAGTACATATTACAAAAGAATAAAATAAAATCCTCATGTCATAACAACAGGGTAAAAGTATATCATATTTCAAAAATAAAATAAAAATAATAAAATCTTCATGTCATAACAGACCTCAAAATAAAAATATAAAAAAATAAGATAGGTCAGAAATCAAAATCTCTCTTTCTGGCCTTACTAACAGCAAATTGTTTGACAAGGTGTTTTATGTCCATAGTAGATGCTGCTTTTTGCTCAATTGCTAAAATTGAAAGATCATATAGTCTATATGTTGGCTTGCGGAATTTCTTAAATAGTTTTTGATTATTTTTAATTTTCTAAATGATCTTTCTGCAGTCACAACTGTTACAGGTAAAGTCAAAAATAAAAGTAATAAAGTAATAACCTCACCAAGATCGCTTTTGAGAACACTATATTTTTTTAGCAACAGATTTGTCAAATCTCGAACACTCATACCGTCATCTAAATCCTCTTTCAATAAAGACACAACGTTAACAAACTGAATGGCGAGATTATGATTGAGGACATCAGAATACTTTTTCTGAAGTGAATCACAACATCGAACTATCTCAGCTTCTTGAATTTTCAAAATATTTTTTGGTACTAAAAATTCAAAACTATTTGATAATTTTTCAAATCTCTCAAATCGAGTCTTAAGCCGTTCTATTACAATGTCTAATGTGAATAAAAAAACAGTGATTTTAAATGATTCTTTTTGACTCTGAAAACGGTAATCAAAAGCCAGCTCATCAAAATGTAAATTTTTTTTGGTACGAGATAGCGTTTTCACTGCTTCACTAAGATCTAAGTTCTTTTTCTTTCTCTCTCTTTGCAAAATTTTTTATGAGAAATTTATTTCTGTTAAAATTTTGTGCATCAATAAACATTGTAATACAAAGGGAAAAATTTCCATGCTTTTTCTCAAGCTTTTTGCTTGATCAGTCTCATTTCTTTTATTGCTTTTGAGTATTATTTCTGTCAATGCTTTGATGATATCCATATAACGCAATTTTATAGCAGTAACAGATGTCAATCGCCCTGCCCAATGTGTTGGGTTCAGTTTTTTCAATGCTATTTTCGATTCAGCAGTGAAAGTACCTAATATATCCCAACGATTTATATTACTGCCAAAGAAAGAATACAGACTTTGCAGAAAAGTAAAAAATGCCTCGATTGATTTGCAGCCATTCACAGCATCAAGTACTACCAGATTAAGGTTGTGGGCAGCGCAATGAACGTATTCTGCATTTGGCTGAATATTTTATATTTTTTGTTGTACGCCGTTATATCCACTCATTACATTCGCACCGTCATATCCTTGACCATAACACTTTTTAATGTCAATATTTTTTTGTTTTAGTGTATCAATTACAGTTTTTAACATGCCCTCAGCGGAACCATCTTTTACTTGATAAAACCCCAAAAACACTTCTTCAATGCGAACAGTTCGTTCTTGTTCAGTCCCCTGCATAGCCTCAACTTTAGCATATCTGATAACAACGCTCAGCTGGTCAACTTTTGTGATATCCTGAGTGGTATCCAATATTAACGAAAAGAAAGCGGCTTTATTAATTTCCGCCACTAAGGTATCTTCCAATTTCTTAGGGGCCCCGACCGGGCCCTCCAAGATCCGCGGCCCCTAAGCATTGCTTAGACACGCTTATGCATATCACCGCCACTGCTTTCGTTTTCCTAATTCTACAGGAGATTCTTTATTTGTATAAATTATTACTAAATTTGTTTTATGCTACTATAACAAATGGCAATATTAATGAATTGAGCGTGTCGAATTTGTAACGGTTTATCATCAATATTTAATATTAATTTAAAAGGTCCAAAGCCATATAATTATTGTCTTAACATGGTATTAATACATCACCATAGCTATAAAACAAACTCGTTTTTTATTGCTTAGACATATGTTATGATAATTCGGCTTCCGAAAATATAAATTAAAATTTAAAATAATTTATGTACGACGCTTGATAATGTTAATGTATTATTTTATTTTACAAATTTTATAATTTTCTTGACTCACATTTATGTAACTTATAAATTATAGAAATTAGAACGAGAACTTGAAATTATAATAAGCTGGTCACTGATTATGTAAATTTTTTTATTATGTGTTTTGGTGTAATCAATTTCTATTTACAGTTTCAAGTTAATGTCAATAACCGGGCAAATTTGCTTAAAAATTTGTCTGTTGTTTAACAGGAATTCTACAAATACTTTCAATAAACTTATTTCTCAGAAAATTATACTATTTCACATTTTATTAGTTATAAATTTAAATTAATTAATCATAAACATAATACCCTGAAATTTATTAAAAAATTCGGGGGAAATTTACATATTTATCCAATATAAATGATTAAGAAATAAATTATAATTCCTATAGTGTTAAAATTTTTAGTTTATAAATAATTAATTTTTATTAATATTCGAGATAATAATTTGTAATTGTATAGACTTTCTATGACACACGAACACAAACACTATATAACTCATATTAACGATATGTTGAAAGGAAATGCCAGACTGTGGGACAAAGAAATACTAACTAGTTATTTCCCTGTCTTGTGGACCGATACACCCTATACAGTTATTAACACGATACAAGAGCAACTGATTATACTACAAAAGTATTCATATAAACTTTTTATTAATTGCGAGGTAAATTAAATTAGAGCCATTCCATGCTATATCATTCAATAATGATTGCGCAACTATTTTTGAAAACATTTAATTTTTGTACTACACAGGGTGATTCTTAACCCATTACTCGCCAACGTTTTTTGGAATGGTTGGTTTGAACCTTTATCTGTAAATTACTGTTTTTAAAAAATCTCATGCATTATTGCTTCGTATTTATGTATGCATTTCTAGAAAGAAATTATAAAATAATTATTAGGTACAGTTGATTTCAATAAAAACTGGTACATTTTCTTTTAGCTATGTAAGTCATTCGTTCTTTGATTGATATTAATAATCTTACAAATGTCACTTTGACGTTAATCAGTGGCGTCATTATTAAAAATGGTTCGACATCTAACAGATATTCAAAAATTTCGAATTGTTTCTAAAATTGAGGATGGTTGGTCCATAAGAAGACTTGCTGCTGAATACAATGTGAGTAAAACCACGATAATGAGTGTTAAAAAACAATGGGAAACCAACCAAACGGTATCCCGTAAAGTTGGTTCCGGTAGGCCCAGAAAGAGCAATAATCAAGAAGATGAAAATCTTATAAATTACCTAATAGAAAACCCTTTTCAGACTGCAGTAAATGCAATTTCAGAGACAAATTTCCCTCCTTCGGTATCTACTGCTTGCAGAAGAATAAAACTACAAAGCGACTTGAAGAGTTGTTCAGCGGCTAAAAATACAAACTTTCAGAAGAAAAGAAGCAGGGCAGGAATATTTTTGCACTCAACTATATAATCAATGATGAAAACTTCTGGGGACAAGTTGTCTTTTCTGACGAAAAGGTTTTTAAATCCTGTAACGATGGACATGTTCGCGTATATAGGCCTCCTTCCACTAGATACGATGAAAAATATACTTTCGATCCACAAATATCAGGAAGGTTTTCAGTCAATGTCTGGGCTTGGATGAGCCTAAATGGGTTAGGTGTGTGTTGGAACAGTGGTGGTCATCTAAATTCCATTAAATATATTGAAATATTAGACAATATTATGTTGCCGTCAGTAATAGAGGTGTTTCCGGAAAATAATTTTATTTTCCAACAAGACAACTGCTCCATACATACGGCCCATCGTGTCAGGCAATGGTTTCTTAATAAAAACATAGAGTTGTTACAGTGGCCATCTAAAAGTCCGGATTTAAATCCAATTGAAAATGTATGGGGACTAATGGTGAAACATGTAAGAAAATTAAATAACCATCCAAATAATGCCCAAGAATTGGAAGGGATAATTGAAGACGCTTGGGAGAACTTGTCGCAAGAAATTGACCTTACAAGAAATCTGATTTTGTCCATGCCTGCAAGACTTCAGGCAGTTTTAGACGCTAATGGAGCAATGACAAAATATTAGTTAAATCTGTATTACGTAATTGAAGTTTGCATTGTTTACATTTTTTTTAATTTCAAGTGGTATTTTTGTGTTCTTATTTTAAAAATAGAATTATCATTATTCAGTTAGTATTTTAATTACAACCATTAGTAGAATTATCCGTAACAAATATTATTTTTTTAAACAATAACATGGCAGGCTTGATAATGTTTTGAAAAAAGTTATTTTCTAATTCTTTTTTTAAAATTCCATTTGAATAAAATAAAAGAGAAAGGTTTAATAAGTTTAAAAACACAAAGAAAACCGATCTCCTCCAAAAAACCCAGGTTCGGGGTAAATCACCTCTTCTCCACCCCCCTCTCGACATGCCTGGCCAACCCTATTTACAGACAATATGCACACAACTAAACTATTAAGATTTTCGATTACAAGAGTTGTACCAGTTTTTTTTGAAATCAAGTGTACTACATAAGTATTATTTCAAATCTAACATGATAATAATAATAATAAATACCTATAGTTTTTAATATTTTATACTGTCATGCGCTAGTAAAAAAAGTTTTAGTAATACAGTTTATCATAGAAACTATTAAAACAACTAGTTAATGTAGGAGCCAGAATTGCATTGTATTCATAGTATTAGAAGCAAAACAATATTAAGTTAAAATATATTGACTCACCAAAAAGAACAAATTTTTATACTTCATGTGAAATCGTCTTGGCTTACCCTGTATATTCGAAAACAATTTCCGGTTATAAGCCTTTTTGTTTAGTTTACTAATGTTTTTAAATCAAGTTTCTAGCTGTCATAGAACTCAAGGTAACGATGTCGAACGTATTTTAACTCAAGGAAATCATTTCTCAAGTGTAACGTACGTTTTTCATTCTTTCTGTAGTGCATCCCTAAGTTGCTGCATAATGTTAACAACTGCCCACGACGTTGCCTGGTCTACCTTCTCAGCATATCCCATACGCATTCTATGGGATTTAGATCAGGACTATGAGCTGACCAGTCGAGGGCTTCAATTACCGACGTCATGGAGGTGGTTTCTAACAATTCTGGCTACGTATGGATGAGCACTCTCTCTCTCTCTCTCTCTCTCTCTCTCTCTCTCTCTCTCTCTCTCTCTCTCTGTGTTTAATCTGGAGACCTTAGGACAAATGGGGACTCATCTGAGAAAAGAACATTGCTCAATATTCCAATCGAGATGTTCGCGTCTAAAATTGAGTACTTCGGGGCCTGTTGCTGTTGCTGGTCAACTAACAACAGTTCTATCGCTGACGTTGACCTGGTGCACTTTTTGCAGTTCATTGTTTCCTTGAAAGGCAGTCATATATCGATCTCACAGTCAAAATCTGGGCCTTATGTGGTACTCGCCGGTTTTTCGAGAATAAACAAGTGCCCTGTGAACATTGGATCGAGAAAGACCCAATCTTTCAGCAACTTGGCGGTTGTTAAAACCAGCATCAATTAAAGTAACTACTCTAGTAGATCTTTCGAGGATAAGGGCATTTTCTCAATTTTCCAGCATTTAAAACAATCGGCATAGTTCAAGCCAGTACTAAAGTATAGTTTCTCATAGTGACTAAAAATGTTATAATTCGTCAATTTTTAAAATAGCCAGGAAAAAAAATTGGGAAGAATAAATGAACAAGTAAGCTGCAAGGATGCAAAACAGTTATTGATATTACATATTTTGTGTACACCGAGACAAATTTTAGTTAAAAATATACCAGTTTTTATTGCTCTCCCGCTTTTTGTGCCTGTCAGTGTGGTTCTTTTTGGTGTCCCATAAATGGAAAGTTGGCCAGAAGCTTAATTCGTTTGATATGTTATGCAAAATAGTTTGGTTATGTTTAAGTTCATTACTGTTTATGTTTGTTGTGTAATAGCTAGTAAATGTTGTATATTAGCAAAATGTCCAAAAAGCAGGTTTTTAGTGTTAAAGACACAGAAAACTTGTTTGAAAATGATAGTTTTTTCAAGAATTTAGAAAGCATCGATCTGAACGATGTCGACATTCATAGTTCCTCCCGAATCTTATGAACAAATCAATTTGGAAGACTTTGAGGTAAACGATCTCTCAGGTAACGAAAGAACATGGGATACTGTAGGTACCTATGAACTGTTTGCAACTTTTTCTAATCATAAGCCATTATCTATATTGAAAAGAATTCTGGAAGTAAAATTTTCAGAGAAAAACATTGCGTTGCAAGAGAATTCAGGACCTATTAATTCAAAATGTGTATCTAGCTAGAAATCTTAAAATCAAAAAATTTCCAAAAATAAGAAATGTAAAGATGATTATGTTACAGACGGCCAAAAAAGTCAACCTTTATTCTTACACAATAATCATTCAAACAATGCGAAAAAAATGTTTTTCTTTATTTTGTGGTCCAAGAATTCAATGATTTTAAATGGAACACTATATATTTTATCTATTGTTTTAAACAGCATTTGAATGCTTTTATTATGACAAAGTTTTGATATTTCTGGAAGTATTCATATGAAACTAGGTATTTATGGATTTTGGAGCATCTTTTTAAAAATTTAATTTATCCATTTCGTTTGAAATAATGGAAGTTTCTAAAATCGCATTAGATATTGCCAGATAGGCCATGAAATACGTTTTAAAGACAAAATATGATAAATATTTGGGACGCAATATGATGTTTATTAGTTATTTTAATTTTGTTATTTTTAAGTCAAGATTCTCCAAAATCCGTAAATATCAATTGTCTTATGAATGTTTCCAGAAATAAAGAATGTTTAGTGCCATATCCCCAAAAAAACAACTATGCAGCTACGGACACGTGTTTCGGAGTTATTGCCCCTCATCAGCGTAGCGTAGCTAAAGAATTGGATCTAGGATGGGATAGATCAGGAACAAGAATTAAAACAAAGCTGGAAAGTACAGTACACAGTACTCAATTAGTGCCTTCATGTTCCCATGTGCCCAATTTGGGGCCTCGATGATCACAGTCGACACACAGAGCTCTATGTGTACTGCCCGTTTCCACCTGGCAAATACAAATAAAATAATATAGATTTATTGGGGTCAAAATAAAATAAAGAATGTTTAGTGCCATATCCCCAAAAAAACAAAAAAAAACAAAAAAAAACAACTATGCAGCTACGGACACGTGTTTCGGAGTTATTGCCCCTCATCAGCGTAGCGTAGCTAAAGAATTGGATCTAGGATGGGATAGATCAGGAACAAGAACTAAAATAAAGCTGGAAAGTACAGTACACAGTACTCAATTAGTGCCTTCATGTTCCTATGTGCCACAATTGGGGCCTCAATGATGACACTAAATGGCACTAAACCTACTTATTTTATTTTGACCCCAATAAATCTATATTGTGATCTATATGTGATCATCGAGGCCCCAAATTGGGCACATGGGAACATGAAGGCACTAATTGAGTACTGTGTACTGTACTTTCCAGCTTTGTTTTAGTTCTTGTTCCTGATCTATCCCATCGAAGATCCAATTCTTTAGCTACGCTACGCTGATGAGGGGCAATAACTCCGAAACACGTGTCCGTAGCTGCATAGTTGTTTTTTTGGGGATATGGCACTAAACATTCTTTATTTTATTTTGACCCCAATAAATCTATATTATTTTATTTGTATTTGCCAGGTGGAAACGGGCAGTACACATAGGGCTCTGTGTGTCGACTGTGATCATCGAGGCCCCAAATTGGGCACATGGGAACATGAAGGCACTAATTGAGTACTGTGTACTATACTTTCCAGCTTTGTTTTAGTTCTTGTTCCTGATCTATCCCATCCTAGATCCAATTCTTTAGCTACGCTACGCTGATGAGGGGCAATAACTCCGAAACACGTGTCCGTAGCTGCATAGTTGTTTTTTTTTGGGGATATGGCACTAAACATTCTTTATTTTATTTTGACCCCAATAAATCTATATTATTTTAATGTTTCCAGAAATATAAAACACGTTGTCATAATAAAGGCATTAAAATGTTGTTTAGAAATAACAGATGGGTTCCATTTAAAATTATTAATTTATTGGATTACAAAATAAAGAAAATATTATTTTTCGCATTTTTCGTTTAAAATATTAAAAGTACCTACATCATTATAACGACCAAATAAATTTCATGGCCTGCTTAACAACTTCCAGTTGACAATTGATAAACAATTTGTGGCACAGTCGCAGCTCATTACCAACTAGGGAAAATAAAACAATTTTTATCCGATTTTAAATTTAAAAAAATGTGAGAATACAGAATTTTAACCTTTAACAGAACATTGAGAAAAATTGGGGTTGCCATAAAGAAAATCGATGACATCACTTCCGGTTAGACCGGACGTCACAAAAATGTAAAGTATATATAACAGTTGACATTTAATACGATACACACGGTCTCAAAATTTCAAAGAGAAAAGTGGGGGTGTCATTGTGGTTACCAGAATTACAGTTAATCTATCAATTTAAAATGTGAAAATAAGTATGACAAATATTCATATTTTAAAATATGTAATTAAAATATTTTTTAAATAATATATTCGTGTTTTCCAACTCCCTGAGGAATTCCGAAAGAATGAAAGACGCTATATAGCAGCCTACGGATTTAATTTTTGTATTGTAACTGGAGGGAATCATTTTTTTAAATGCAAGTTTTCTTTTTGATGAGTCAAGATTTTTTTTAATCTAAATATGTTTTGCTTCTAATACTATGGATACTACTATTTAATCCAGAGATAAAATAAAAATTAGACCTTTCTATTATTTTACAGGGTGTTTCAGAACTAACTGAACAAACTTAAAATTTGAATTCAGGAATTCAAAATAAGAAAAAAGTTTCCTATGGAAGATGCCCGGAAACATCTCGTTAAAAAATTACGACCAACTAAAGATGGAGGCTAAAATTTTTTCTCAAATTTGGAAATGACGAAAAAATTAATTTTGGTAGAGAGCTGCTGTCAAATAATCTTTATACGTGCTGGACTCAAGTTAAGCATAATTTTTTTACCCTACCCATTTTACCCACTTTCCAATTTATTAAGTAATGCAATTGCCCAAATAACCATGTGGATCTAGATTATTTTATTTTTTATTCAAAAGCTAGCAGTTCGATGAAAAAAGAGCTTCTAAATGAACTAAGCTTTCCAAGACACATTTTTATATGATAAAATTTGGGTCTCTTTAACGATATGTTTCCGGATGTACTTCTATAGGAAACTTTTTTCTTATTTTAAGGTCCTAAATTCAGATTTTAAGCTTGTCCAGTTAATCCTGAAACACTGTGTATACTTCCAAAACTTAAAAAACTAATTACTGATTTTTTATTTAAACATTTTTCCAAGAACGATTGCACATGGACAATTTTGTCGAACAATTTTATTCTTTTTAAAAAAATGCTTGCCTTGCTCACATAATTTTCCAAATTCCTCAACTAATTATAAAAATCAGTTTGTTTATTTGAATATTGTTAACGTAAAAATATTTGTCTTTTGTAAAATCTTTTAGTTCTCTCATATTCCCATGGCATTATATAAAAAAACCCTTTACTCTTTCCTCATTCACACAAAGTAACACCATGAGAAAATAAAAACATGCGGAAACTTAATTTTTTACCCTTTAATCAGTTTCCTCATTTAAAAAAATTCACCCTTACATGTGTTTGGTTTCACCCTTTATTCAATGAAAAAAAGGTTTAAAAAATGCAAGGTAATACTATCTACGATTTAAACCCTTTACGAACAAACACAGCTGCGATTTTAGCAATAAGGGTATAAAAAAGGATATGAAGGTAAGATGACGGCAAAAAGAGCTTTAAGGGTGTAAGGCGTAGCTAAAGCGAAGGGACATATTATATAAACTAAATTGAAGAGATTTTTTAAGATGGTTTAGTGGAATAGTAATGCATTTTTTTCTATATATTCACACATTCAGTTTATACAGGGTGTCCCCCTAGTGCGTATTTGTTCCATAACTCTATAACTATTATAGATAAAAAAAAGTTAACACAACAACAACATCATTGCAAACTCTAAAACTAATTTAAGTCATACAGGGTATTTTGTTTCGGCTGGGTAATAAGTTAAATAGAACACCCTATATATTATTATATATTTGGTTAGCGGACGTCAAGAGATTTTCAATGCACTACCACAACATGTACTTCTTTTGAGTAGTTCTGGAATTTTTTTGAAATTATATAGAAATTTGGACGTATGTACGGGGTGATCCAAATAAGCCTCCCACCCCCATTGTCTCGGTTATTTGGAAAGATACGAAAAAAATGAAAAATGCTTTTTGTAGGGTTTTTAAAAAGGAATCCAGACACGATAACAGAAAAACAACTGAACGTCAAATAAAAAAGATGAAGGCCTAAGTTATATTTTTTTGAATGGAAGTACCCAAATATTTTTCCATATTTTTCCATATACTTTTTATATAGTATCTTCAGTAAATATTCCGATAATTCAATATAAAATACGTTACTTAAGAGATATCAAGAAATACTATCTAGGTGGCTGTGATAGTAAAACAAAAGTGTTAGTTTGACAGTTTGACTATTATAACTATTAACTTTTTGCCTAATTTACCTATGTTTAATTTCTTTTTTTATTATCCTCATGAAACTATGCTCAATTATTAGTTAAATTATTATATTGAAAAAAAAATAAATAAATAAAAAACGCTTATGCTGCCCAGCCAGCTAAAAAAACTACAGATATAGAAAATAACTGAAGAACACTATTGAAGTGGTAGATAATTAGTTAAAAATAATATTATCCATTAAAATAAGAGTGGTAAATGAAAATATTTAAATACTTTAACGGCTACAGAAATGTAGTAAATTAACTATAATTTATTGCTAGTTAATTAATAACAAAATATCACAAAATATTCTCTATGTGCCCTCCATTCTATTCTATACACAGAACGTATCGTTTTCTTAAGTTTCCCATTACATTTGCCATAACAGCGTTGTTATTATTCAAATTTCGTATTTTTGTTCTAATTTTTTCCTTTATTTCTTCCAAGTTGTTGCTTCTTCCTTTATAAACAATAATTTTTAAATGGCCCCAAAGAAACGTGTCTAATGGAGTTAGGTCCGGACTACGAGGTGGCCAAGCAATAGTTCCTCGTTTTCCTATCCATTCTTGATATGTTGTGTTTAAGTAATTTGTAACATCATTAATATTATGTGGGGGTGCCCCGTCCGGCTGCCAAATACCATCGAATTGCAATTGCATTTCTTCTAATAAATTATTTACATCATTTCTTAACATATCTAAATACAATGGTCCTCTAAGGGAGCCTTCGTGAAAAATAGGCCCTATAATTTTTTTATTTATTATTCCACACCAAATACTTATGGATTTTCTTCCTTGGAATTGAATCTCTTCAGAAATATGAGGATTTTTGGAAGACCAACAATGTGAATTTCTTCTGTTGAAGATACCAGATGTGTTGAATGATGCCTCATCGATCCAACATATTTTATTAAATATATTATTATCAATGTCATATCTGTTGATCATATTTCTACAAAATTGTTGCCGCTTTTCATTATCTTGAGGGAATAATTTTTGAACAGGCAATATACTATAATCCTTAAGTTCATGTTTTTTTGAAGTTCTCTGTATGGTTCCATAAGAAAAATTCAAATACCTCATTGCGTCTCTTATTGAATTTCTTGGATTCTCTTGAAAATTGAGTAAAATATTGAATTCTCTATCTTCGTTGACTATTCCTCGTTTCTTTTTATTTTGAATTGCTCCTGTATGTTTTAATAAATTATCTGCCAACTTAATAGTTTTCCTGTCAGGCAATTTCCTATTCGGATATATTTGTCCATATTCTCGCTGGGCAGCACAAGCGTTTTTATTATTTTTAAAATATAAGTTTACCATATCGTATTTTTCTCCTAAAATATAATGATTATTCATATTGGTTATTTTTGGCCAACAAAGCAACGTTCAAAAGTAACAGTTGTTGGCACACTGTTGAATTATTAAATGAGCAAAACTGTTAAAATATTAATTGTTGTTTTGTTATCACGGCCACCTAGAAAATATTTCTTGATATCTGTTAGGCAACGTATTTTTTTTTGGGAAATAATCGATTATCGGAATATTTACTGAAGATACTATATAAAAAGTATATGTATTTGAAATCAGAATAAACCGCCCTATTCAAATATGGAAAAACATTTGGGTACTTCCATTTAAAAAAATATACCTTAGGCCTCCATCTTTTTTATTTGATGTTCAGTTGTTTTTCTGTTAATGTGTCTGGATTCCCTTTTAAAAACCCTACAAAAAGCATTTTTCATTTTTTTCGTATCTTTCCAAATAACCGGGAAAATGGGAGTGGGAAGCTTATTTCGATCACCTGGTACACCATCACAAGAGATGTTGTATTCATCTAATATGAAATATTTTCAAATGTTTCGATATGTTAATGAATACCAATAGAAAGGAGCTTTCAAACCATGTATCCGATTTTAGATTTTCTTCTACAGGATGTTGATAATTTTGTGTCGAACTTGAAGATTTAGAAACCTCAATAACTTTGTTATTTCAAATGGAACACCCTGTATGTTATTCATATTCAATTAGAGAATTTCAAGAGCTTTCCGACGATCTACAATACTTCATATTTATTTTCAATAGTTTTGACAATATGGTCATTGTCATGTCCAAATTTTAAGAAATAAGAAATAAAAGTTTCCTATTTTTGATATATTTACTCAAATTAAAACCAATAAATAAAGACGATATTTTGACTATTTTAAACTCTTTTATAAAATAATTCGTCATTGATAAATAATAAATGAGCAACTTTCTTTTCATACATAAAATAAAAAAAACAAATGTGTCAAATTTGTTGTAGTTAGCTATGAGGAATTAGCAAAAAACAGGAATAGCAAAATAAACTTAAAAAATATATATATATACACTTTCAAAATTTTTATTGAATTATTATGAATAAACTAACAAATCTTAGATAATTTCTTGTCCATTCGCTCAATATTTAAAAATTACAAGTTTAATTTCAAGTAAGCCGTGGAAACAAAAGATAAGAGACTGTCAAAAATCATAATTGATTGTAACAGTTGTGACAATTAGTAGTTGTGGTTTTGTGCGTTTAATATAACAGGAATAATTATTAAAAAAAAATAATTTTCACGATAATGAATTAGTTGATATGCTTTATATGTTGGAAGAATGCAACAAAAATTCTTTATTAGCATCTAGAATGTACGCTGCTATATATCCAGATAGAAGACACCCACAACTATGTGCTATTGAAAGGCTGAAAACTAGATTTCAAGCAACATTAAGAAGTATTAAATATAAAAAGTATTCAAGAACTCATCAGGTTAGTAGAGAGGAAAATCAGTTTGCAATTTGCACTTCCATTGTAGAAAATCCTAATGTAAGTGTGAGGCAGCTCAGTGACCAACTAGATATTTCAAAGAGTGTGATAAATAGGGTAGTAAAGAAAAATAAGTTCCATCCCTATCATATACAACGCCACCAGAAGATATCAAACCTCGATTTTGAGAACAGACTAAGATTTTGTGATTGGACATGAATTAGAATTATTGAAGATTCTCTGTTTTTTAACTTCGTTTTATTTAGTGACGAATCTACATTTTATAACTGCGGCCGATTTAATAATCACAGTTTTCATTATTACGCGACAGAAAACCCAAGAATAATTCGGGAAGTTGAAACACGAAATCGTTTCAGTGTGAATGTATGGGCTGGGATAGTGGGCCAACTATTATCGGACCATATTTCTTTGGAAGACATCTAACAGGTTGGAAATACTTAAATTCCTTGCGAAATGAATTAGATGACCTATTACTAAATATATCACTAAATATCATAGCCAGACTATCGTTTCAACACGATGGTGGACAAGCGCTTTATAGTGCTGAAGTAAGAGAGTATCTAAATGAAAGTTTCCCAGAACGCTGGATTGGTCGAGGTGGTCCAGTGACTTGGCCTCCAAGATCGCCCGATCTTACAAGTTTAGATTTTTTTCTGTGGAGTACTATTAAAAACATAGTTTATCAAGAAGATCCCAGTGACGTCAATGATTTGAAAAATAAAATAACAAATGCAAACCTTTACAGGACTTTTTTAAAAATGTCGTTGAAAATTTTTTGACAGTTCTAACAGCCATTTAAATTTTGTAATTTTTATCACGTGACACAAATCACCGAATCATTTCAATGGCAATGCGAATTTTTAATCTATTAACGCGCTAATTAAAGAAAAAATTCCAATAAATATAGTTTAAAAAAACTAAAAAACACGCTTTTAAAGCACATCAAACTAAAAAGTGAAAAATAATTATTAATATAAACTGAAAACAATAATGAACGAAAAATACTAGTATTATTGCGGAAAAAGCGTGGGTTGCTCGATATACGAACAATATGGCACAAAGCGCCCCACGCTTTTTTCACAATAATACTAGTATTTTTCGTTCATTATTGTTTTCAGTTTATATTAATAATTATTTTTCACATTTTAGTTTGATGTGCTTTAAAAGCGTGTTTTTTAGTTTTTTTAAACTATATTTATTTTTCACTTTTTAGTTTGATGTACTATGAAAGCGTGTTTTGTAGTTTTTTTAAACTATATTTATATTGCTTATTGATGTTGATATTATAACATATTACGATCCAACAGATATTTCTGAAAAAAAAAATATTTTTTTATTTCGGCCATGGGATTTGAACTCACGCCCGAGGAGTCCGTCGTTTCGCGTCGACTAAGACTTGCCCGCTCGGCCAACGACCGAACTGAGAATCACGGAATATACTTACAATATTAAGCCTCTTGCTCTCACGCAGAGGATACGTGAGGAAAGGACAGGCGATCCTGATCAGGATAATGATATAAACTTATCAAATTATTGTATTGTTACCGGTTCTTCGTAAGTGTACAAAGTTTCAATTAAATCTGTCCGTTTAAAGTGGGTCAAAATCGAGTCCAAAGAGTCGGTTACAAACAAACATACAAGTGAAGCTAATAAAAGCGTGTTAAAAAATACCACAAACAGTCACAAATACATGTGGGAAATATTTATGAAGTTTTGCTATGAACGAAAATACGAGTTTAATGAGCGTAGAAGTGTAGAAGAACAGGCATTGATACTGAAAGATTGGGCGGTCAATATGAGGAAGAAAGATGGGACAGAATTCAAAGAAGCAACGGTAAAGACTATATGGAACGTTTCGTGCAAACTTTTACAAGATAAGTACTACAATGACAAGATTATAATTGACCTGTTTAACAGCATAGTATTTAAACCTGCCCGAGATGCCCGCGATTCAACCAGGAAGAAACTGCAAGCAGATCCATGTAACCGTAAGACCAGTTCAGTTTCGTTAAGTTTGTCTGAACTAAACCAAATAATATTGTTCTGGGATGAAAATGCCCCTGATGGTCTTATGCGTGAATTCTATCATATTGCTGCCGTAGAATTAGCGTGGAGAGGAGACGAGGCAGTTGCCTGTCTCTTGGATTTTTTTCAAATCGAGAAAAATAATGATTGCTCTCCAACAAATCGCATTGAATATAATCCGGTGTTCAGTAAGACGCGTCTTACTGAACACCGGATTATATTCACAGTGAACGGAAACGCCAAAAAGCTGGCCAAAATTAAAAAAAATGAAGATTTTTTTTTGAAATGGAAACGTTTTAAATCGTTGTGGTGGTACCCCTAGCATTAGAAACGACCGTTAATACCGGTCCGGGTTCACTAACTGAGCGAGGAAATTACTTATTGTGCGACCGTGCAGCGCGTCACTTCGGCAGCTCGCAACGCTTCAAAAATCGATAAATTTTGTCTGCAGCGTAAAAATTCTCAAAGTGCAGTTTTCTGTGTCATAAAAATGGATTATGCATCAGAAAATAAGTACAATTAAAATATCTCAGTATTAGATCAGTTTATTTATATGGTAATTAGTAAATAATTATCGAAGTGGAGTGCATTTTTGTACATGCAATGATTCATAAACTCCACAAAAAAAGCCATAAGTTACGCGGTTGGTGATGGTTGGTCTTGAAACTTATTGTGTTCAATGAACATTTTTTCGAAAGTGTATAAAAAATTAGCTGCATCTTTTTGCATCTTTGCGAGATATTGACCAAATTGTGCGCGAATGCACTGATGCATGCACATTCGTGCACCATAAAGTAGCCTCCTCTTGAATGCGACGATGAATGTAATTCAGATAGTAATTGTTATTACACATTTTTATTCCATTCCCCAGATCCTAATTTTCCCGAAACAAATGAAACACATGAATTCGCTTCAATTCAATAATAATTTTTGAACTATGTATATAATTTTTTTTAAATTCTATATGGGATTCTTCATCAGCGACCCAAAAAAACTGTATACAAAGATTTGTAAAAATGCAGGGATAATTGGCGATTTTTGGTAAGTTTTGGGGGGATTTCATGGCCGCCATTTTGTTTTTTTCAAAATTCAACTTCGAATTCTTGATCAGCGACACAAAAAACCCCTGTATGCACAATTTCAGTAAAATAACTCAATGCCTTTATATTTTGGCCAGCTTTTCGGCGTTTCCGTCCACTGTGAGACAGTTCAAAAAGCTGTACAAGTAGTAAATGGTTGATTGCCAATAGTGAAAGTCAAAGCTGCCCTGTACGTCTTTTTCATAAACTGATATCAAAACGAGGCGAACATAATATTACCTCACCACGGCTTCTTAATACCAAATCGCACTGGAAAACGGAAACCGATAATTGGTACGACAATATCCCTGTTGGAAAAAACACTATTAATGGATGAACTAAATCGTCTGCTGAGGCTATTGGCCTGAATGTAAAGGACAAAAAGATATCAAACCATTCGAACAGGTCAACACTTATTAGCGAATTGGCAAAAAAGGTGTGCAAGAACAACAATTGTTGAAAATTACTGGTCATAACAATCCAAATTCTATAAAACCATACTTAAACATCGACCAAGAACACCACAGTGAGATTATAAATACTATGCGTGGTAGTAGATCTTCTACAGTAGAAAAAAATAGCCAATCTAATGTTACGTTAAATTTTAATAACTGTACCTTTACCAGCTGTACTTTTAATAAATAAATAATTGTTTTGTTGTGTTGCGAATTATTTGATTTTTTTATCAAAAAAATTTTCTGACCGAATATCCTTCTGACATTGACAAATGCCTCATAATTTTGTGTCAAATTTCTCAAGCACGTTTGTTGGTAACAGCCCTCCGTAGCTTTCGATTGTCAGAAAATTATCTCGTACGTTATCAATGTCCTAGGGATATTATAGCTGACAATAACTGACGTGAATATCAATTTTCCACTGTACAGTTGATTTCAATAAAAACTGGTACACTTTCTTTTAGCTATGTAAATCATTCGTTCTTTGATTGATATTAATAATCTTACAAATGTCACTTTGACGTTAATCAGTGGCGTCATTATTAAAAATGGTTCGACATCTAACAGATATTCGAAAATTTCGAATTGTTTCTAAAATTGAAGATGGTTGGTCCATAAGAAGACTTGCTGCTGAATATAATGTGAGTAAAACCATGATAATGAGTGTTAAAAAACAATGGGAAACCAACCAAACGGTATCCCGTAAAGTTGGTTCCGGTAGGCCCAGAAAGAGCAATAATCAAGAAAATGAAAATCTTATAAATTACCTAATAGAAAACCCTTTTCAGACTGCAGTAAATGCAATTTCAGAGGCAAATTTCCCTGCTTCGGTATCTACTGCTTGCAGAAGAATAAAACTACAAAGCGACTTGAAGAGTTGTTCAGCGGCTAAAAAATACAAACTTTCAGAAGAAAAGAAGCAGGGTAGGATTATTTTTGCACTCAACTATATAATCAATGATGAAAGCTTCTGGGGACAAGTTGTCTTTTCTGACAAAAAGGTTTTTAAATCCTGTAACGATGGACATGTTCGCGTATACATGCCTCCTTCCACTAGATATGACGAAAAATATACTTTCGATCCACAAATATCAGGAAGGTTTTCAGTCAATGTCTGGGCTTGGATGAGCCTAAATGGGTTAGGTGTGTGTTGGAACAGTGGTGGTCATCTCAATTCCGTCAAATATATTGAAATATTAGACAATATTATGTTGCCGTCAGTAATAGAGGTGTTTCCGGAAAATAATTTTATTTTCCAACAAGACAACTGCTCCATACATACGGCCCATCGTGTCAGGCAATGGTTTCTTAATAAAAACATAGAGTTGTTACCGTGGCCATCTAAAAGTCCGGATTTAAATCCAATTGAAAATGTATGAGGACTAATGGTGAAACATATAAGAAAATTAAATAACCATCCAAATAATACCCAAGAATTTGGAAGGGATAATTGAAGACGCTTGGGAGAACTTGTCGCAAGAAGTTGACCTTGCAAGAAATCTGATTTTGTCCATGCTTGCAAGACTTCAGGCAGTTTTAGACGCTAATGGAGCAATGACAATATATTAGTTAATTCTGTATTACGTAATTGAAGTTCATTTATTTTATTTTTCTTATTGTATTTTTATGTTCAGTTTGCATTGTTTACATTTTTTTTAATCTCAAGTGGTATTTTTGTATTCTTATTTTAAAAATAGAATTATCATTATTCAGTTAGTATTTTAATTACAACCATTAGTAGAATTATCCGTAACAAATATTATTTTTTAAACAATAATATGACAGGCTTGAAAATGTTTTGAAAAAGTTATTTTCTAATTATTTTTTTAAAATTCCATTTGAATAAAATAAAAGAGAAAGGTTTAATAAGTTTAAAAACACAAAGAAAACCGATCTCCTCCAAAAAACCCAGGTCCGTGGTAAATCACCTTTTCTCCACCCCCTCTAGACATGCCTGGCCAGCCCTATTTACAGACATATGCACACAACTAAACTATTAAGATTTTCGATTACAAGAGTTGTACCAGTTTTTTTTTAAATCAAGTGTACTCAAAAAAGGCATATACAGATTGTAAACTATACCCTTTACAAAAAAATCTAAATTCCATTCTTCAGTATATCTAAAGCCAGCAGTTGGAATTGATCGTGCGTAGACGTGCGTATTCGTGCTTACCACAGTTCGCACGTATACGATTCCACTGTGAGTCTAACCTTAGGAAGCGTACCACAGTTCGCACGTACACTCTTCCACTACTGCGAGAGAAACTTGCTCTTATTTTAATTATAAAAAGATGCGTGAGAGTTGTTAATAAATACTCGGATGAAACAAAAAAATAGCAATTAATACCAGTATTATTTGTTTTGCCTAAATACCAGTCAGTTCAAATAAAAATTTAATTATAAATTATGTAGACTCAGCAACACCTATTTTCACTACTTGAAAATAGTCATTAGAATGTCGAGATTAAAAACAAGTAGCACTAGAAGTCATGATCATACCATTTATTTATTGTCATTGTGTAAACAGTGTAAATATCAATTATTACTGAGGTAGAAAACTACCGCTTTTGATTGTTTAATTGTTTAGTTATTTGATAAGGAGAAAACACTCTTGTCCCACTTTATTAAACTTTAATTATGTTTACAAATGCATAATTTTGGGAACTCAACCATTGTGATTTGATTACACTTTAAAAACTAAACCATATATCATGTGTAAGACGATTAATTTGGAAGGGCCTTCTATCCCTTAAATTGATAGTATTGTATTTGACAGCGACTGCGAGGTATCTTTTTGATTTGTGGCTATAGATAAAGATTAAAGCACAAGTTCCATATATTCTTATTTTTTTAAATAAATTTAAATTCGAATGTGATCTCACCATGAATCTACCTGAAAGTGACACATAGTTTTTTATATTTCTCTTAAGTACGTTTGTGGGCATGCAGATGTATTTCAATTTGTTACTGCATACGCTCTCTTCCAAAAAGTAACAACTGTTTTGAACATTAAACTAATCACACGATTACAGTATGTTTAAGGTTTGCTAAAAAATGTGTCTGCTACTAATTTTTGTCTGCTGAATTCAAAACAGCGCGGCGGCCTTTTTGAGCATTTTCAAAATGTAGCTTATCACATCAGTAATAAACGTGTTCATATTTTCCGTGACTTGATATTTCACTCTTTTTGAAATTTAATATGAATTTTATTTGTGAGTTGTCTGAGTCTGTCTCCTCATGAATCTGTATATAAGACGGATGCGTATGAAATACGTAATTTCGAATATTCAATAATAAAAGAATTGTGTGCGCTACGGAAAAATTCGTGGTCCCTACGGAAAAAGTTAAGTCGAATTTTCTTTGAATTATGGATGTGAAAATAATAGTAAATAAAAGAAAATAAAATTCTAAAACCAGAAATCGTTTTCGAATATACAGAGTGAGCCAAGACCATTCTACAAGGCAACTAACATTTTTTTATAGAACGCCATGTACATCAGAACATTTTTTTAAACTTCTTTGTGGCATCCTTCCACTCCTGTATTATTATTGACTCATTTTCAACCAGCCATTTACACATGTATATTAAAAAAATCACTACAGGCACAATTATCGATTTTAAGAAAAAAATATGTTATGAGACATCTGTGTGATGAAATTCAACCATTTCTGCTTCCTAAAATTATAGAGGGTGGCCAACAATAATTTTTAATTTACAACTATTTTAACTGAATTTTCTCGTACGTACATCTCTATAGCTATTTCTAACAATCTTTGATTCATTGAACAATAATTCAGCAACAAAAATTAAAAATATACAGGATGGGGCAATAGTGCGTCGGACCTCGATATCTCGAGTTCTACGATAGCTAGAAATTTTTAAAAAAATTGCAAGTAAACTAGATAAAAAAGTCTATAACTGGACATTATTTTCGAACATACAGGGCGTGCCAAGACGAAATTACAGGACAAAGTGCCTATTTTTTAATGGAATGCTATGTATATCAGTACATTTTTTGAAGCCTCTTTCTAGGTTCTATTTATTCCTATATTATTATTGGCTATCTCCCAACCACTTTGATGTAATGAATTTTTTTGTTGAAATAATGCCATCTGCAGATGGATATTAAAAAAAATCACCACAGTCACAATTAAGGGTTTTAAGAAAAACTTATGTGAATACCAGTTACGAGACATCTAATTAATGTTTTTGAATCATTTTCATTTCCTAAAAATGTACAGAGTGGCCAAAAATTAGTATTCAATTAAGAACTGTTTAAATTGAATTTTCTCAATTTTTTTAAATGGAACACCCTGTATATTTTTCAACGATGTGATGTAAAAGTGAAAAACGAACATTATTTGTAAGTACTTCCTTATAATTGCAACCATTTTCGTTTTATTGAGCAATAATTACAACATTCAAAAATAAACTTAAAAAAAGAGGTTTCTTCAAATAACTCAGTAGAAAAAATTATAATAAATGTTCCACATGTTGGCCATTCTGATTGAGATACATCTCTATGCGCTTTTGAAATGAGGTTCCCACTGTTCCTAAAACTGCCGGTGTGATGGATCTAAAGGCAGTTATTATTCTTTCCTTCATATTTTGTACTGTTGTTGGTGTGTCTCTATAAACAATTTCCTTCACGTATCCCCATAAAAAGAAATCCATTTTTGTAAGATCTGGGGATCTAGCAGGCCATTTAGTGGGTCCATTTCTTCCAATCCATTGGTGAGGGTAGGTATTATTTAAGCGGTCTCTAACTGCATTTAAATAATGTGGTGAAGCACCATCTTGCTGAAACCACATCCTATTTCGAATTCTTCCAAGGAGATTTACCAATAATTGTGGCAGATAGTTTTCCAAAAAATGAAGATAAATAGTTCCAGTCAATGTACCATCAAAGAAATGTGGCCCTATTATATGTTCTCCAATAATTCCTCCCCAAACTTTTTATAGACCATCTGTGTTGGTTATCAACTTGCATAAAAAAGTGAGGATTTTCCGAAACATAATAATGGAAATTGTGCCTATTAACAAATCCATTTTTATGAAAAGTTGCCTCATCAGTGAATAAATCATTATTGAAGAAGTTGACATCAACTTGTATTTTACCTCTGGCCCAATTACAAAATTGTAGGCGCTTTTGAAAATCGTCATCAGATAATTCGTGGTGCATTTGAATATGATATGCATGCAACTTATTTGTTTTTAAGATTCGACCCACAGACCGTCTACTTATTTCTACTAATGAGGTCACTTCTCTTTGACTAACATGGGGATTCTCAACCGTTGCCAGCACCACAGAAAACTCGTTTTCTTCACAACACGTTTTATTCTTTCACTTTTTTTTATATTCGACGTTTCCAGTTTCCAGAAATCTATCGAGAAGAAATTGTTTATTTCAGACAGAAATAAACAATTTCTGTCTGAAATAAAAGTCATGTCTACAAGTTCCGCTTTATTAAAATTCATATTGTAAAATTCCAAATATTTTAAATTCAATACAAATTGTACCTAACGACCGATAAGTGTGATAAATGCTCCTTTGTACACGACAATTTATACCAAACTGAGGTTTTATTGCTTGTCGAATAACGAAAATAGCAAAAAAATGTACAAAAAAACATTACAGTAAAGGACTGGTTAAATACTATTTACTCATTTCAATGGAAATGGTCCCACTAAATGGCCTCATTTCAAAATTGCATAAAGACGTGTGTCAATCAAAATGGGCAACACGTCGAACACCTATTATAAATTTTTCTAATGAATTATTTGAGGGAACCTCTTTTTTTAAGTTTATTCTTGAATTTGACATTTATTTATAAAACGAAAATGGCTGCAATTAGCCATAGGGAAGTGCTTACAAAAAATGTTCGTTTTTCATTTCTACATTACACTGTCGAAAAATATACAGGGTGTTTCATTTGGAAAAATTGAGAAAATTTAATTTAAAGAGTTCTTAATTGAAAAATAAACACTTATTTATTTATAAAACGAAAAAAAATGTTCGTTTTTCATTTTTACATCACATCGTTGAAAAATATACAGGGTGTTCCATTTGAAAAAATTGAGAAAATTCAATTTAAAAAGTTCTTAATTGAATACTAATTTTTGGCCACCCTGTACATTTTTAGGAAATGAAAATGATTCGCAAACATTCATTAGATGTCTGGTAACTGGTATTCACATAAGTTTGTCTTAAAACCCATAATTGTGACTGTGGTGATTTTTTTAATATCCATCTGCAGATGGCATTATTTCAACAGAAAAATGCATTACATCGAAGTGGTTGGGAGATAGCCAATAATAATATAGGAATGAATAGAGCCTAGAAAGAGGCTTCAAAAAATGTACTGATATACATAGCATTCCATTTAAAAAAAAGGGCACTTGGTCCTGTTATTTCGTCTTGGCTCGCCCTGTATGTTCGAAAATAATTTCCAGTTATAGATTTTTTTATCTAGTTTACTTGCAATTTTTTTTTAAATTTCTAGCTATCGTAGAACTCGAGATATCGAGGTCCGACGCATTATTACCCCCACCCTGTATATAAAACCTTAGCTGTGTTCAAACATTTAAAGCAGTAAGCAGGCCTTTGAAATATGTAGCCATTAAAACACTGAATAATAATTGTTAATAATAATAACGTCCCTGACAATGATAGACTAAACCGAAACGTAAAAAATACATTTAATAATTTAATTGTTTATTCACGAGCGAAATAAATCAAGAATTACTGTTCTCTTTCTCATTCATACATTGTAGGCCCATATCGTATGCAACCAGTACTACACGTGTCTGTAGTGTGTGTTCACCATCCTCCTTTGTTAACACAACCCTGTTGTAAAAATTTCTTTTCTGGTACTTTGATTAACTTTTATTGTCGTAAAAGTTTTGATGCAGCTAACTAAAGCTGGTTGATTATATTATCCGATGTTTTATTAAAAGAATCAGATCTATTGACATTCCACGTTAATGGAGAATATCTCAAAAATGGCAGAGAGGAATATACTGAAAAAATTGTATGCCTATTCTGTGTTAGTTGTAAACCACTCACTAAAATTTAAATGACATGCTTCGACAGTTTTGAATATTTGCTAATTTATATTAAAAAATATACTAATTTTTAACGAGTTTTTCGTTATGTTTCAATCCGTCATTTCTCGAAGATATAAATGATTAATACTGGCAAAACTTTACTGGTCGCAGCCTTTTTCGAGGCAGTTTTTATTGACTGAATTTTTTTTTTTGTAATTTTGCAATTTAAAATTTCGGAGATTTCCCCAATAACATGATCTTATGCCCATTGAGTTACTTTTTTCAGGTACCTATTAAATCTTTGAAAATGGTTAGTTTACATAAAATGTAAAAATTTTCAGAAAATTATATTTCTGAAATATTAAATAATTACCGACCTGGTAATACAATTGGGGGAGAAAGAATTCGCTCATTTACGGTAAATTATTATTTCTTCATAGAGATTTCTTAAATCATTTTCGAAAAAATGGTTTGTTGGATTAGAACTTAATGTATTTGAATGAATTTTCGCAATATCTTGAACACAAATGCATATTTTTATAGATAACTGTGAAAATTAATAACAGAACATATTTTAAAAAGTTACTGCATCTGAAAAGGACATTCATTCCTTCATCTTATAAATATTAAATTAAAAGAACTCAATAAAGGATATAGGGGGAAAACCAAAATAGTCACATTTTATAAATTTTACACCAGAGCAATTTTAAATTTTAAAACTTCATACACCTTACAAACATTCTAAAAAAAATGTATTTAACTGATCGATTGTCAGTATGCAAGGGAATCGTGTTATGGTTAAAAAATTTTATTTGTTGTGCAAACTTAATTCGATCATAATGCAATTTAAATGTACAAACTATCATACAATCTGGGGAAAAAGCAGAAAAGTCCATGGACATTATTGGTTTTTCCCCTGTAAAGTTAGACACATGCAAGGAAGATGAAGCGAATTTTAGTGAAAATGCGCAAAAGTGAAATACATATTGTCATAATAATACAAATAAAAAATAAATATTAACATAAATACATTTCCGTTCATTAGGTCAAAAAAATTATTGTTGCCTCACCTGTATGGGCATTCTTTAAATGTAGATTCTGAGCTACTCATTTAGATTTTCTCAGACTGATATGGTCAATCGATAGTTCCATTATGATCTAAAAGATGGCACACAAAACACAAAATCGAGAAAAGTTTCGTAATAGTGCAATGTATATACATACTTACCAATCAAATTTTGATTTTGATTTTGAAATGTGTAGTTTAAAGATAATGAAGGATCAACGCTTTATATTTTTTAAATGTTTTCGACGAGCCTTTTTCGACACTACTTGTCGACAAAGTAGCGGTTAAATATACTTGAAACCTCTATTGATAATAATAATAATAAAAAAAATTGTTCATATACCAGCACCGACATGGTTTTCCACAAAACACCAAATACTGAACTCTAAAACACTAAAACGCTATATACTGTACTCGACGCGTGTTTCGGAAACAAAGTTGACATCATCTGGAGATGATGAAAATATCAAACAAAGAAGGTTTAGTGCCAATTCCCCCCAAAAAAAAACAATTATGCAACTATGGGCACGTGTACTTTCCAGCATTATTTTAGTTCTGTTTCTAATTTATCCCATCCTAGATCCAATGCCTTAGCTACGCTACGCTGATGAGGGACAATAACTCCGAAACACGTGTCCATATCTGCATAATTGTTTTTTTTTTTCTTGGGGATATGGCACTAAACCTTTTTTGTTTTATTTTGAGCCCCAATAAATCTATCTTGTATTGTCAATATCATTGACTTTTGTATAAAACACTGCAAAAATATCATCCACATACCTAAGCCAAACTCTGGGAAAATACTAGATTTTTTCTATTACTTCTGTTCCGATTCTGTTCACGAAGAGACTGGTAATTAAGAGTTACCCATTGCTGTTCCTTCATGTTGTTCGAAGAAATTATCACTGAATCGAAAGCTATTTTGTTTCATGTAAAGTTTAGTGAGTTGAGGATATTCTTTTACTATATCTCGGGTGAGATTATTTAATTCGGTTGTTGCACTAAGTCAAAATTTCACTAGAATCTGTGTTAAACACAACATTTGGTCTTAAAAAAATCATTAGGAACATGTAAAAGTTGCAAAAAAAATCTGATAATATTACAGTATAAATAAATAAAATACATGCAATTCAAACACCGATGACATCACATCGGCAGTCTGCAGAGAAGTTAATAACAAAACAACGAAAGACGGCTGCGAAGTTAGAAACTGGTTGCTAGCATTGGAGGAAGAAGAAAAAACGATTCCTGAAAATCATAAAAATGAATCTCAGGGAAGTTACAAAATTTACCAATATGTGAAAATGATGACAGAAAGTATAGGTAAAAGCGTCAACTTTCACAATTTGAGATTTTCGTCACATCTGAATTTTATTTGTATCCGAGTCCTGGAATGGGTTGGACCCTTTGATGCGAAGATAACACTGACGTAGTTTTCCACGAAACACCAAAACACTATATACTGCACTCGACGCGCGTCTCGCCAACTGAGTTGGCATCATCTGGATATGATTAAAACTACCCTTATGCTAACAAGGGTACACTGAGCCTTGGCCCCACCTCCATTAAATTGGAATGAAGATAAGAAACATTTGATGACATCAAAGGTCAAAGATTTATATGCTTCAAGTTCTAGTAATGATAACTAATAGCCAGGATTAACGGAGTTTGTTGTCTAAGTTCTGATGAATAATAAACATTTTTGGGAAGTCTGTTTTTTGTTTAGTGTGAAATTGAAAATATTGATTTTTAACATCTATGTAAATTGTTTCAGATTCTAGTGGTCTTTGATTTTCGAGAGCGAGTGATGGATTCCTTAGGAATGGACTGGATTTTTCCTTCTTACAATCTACACACTAGGTAATAAGTCGTATTTTGAAAATGTTTGTCATCGCATCAAAATAAAGATTTTGTAAATGTATTTTTTTCTACGTAAATTTTATTAGACGTGAAAAAGTTATATATTTGGCTCGATACGAAGATAAAATCTCTAAGATCTTTGGACCGCTAAAAAACTTATGTTAAACAAAAACAAAATTATGACGTGTCTGATGATTTGTCAAATGTAAATGGGAAATGATTATTCTTCATCAGTTTTCAATCCAGCTAATATTTTTACAGCTTCTATAAATACTTATATGGCTGTATTTAAAACATGAAAATTTTCAAATTAATCTATCAAATGTCAAATGAAAAAAGGTGTTGGTTTTATATATCACGAATAACGATGTTTTTGCAGAAGAATATAAGTTCTGATAATGTTCACAATAGAATTTTTTTCGCAACTAGTCGACCAGATTTCTAATTAGACTTATTTGAAAAGGTTCTAATCCCCTATTATTTTTTATTACTATAGCTTGTTGGTATAAAAATCATCATTCATCACATACACTTTCAAACCTCCATTTGGGATAAACACAGTCCCTTCTGACTCTCTAGTTGGAATAAGCAATGTCCGTTCTGATGGAAAGTTAGAAAGTCATCGAAAGTCACGTATTTCCGAAAAAATGTAACCCTAAATTAGACTCCGTCTTTATCTACCATTCTGGGTGATATTGGTAGATCGCTTCTGGGAGATATATTTTTCATATCCTTATATACTGACCTAAAAGATTCATCTACAGATGAGATTAATTAATGCAAACCGAAACCAAAAACCAATTGATCTTGAATTTTAAACTAAACCGAATTTGTTCATACGTTTTTACTGCACGGCCAAAATAATCGTGGAGACTGGGATTAGTGGACACCATGATCAACGCCTACGAAGTTTATTGGTAGGAGAAGCGTGGCTCTAAGAGCAATATTCCACTAAGCTGCTAGCCACACGCAACTAACCGCGCGCGATTCCTATTTACATGTAGTTTACAACCCGTTCACACGATACGGTACGATACGGCAATTTTGTCGAAATGGTGTTTTTATCGAATCGCATTGACTATTTACATGATGCGGCAGTTTACTCGTATACTGCCTCTTGTGTTCAGTTCTGTATGTACTTTGGCACACAATGGCCGTTAATACGTTTGTTATTATGTATTGGTATCACCAACGCCGTATACAAAGACGCGGAAATAGGAGGTATTGGGAACATCCTATTGTTAGAGAGAGATACCATGTGGGGTCCTTCCGGAATCTTATGTGGCAATTGAGAAGAGATGAAATAATTTTTTTTAATTATTATCGAATGTCTATATCTACTTTTGATGATCTATTAGGCAGATTGAAAAGTGACTTGAGACAACAAGATACAACTATGAGAAGATCCATCAGTGCAGAGGAAAAATTAGTGATATGCTTAATGTAAGTGAGAAATCACATTTGGGGTTTATTAATTTTATTTTATTTTATCTAGTAGGTTACCTACCTACACGAATCAAAAATTGGAGATATCGAGATCCAAAATAGAACTTTGACTACAGGATTCGTGGCTTGAAACAGATTGTGTAGAAGGTGACGGCTGGGAGCTATATGGACTAGACATTGGTGTTTCTATTGTTGTTATTGTTTGCGTTTGGGTATAGTAACCTTGATTTGGATTTTGCCAATTATAATAATTTGCAGGTGTACGCAATGGTGCAGGATTATCAAAAAACTTTTGCTTCTTCGGTGTCATATGTCAGTGAGGGGAGAAGACTTTTGAAAAATGACAAATGACGATTCTCCGTATGATCTTGTGAAACTTTTGATGAAGCTTTCTGGTGATCGACAGATTTCATCATTTTTGCATCGACTTCACTAATATTCCTTTTTCTTCGTATAGTGGAAGCACTCGGTGTACCAGCAATATTTATTTCTACACCAACAGCCTCCGTTGTAGCTACAGTTTCATTAACATCATTATGAGTGCTTTCATGGGAAATAGTTGAATCTGTGATTTTTTTAAAAAATGACATTTGCTCATGGTATAGATACAGTCTCGAAGGTTTGGCAGATGAACCAGATGTTTTTTGATCCTTGTGTTTCCTTTAAGGCTTTCGTCCATGCATCCCGAGTGTGTGTCCATTTTTTTAAAATTAGCTTACCTGCAATAAAAAATAACATTTACTTTCTTTTTCAGGTATTTAGCATCTGGGTGCTCGTATAAAGATCTTCATTACACCTACCGAGTCGGAGTCTCAACGATTAGGAATATAATAAGAGAAGTTACTCAAAGTATATGGAATAATCTATGTACTGAATTTATGGCATTACCAGATACTTCGGACAAATGGGAGAAAATAGCGGATGGATTTTGGAGAATAACCAATTTCCCTTATTGTTTAGGCGCGGTAGACGGAAAACATATTAGAGAGAAAAAACCCGACAACAGTGCCTCTAACTTTAATTACAAAGAATACTTCTCCATTGTACTGTTAGCAGTCGTAGATTCAGAATATCGTTTTGTATATCTGAATGTAGGGTCCTATGGAAAAGATTGTGATTCATCAATTTTGAAAGAATCAGTGTTGTGGAAAAAGCTAATACAAGGCACCTTGAATATACCGACACCCAGACCTTTAGGAGAACAATCACAAGTAAATGTACCCTCTGTGTTTATTGGTGACGAAGGTTTTGGATTACATAACAATTTATGTTTGGTGGTACACATTTGGACAAGACAAAAAGAATATTTAATTACCGATTGACTCGGGAAAGAAGATATGTTGAGTGCGGGTTTGGCATTTTAGCTAATAAATGGAGGATATTCCACCGCCCTTTAGATGTTCATGAGGAAACTACAATTTGGATAGTGAAAGCATGTACAGTGCTACATAACTTTGTCAGAGAAAAAGATGGTTTTAATTTTGAAAATACTGATTTGACAGGAATTCAGTTTCACAACTTACCGCTTGCGGAGATTAAGCGAGGGAGGACTCACTGCCAATTCAATATTTCCTAACCGAAGCTGGGTCAGTTTCTTGGCAAAATGAAGCCATTGGTCAGTAATAACAATATAATAATTATTATATAGATAGATTTAAACCCTGTACTTTCATCCTTTTTTTAATATACCTTTTGAATTACTGAACATTTGGAAAATCTTTTATATATTTATCTAATAAATTAAATACTTTTTCTCCTACATATGCGTAACACTTTTGTCTGATGCTTTCTGTCATGAATAGGTTATGTGTATGAATAAAAATATTAAAATACTTACCAAACTTTTGCCTTTCTTTTTGTTCCATTTCCTAGAAATTCTCATTTAAAAGAACACATATCGCTCTCCATGCTGATGATTTTAAAGTCTTGTCTTTGTATATATATAGTGTTTTGTCCCATAAAACTGGTCTCGCTTCTATTAAACTTATCAATAATTCAATGTTTATATTTCCATTATCTCGGCTTGCTTGTACAATTGAAAAAAGTTGTACTGTACTTAATTGCAGCTGAAAACCAACTGACATCCTCGCGAATACGCCACGGCAAAATAATCGCATCGTGTGAAGTTGCTCATATACATGTATGCGCCACTGACGTTCGATGCGGTTTTCTTATCGAATTACCGCGTACGATTGCTAGTGACAAAACCGAACGTCAAATGTGAACGAATCGGTAGTTTTCCCGCATACGATCAACTGCCGTACCGTGTGAACATGTAGATTTGAAAGCACGCGACACTGTAGGATTCGGTGTTTTTACCGATACGATAAAATGACGGAATCCATATCGTGTGAACGAGCTGTTACATTACCAATACCCTCTGACGCGGCCGCGACTCGCATTATTTGTGGCAGCACGGTTAGCCGCTAAGTACGTGAACGCTCTAAGAAAGTCAGTACCATGCTCACTAATAATCTAGGGGCATTCGTGATTGGTGCATTATGTATGTAAAGGGCCCATCAAAATGATGGGCCATCGTGCAGAGAGCAATGGTCTAGGATGGCCGATCATCGCCGACGATGGACTCTGTGTCGGTTTATTGAACACACATCAAAGAAACGTGGCGACTAGTGAACGACGCGTGTCCACACAATGGCCCATCATCCTGTGCATAGTTGAAAGTTACAGCTCGTCGATTGATTGTCGAGAATGGCTCGAACAGTAGCCGATCCATGCTGATGGCCAATGAGAGGCCATTGTGTAGGGGGCCCTTAATAATTTCTACGATCTCTCACTCAGCCTTGGCCCAACCTCCATTAAATTAGAACGAAAAATAGGATGACATCGAAGGTCAAAGATTTATACCTAGCAAGTTCTAGTAATGATATCTAATAGCCAGGATTAAGGCGGTTTGTTATCTAAGTTCTGCTTAAACGTTTTTGAGGAAATGTGTCTTTTTAGTGTATAACTTGAAAATATTGATTTTGATGTAACTGGTGATATATTTCAACTTATTATATTAACAAATCAAATTAATAACAAAAAGTAAATGGAATCTAGTTGCTTATATAATGGGATTTCTGATGTCAAACAGTAATCCGCTGGGTTAATATCAGGCGATCTTGGTGGCCATAAATTTGCAAAATGTTTGCTTATAACATGATCTTGAAAAACCGAAGTTAATAATTCTTTAATTGGTCGGTAAATGTGCGGAGGTGCTCCATCCTGCATAAAAATCATGTTTTCAATTCCTTCGTGCTCGTTTTGCAACTGTGGAATTGCATAATCCCTTAACATTTGCAGGTATCGTTCACCAGTAACAGTTACAGATACGGCCTCCCGATTCTGTATTTCTTCGAAAAAGTATGGACCAATGATGAAATTAGCTGTGAAACCGCACCAAAAGGTGACTTTCTTGTCATGAAAGCCTTGCTAAAACGTTTTCATGTTGATTTTCTGTTGACCATATTTGACAGTTTTGAGTATTAATTCCACCATTAAGAGATAAATGGGCCTCATCTGTCCATAAAATAAGGGATAACCATTTGGGTTCAATTTCCATCTGAAAAATCTGCGTCCTTTAATTCAAACAGTAGTTGCAGTTTATAGGTATACATTTTTAGGATTTTCCGTAAAATTTTCCAAACCGTGGTGTATGGCATTTGTAATCGTTTTGATATCGCATTCACACTACTGATTGCTAGCGGATTAGTATTAGCTACGTTTTGATTTTCCTGAAGAACTTCTACAACTTGAACATCACTAATCCTATGTCTTCCTGAACTCGGAAAGTCTTTTACAGACCCTGTTCTTTCAACTTTGCTAATTAAATTACGATACACTTTCATTTTGCACGGCCCTGCTCTCAAACCCATTTTCGTGCGAAATCTTCGTAATCCAGTAGTGTAATTTTAACATTGCACTAAACCAATTCTTGTTTGCAGATCCATATTGAAATTGTTACAATTTACGTTACGCGAGTTTTATTTTGAGAACAATTCTCTAAATTACGATTATTTTGTTTGACACTTGTATCAATAGTTGTCACGACAATTCTTTTGTTTTCCATAGATACACTAAAATCCAATTATTGAGGTAACTAGATTCTGTTTACTTTCTGCTACTAGCGTAATTTTTTAAAACTATATAAGAATTTAAAATAGACCCCTTACTTTATATGATAACCCCATATATGCAATTTTTTTCAGATTCTAGCAGACCTAATTCGCTCTACCGTAGAGAGAACGACGAATTCGTTAAATCAGAGACGATATCTTGACGAGTGTCTTGTTAATATCTTAGTTATTTCTAAAATTTCTTGGATATGGCTTGAAACTGTATTCGGAATTTTCTGGGGGCATTAGAGCCCAGAAAAGCAGTTTGTAGGCTCTGATTTTCGCGAGTGAATGATGGATTACCTGGAACTGGATTAGCTTTAACCATCTTAAGTTCCCCGTATTATGCTTAAGTGGTGAGTCGTAATATGATAATTTTTGTTTTTTTTTCTCAACCAAAGCAAAATTTGGGCATATATTTTTTCCATTCTCGTATGTTAATATTAGGTGTCTAATTGTTTTTTCTTTTGTTTCAGAGAGAGAATTAAGTGGGGGAGGATTAAACGGTACTTACTATAACGGGAATGAGTCGCTTTAGGGAAAGGAGTAAAAGGTAGTTGTTAATATATTATTTCATTTAATTATTTTTACTAATATATCTGTATCTCTCATTATATAGGTAAGTCCTGAACGATATAAGACATGGTGAAAACATCATAAGGTGAACGTATTTAACTCAAACGATAATGTATATAATTATATACAGAGTGGTCCAGTCGAAATTGTTGTATATTAATATAAGTTTTTGTGTTTGTGTGCGAAACTTGCTGTATTTTTATATTTGTACTGTATTTTTATATTTGGAAGGATAACTCCAGACCAACGCTGTTAGAGAATTTCTTACTAATATAGGCGTTGGCCTATGTTTATTTCCCGAACCTAAAATAATGAAACAATTATTTCCCAGGAACGAAGAGATAAAAGTTTAAAAAAATAAATGGTTATGTAGGGAACTGAAAGACCTTTCAAAAGATGTATCAGTCGACCCCCCTTGCCTCTTGAATTTTTTAAGGGGGTGGCCGTGTAGGGTAGAGCGATGATGATAGGTATACAGGTATTACATTAAAATATGTCCCCCTTGGAAACAAGGTCAACGTGTTTCACCAATTTTTCAAAAAAAATTTTATCTCCAAAGTTATTCAGGATGCCTACTTTTGGTTGGGATACCCCGTATTGCTGATAAATATAAAATACGAAATTCTGAATTTGGATAAAATACTCTGAAGGGATCGATATTTGATAAATGTTTAGGAAAGAAATTACCTTCTAGGGATGAGAGTAGTAAGTAAAATGATTAATGAGCATATAATGATTTTCCGCATATTTTATGAAGTACCTACATATTGTTCTGCCGTCTCTTTGTTGACATTATTTTCTTTTCAAACTGCGTCTAATCCTTGATAAGTACAAATTATGAAGAAAAACCAGATATTGGAGAATGATTAACTATATTTTGTAAGTAGATATTTTTTTCATTAATAATTCAGGTTTTGTTATTGTTCTGTATTTTTTTTAAATAATACTATTGAATGAATATTGATCGGTGACTTATCACTCGGTACCCGCTTTGTGTGTGATTGTGTATCACATACCTTAATGTAAACATCATTAATATATTTTCTAGATAATCACAAATATTTAATTATCTATCTAGTAAACAAATGAAAAGATATCTGATTTCACAAGAAAATAATATGATTCTGCATTGGACATAATTGTTACTTACTGGGGAAACGTGTATTATCTAATGATTATATAAAAGATACAAGATTTGGTTGACTGGGATATCGCGACGAATCCAACGACCAGGAAAATGTTGAGAAAGAAATTGCCGTACATAAGCCATGTAATAAATAAGTATATATCCCAATAGATCATCTAAAATACAGCAAAAGTTTGGTGTGGTGACATGTTAAGACTTTATGAATTCCTTTATTGTCTATGGAGCTCCTTATTTATATTTTTTAAAGTCAACACACCAAACTTTTACTTAAAACTTATATTCAAAGTAAGAAATCCTTAAATGCGAATTTTCTAATGCCCAACTATGACAATACCTTCATCCAAATACGGCGAAAAGTTATTAAACCAAAAAATGTCGGATCACCATTTTGTTTATTTTTTAGCCGCCACACAGTGGACGGAAACGCCAAAAAGCTGGCCAAATTTAAAAAAATTAAATTTTTTTTTTGAAATGGAAACATTTTAAATCGTTGTAGTGGTACCCCTAGCATTAGAAACGACCGTTAATACCGGTCCGGGTTCACTACCTGAGCGAGGAAATTACTTATTGTGCGACCGTGCAGCGCCTCACTTCGGCAGCTCGCAACGCTTCAAAAATCGATAAATTTTGTCTGCAGCGTAAAAATTCTCAAAGTGCAGTTTTCTGTGTCATAAAAATGGATTCTGCATCAGAAAGTAAGTACAATTAAAATATCTCAGTATCAGATCAGTTTATTTATATGGTAATTAGTAAATAATTATCGAAGTGGAGTGCATTTTTGTACATCCAACGATTCATAAACTCCACAAAAAAAGCCATAAGTTACGCGGTTGGTGATGGTTGGTCTTGAAACTTATTGGAATGTGTTCAATGAACATTTTTTCAAAAGTGTTTAAAAAATTAGCTGCATCTTTTTGCATCTTTGCGAGATATTGACCAAATTGTGCGCGAATGCACGGATGCATTCGTACATTCGTACACCATAAAGTGGGCTCCTTTTGAATGAACGAATGAATGTAATTCAGATAGTAATTGAATAAAATTAATTTTCAAAGTCATTACACATTTTTATTCCATTCCCCAGGTCCTAATTTTCCCGAAACAAATGAAACATGAATTCGCTTCAATTCAATAATAATTTTTGAACTGTGTATATATTTTTTTACCGTAATTTTTTTGAAATTTTATATGGGATTTTTCATCAGCGACCCAAAGAAACTGTATACAAAGTTTTGTAAAAATGCAGCGATAATTGGCGATTTTTGGTATGTTTTGGGGGGATTTCATGGCCACCATTTTGTTTCTTTCAAAATTCAACTTCGGATTCTTGATCAGCGACACAAAAAACCCCTGTATGCACAATTTCAGTAAAATAGCTCAATACCTTTATATTTTAGCCAGCTTTTCGACGTTTCCGTCCACTGTGCGCCGACAGAAATATAAACTCGATTATAAATCATTTTCTGACAAGTTCCTGTACATGAGTGAAAAGATAAGAATGATAATTAACTTTCAACTGCCTTGATATTACTGATCGACTCCAGTAAGTAATATACAATCATCGTGTACTTATTTCTGGATTTTCTTCTAGTCAGTAAGACCAAAACGTCCATTCTTGTTGCCGGAGCGTATGCAACCAACAATGCGTAGAACAATATTAAGAGTTGCATAAATGCAATTCAAAATTAATAAATAAGTTTATATCAATAATTACTAAAAATTATACAGTCCACGATAGTCAACTTTAATCACAATAATAAATTATTGAAAAAAAAAACGTCTATCCATATATTATAATAAAATTTGTAGCTATTTGTCTTCGAGTGTTTCCAGATAACGAGTTTTTACTGACACTTCCCTTATACTCGACTTCTGACAAGAAAAACTTCACCTTTGGCCATTTTAAAATACAATTTGGGCCATATATCACACACAGCTAAATTGGAATAAAAACGTGTGTAATAATTCATGAAAATGTTCCTGAAAACTCTTCTGAAAAGCCATTACAATTTGATAGTGAATGTCCTTTTCGACTATTTCCGGTTACATTCGATAACGATCGTCTTTCCCCGGGTCTTCAATATTTCAGTCGCTTTCCAGATTTCATTGATAATGTGATGTATTCTCTGCTGAAATGTTTTTTTAAAAAACATCGCGAAAATTGACAAAAAAAATTTTTCCGGCAGATATAAAAATTATTCGATATGACAAATATTGAAAATATTAATTAAATATTGTGAAGTAACATAGGTGCCAAAATTGTTTTACTTTTTCAAAATGATTTTTAGTGATCAAAATTAGTGATTTAAAGGAATTGAAATATTAAGGCTAAAATAAAATAAACTTTACACATAGTTAACCGTTTACAGAGAAAAATTAGTAGGCTATTAAAATTAAATTTTGGCGTAAATAAGTAATTATTGTATTTAAAGTTTTCTTCAAGATATCTTTCAGCTTTTAAAAATGTGTAAATTTTAGAAAATTTTATATTCACAAGTAGGAAAAAAATGTTTTATGGGTAAGTAATTCTCAACTTTATATTAAAGTAAATATTGTATACATTTCGGTAATGTTTTGTTTATATATTGTCCCCCATATTTTCATGAAATGTCATATCACCGCTTCTATTTGCTGTGTTTATGAAGCGCAACATGTACCTGTGGTAGAAATTAAGAATTATTTTTTAAAGAATTGTTAGTTTTTTATTTATATACAAATAACTTAGTTAATATTTCTAATTATAAGTTAAACAAATAGTTAAATTTAAATTTATTTCATTTACATTTAGATTATTTTAATTTGATTGTAAAGCTAAAACAATTGAAAATATAAAGGATCCGTTACCATAGAATTATGGTGCTAACACTGTAAAATTGAGTGTCATCGTTAAAGTTACGCTTGAAAAAAGCTGTTGAATGTAGTAGCGAAAGCTGTATAAATTATAAACAAGATACAGGTTATCGTTCTTTTTTGACTAAAGATAGCTATCATATCATAGCTATCATAATAAAATTATGGAAAACTATATTCATTTTTGAGTTTTACAATTAAAATAAACATCGTGCATACAAGAGAAGTATTTTATTTTGAATACACCAATTTAATCAGGAATTTCAATATTTGTTTAAGGAGAGAGGATTTTCTTCACTAAGCCTTATTTTAGAAAACTATGGCAAAATCTTGATTAATTTCTTTAATTTGGAGTATAATCAAATAATGAAAACATTCGTATAGGATTATGGATAACTTCAACTTAAAATGCATTATTCATGGGACAAATATTATATAAATTTTAAACTAGAATAACATTCTTCTTTTAATATATATATATATATATATTGTAACCACCCTAAGATACAATTTATAATTACCTGTTTTATTAGGCCACTCATAAACAAAGAGTGGTCCAATTGGTTAAGTTTTTATGTTGCCTGTCGGCTGCTCAGTGATTTCGGTGGGTTCGTAGGTCAGGACAGTTGTTAAATATTGATAAATATTTTCAGAGATGCTTTTAGCCTTATTTATCAACAAAGCTAAATAGTGATTACTGTAGTTTAACCTTATGAAACATCACTTATAGAATGCTGGAGGATTCCCGTAACTACTTTTTTATTTGATATTAAATTAATTAAAAGACAAGAGAATTGGGCGCCATGTTATCAATAAAAATACTAATAACAATAGTTACTGGTATCAATCCAACAAACTCGAGAATGTGAGAACAGACCCGTCCCTCTTAGAAAAATAAAAAACAGAATTTTAATAAAAACAAATATATTACAAATTAAATAAAACAATTATTTACAACAGGAAAAGTGGAAAATTAAAACTGTGAAGCAGAACAAAAAAATATTACCAAGGAGATTGTATTTTTCCTTCCCCGCAACTACCCCAACATTTACAAAATTTATTACTTTGGCTGGTACGATGAAAGATAAGACCTGGCAGGTTATAGATTTTTTAAACAGACAGATAGACAGTACCTTATTCCAAACTAGGTCAATAGAATCTCTCCAGGTTGATCGTCTTGTTCCTTCTCGAACTATAGCTCGGCGGACAGTTTCCTGGTGAGAATATATAGACTGCAAACTCCTAGGGGAACAACGGCTACTGCTGATCTAAATGGTTATTTCAACCAACAAAAAAATACCCTGTCCTATGGGATTTATAGTTGAACCTTCTTCTCGGTCTCGAGCATAAAAGAAAAATTACCAGTCAAAATTAATAACAAATACAGAAAATATGTATAGGTGAAGCTACGGTTGAACGAAAAAATACAATAAGGCAAAAGAAAAAACTACTGTGTATAAACAGTACTAAAATCAACTAATAGAATTAGTTAAAAAAATTACTACTCGGTCAATTTTCTAGATGAGAAAATTACCGACAGATACTAACAACTTAATCCAAAGGTTTGAAAAAGTTATACTATTTTCCTTGATAAGAAAAATAGTTAAGAGACAAAAATAGGAAAAAGATAATTACTTAATCAAAATAATTACTCAACTTGGAAGTAATAACTTATGGTTTAATTAATTCAATTTAAAAATGAATTTAAGGTAAAAAATAAAAAACACTAAGATAACTCTTAAGAATTACGATATTAATTATTTATAATAATTATGCAAATTGAAATAAATTATAAGGTTTACCAAACATAAATATATACCTTCATTAAAGGAAAAATTAATACTCGACAATAAATTTTTGAAACACAATTTAATAAATGTGCTTAAACAAATATAAAAGAGGAAAAAATAAATATGAGTTCTGCAACTGAAATATAGTGATTTATTTCATTGTCACACCGTGTAACAGTATAACAGGAAAGCAGAAAGATACTTCTTTACCTTTTAGATAAATTATATTAATTTTTAGATAGAGATAGTGAATAATTTATTATTTAAATAAATTATATGAATTTTCACAAAAAATAAATTCTATTAATTATTTGAGAGATAATGAATAATTTATTATTTAAATAAATTCTATTAATTTCCACAGAAAAGATAAGTGGTGCGGTACTTTAAGTTATAAACGTTATTTACGGTAAAAATCGGTAGAGTCTAATAAACTTTAAGAAATCAAGTTAATCGTCTTCAATACGTTAATACTAGCTAAAAATCTAGGCAACAGCCTTTATGAATCCGTAAATTCAAAATATGTAGCTTTGTAATAATAAAGAAAAATGTAATTAACTGACATCTAAATAGACAGACTTTTTAGTCACGACGAGGCTTTGCGTGTTCTTCAGCAGGAAGAAAAAAGGACTCGAGTCCAAGAGGTAAGTGAGGGTAGCAAATTAGCAACAATAATGCTAATTTACGCGGTACGATAAGATAATTATTAATAAGATACGATAAACGATATAAATTTCATCTATTGAGCCAGTAAGGTTATCCAAAGTCATGAATTTAGTTAAATGTAAAGGACGCGCAAATATGGCGATTAGCCAACGAGCTTTACATTAAACTAATAAAACTCGATAAAAATCGATATTAAAGCCTATATAAGGAAATAATTACTTTATCAAGAACATAGGAATACCCTACATGCTCAAATTGGTAAAATGAAATTGTACTAATTATTAAATACTTCAAATTAATAATTTGACGATAATAAATTGCTACGCTCACCTCCCTACTCGAAGAACACCCAAAGACTCTTCTGTTCTGTTCTGCCCGTACAGTCGTCAAGTGATTGATTCGCGCATGAAACAAAATCAGGACATTTCGATTTAAAACAGGATAGCAAGGTCGTAACCATAATTTGTTAAAATTATCGTTACAATATATATATATATATATATATATATATATATATATATATATATATATATATATATATATATATATATATATATATATATATATATATATATACATATAAAAAAGAAAAAAAATGATATTTACTCGCGGGATCATTACATTACAGTAAGAAAAGTTAAATTATTGGGTATGCCCGCATAGAAAGTAGCTAACCGTGGACACGTGTTTCGACCTTACGGTACTCATCAGCACGGTGAGAAAAAAAGTTGAAAGGATGGGCTCAACTTGTTAGAAGACACAAATGGAAACACCACTGACAGGTAGCCAGGGCACATTTGTGGCTTCAATTGGACGTTCCCGGTATTCGGGATCGACCAACATCGCCACGGAGGCAACTGTAAGCTGCCTGCGTGGAGTTTTCCTACCCAGGAATATAAAAAAGAAAAAAATGAGATTTACTCGCGGGATCATTACATTACAGTAAGAAAAGTTAAATTATTGGGTATGCCCGCATAGAAAGTAGCTAACCGTGGACACGTGTTTCGACCTTACGGTACTCATCAGCACTTGTTGGAAGACACAAATGGAAACACCACTGACAGGTAGCCAGGGCACATTTGTGGTTTCAATATATATACATATATGTATATATATATATATATATATATATATATATATATATATATATATATATATATATATATATATATATATATATATATATATATATATATATATATATATATATATATATATATATATATATATATATATATATATGTATGTATATAGTAATATATGTATGTATGTAGTAATATATGTTTATTTATATTTTATATTGATTATTTGAAGACTATACGGGGTGATTTAGCTTCAACCAGCATAACTTTGAGAATCGATAGAACTCGTTAAAATATTAGGGGTGTTTTACAAAAAAAAGCCCCAAAATATACCGTTAATGAGATAAAGGGTGTACCTTTCAATTTTTTTCAGTTTTTCTTATATTTCAAAAAAATCTCACGTATTATTGCTTCGTATTTATGCATTTCTAAAAAAAAGAATAAAATAATTATTACAAAAGCATTCTTTCAAACCTAACATAATAATAATAAATATTTATAGTTTTTTATATTCTATACTGTTATTCCTATCTGAATGTGCTAGTTTTAGGTATGCTCGGTGGGGCAATGGTGCGTCGGACTTCGATATCTCGAGTTCTACGATAGCTAGAAATTAAAAAAAATTACAAGTAAACTAGATAAAAAATCCTATAATCGGAAATTATTTTCGAATATACAGAGCGAGTCAAGACGAAATTACAGGATCAAGTACTTAAATGGAATGCTATGTATATTAGTACATTTTTTGAGGCCTCTTCTAGACTTTATTTATTCCTATATTATTATTGACTATCTCCCAACCACTTGGATGTAACGAATTTTTTTGTTGAAATAATGCCATCTGCAGATGCATATTGAAAAAAATCACAATTATGGGTTTTAAGAGAAACTTATGTGGATACTAGTTACATCTACTTAATGTTTTCGGATCTTTTTACTTCCTAAAATGTACAAGGCGGCCAAAAATTATTATTCAATTAAGAACTTTTTAATTTGATTTTATAGTACTTCCCTATGGCTATTTTCAACCATTTTCGTTTTATTGAGCAATAAGTACAAAATTCAAGAATAAACTTAAAAAAATAGAGGTTTCATCAGACAATTCTTAGAAAAAATTATAATAGGTGCTCCACATGTTGCCCATTTTGACTGACACACGTCTCTATGTGCTTTTGAAATGAGGTTTCTACTGTTCCTAAAATTGCCGGTGTGATAGATCTAAAACCAGTTATTATTCTTTCTTTCATATTTTGTACTGTTGTTCGTGTGTCTTTATAAACAATCTCCTTCACGTATCCTCATAAAAAGAAATCCATTTTTGTACGATCTGGGGAACTAGCAGGCAATTTAGTGGGTCCATTTCTTTCAATCCATTGAACTGGGTAGGTATTATTTAAGTGATCTCTAACTGCATTTAAATAATGTGGTGGAGCACCATTTTCCTGAAACCACATCCTATTTCGAATCCTCTCAGGATAATTCACCAATAATTGTGGCAGGTAGTTTTCAAGAAAATGAAGATAAATAGCTCTAGTCAATGTACCATCAAAGAAATGTGGCCCTATTACATGTTCTCCAATAATTCCTCCCCTTGTTAAATAACGAAAACAGCAAAAAACGTTACAAAAAACTATTACAGTAAGGGACCAGTTAAATACTATTTACCCACTTCCAATGGATTGGAAGAAATGGTCCCACTAAATGGCCTCATTTCAAAAGTGCATAGAGACGTATGTCAATCAAAATGGGCAACATGTGGAGCACTTATTATAATTTTTTCTAATGAATTATTTAAAGAAATCTCTAGTTTTTAAGTTTATTCTTGAATTTTGTACTTATTGCTCAATAAAACAAAAATGGTTGCACTTAGCCATAGGGAAGTAGTTACAAAAAATGCTCGTTTTTCATTTCTACATCACATCGTTGAAAAATTTACAGGGTGTTCAATTTGAAAAAATTAAAAGAATTCAATTCAACAAATTCTTAATTGAAAATAAATTGTGGCCACACTGTACATTTTTAGGAAGTAAAAATGATTCAAAGACATTAATTAGATGTCTCGTAACTAGTATTCACATAAAATATATAATTGTGACTGGTGATTTTTTCAATATGCATTGCAGATGGCATTATTTCAAAAAAAAAATTCATTACATTCAAGTGGTTGGGAGATAGTCAATAATAATATAGGAATGAGCGGAGTCTAGAAAGAGGCTTCAAAAAATGTATTGATATACATTGCATTCCATTTAAAAAAACACTTGATCCTTTAATTTCATCTTGGCTCGCCCTGTATATTCGAAAATAATTTCCGGTTATAGACTTTTTTTATCTAGTTTGCTTGTTTTTTTTTTCAATTTCTAGCTCTTGTAGAACTCGAGATATCGAAGTCCGACGCACTATTGCTCCACCCTGTATAATAAATCAAAAACAACACCTCCAATACACTTTATCATAGAAACTATTAAAACAACTACTAAGTCTAGGAGCAAGAACTGCATTGAATTAAATAACACTGTTCTTAGTATCATTCGTTTACAAATTAAGGGCAATACAAGTAATACAAACAAAACTGAAACTGATAGCTTAAATAAATTCAAAAAAATGGAGTTGTTAAAATGTAATTCACTCATTTGTTTCAACGCATTTCTGGCATTGTTGTCAAATTATTTATTGAGGATGTTACCTGTAAAAAGACGGTGAATATAAAGAAAAACTTCTCTATAGAGAACTCTTCTGCTAGGAAAACGTCTTTGATATTCTAAGACAGCTGCGGTTGATTTACGGTTACAGAAACTGCAGACAAAGTGAAAATTAGTATATTCCATGATACAAATATACAGATATGCCAATGCACATGGAGGCGTGGCTTTGGATCCTAAACGTGACGTTACTAGCGAAAAAAATATCGAGGTTTCGTAATCGGTTCAAAACATTCTACACTTAATAATAATTTAAAATAATGTAGGAAATTCAATAGATACATTTTTATGTTAAATGTGTTGTACAAGTATCAAAATATTTCAATTAAATTTGTTTGCGAACATAACCTTATAATTTGTCTACGTTTAGCAGAAGAGATCTTTTAGCCGTTTTAGCTGCAATTTTCACAAGAAATTGTGCTGTAGTGAGGAAAATTAAAGATTTGCAACTTCTTTCTGCCTGCATAATGCTTATAGAAAACGATATAAATATTGTTGGAAAAATTTTCTTTGGGTAAGGGTCCTTATTTTGAGAAAAACTTTTTTTAACTTGCCGACGTTTCGGTAATTTTTATTACCATCTTCAGGGCAATTAATTATGAATTTTTCCTGGTCACCATAAAATATATATAAAACAGGAAACAAACAGATAAAATCGTTGGGTATAAAGAAATTTTCTTTAATGTACTTATGTAACATATATACACATATATATCACATATAGAGGTACAATTATCAGACCATAGCGTGTAATGGTAATGACAACATTCGTGTCATTAAAGTACATTAAAAAAAATTTCTTTATACCCAACGATTTTATCTGTTTGTTTCCTGTTTTATATATATTTTATGGTGACCAGGAAAAACTCATAATTAATTGCCCTGAAGATGGTAATAAAAATTACCGTAACGTGGGCAAGTTAAAAAAAGTAGTTTCTCTCAAAATAAGGACCCTTACCCAAAAAAAATTTTTCCAACAATTAATAAGTCGGTCTAAAAACTTTTCTATGATATAAATATTCCCCGTATCGTAAAATGGGGTCGATAGTTTTTAAAAATCAGTGTTAAATTTAGAAAACACAATTACACACACTAATATAACAAATAGTGGGAATGACAATAAATAATCATATTTTTTGATCGATTGAAAATTGCGAATATGTATCTTTTATTCTTTTTTGGTCGTGTCTCTATTGGCCCTCCGATTGGGATCAATGGGACAGCAGTTTATTTATCATGATAAATTCTATTAGACCAAAGTAACGGCAAATAGAGACATTTAAAATTAAATAATATATAGATTCCCGGAGGAAATTTGTAGAAACAAAAAAAACATATTAAACAACCCTTTTTATTTATTGAAAAATAAAGATGAACATATAAAAATATTTTTCTTAACAGTTTAATTATTAAGGCACATTTCTCAAATGCCTTTACATCATTCTCAGATCCATAATATTCAACGGGTATGTCCCCATTCTGCAACAATATTTAAACGTTTAGTTTTGGATTTCTCTACCTTTTCTTTCAAAACAGTTTGTCCACTTTGATTTTTGATGCGGGGATTTGTAGGTCTGTACAGGTCGGACCGATGAATTCTGTATTTTCTTTGAGTCACCTTCTAGGAGATTCCATTTTTTACGTCCCTTATTGCATTCTGCAACATCTCTGGATCATGTTTGGCATAAGTTTTCGCACTAGCGTTGTCTCTATTAACCATCAGAAAGCTCTGAAAATTAGTTTTTTTTCTTGTAAAACTTATTTTGGAATCTATTTACAAAATTTTTCCAAATTTTTTTGTATCATAATCAACAGAAAATATTTTAAGTTTTATTGTAAAAGTTGTTTATTTGTTTGAAAAAATTGGAACAGAATGCTAATTAAAGTTTTTCGACCTACCTGTTTGTTGGTAAAAACACCACTCTTTTCAATGACTTGAGCAAAATTAAATCGTTCCCAGTAATAAATCAAATGCATGATACCTGTTAGTGACCTAAGAGTAGATACTATTTATGAAAGAAAAATAATGTGTTTATTGTCCCTGCCATATTACCAATTTCCAATTCCAATTTAATACATTTATTTAACATTATTTACATTTTAAAAACTTAACTAAGGCACGACACCTCGTGCAATACAATAAATAAATATTTATATATATATATATATATATATATATATATATATATATATATATATATATATATATATATATATATATATATATATATATATATATATATATATATATATATATATATATACAAGCCGGTTGGCTTGTCGCCTGAAATGAATTTCAGGCGACAAGCAGCAGGATAGTTTTCCCCTCTTGGGCAAGGGGGACCTAGGCAGCTGGCAGGTGTTATGGTCCAAGACGACTCATGTGTGCCTCTTTTGTTGTTACTGGTAGGTAGACGTTTTCCTGTAACAACGTGTAATATAAATAATTTGTACAAAACATAATAAAAATTGAAAAATAAGGGCAATACTATAAATGTCGTTTTAATCTGGTCATGCAGGAAAAAGCTAGAGAAGAAACCTGCTTAAGAGAATTGAAATTTAGATTGTCTGTAAAAAATAGGGTGAAGAGGCGGGAGGGGCGGTCATCGGAGGAAGTTACGGTTGGGGGTGGGTAATAGTAAATATGAAAAAGGGTAGAATGTGGATGTCTGTCATTGTATGTCTAAATATAAGGTTATTCAAAAAATATAGGTAAGTTGTCGTGAAGTAATCTGTGCGTATGTCTGTAGTGGTGGTAATGTCGAATGTCTGTCATGTGTGCAGTAAGTGTAGATTTCTGTATGTTATGTCTGAAAATTTTAAAGCCGTCTGTGTTATGTACTCTCTAATGTATTGTATGTTAGCAGTCTCGTGTAGTTGTTGAGTATTTACGTATCTGTTAGAGTTAGTGAGAAGGCGGAGCAGTTTGTTTTTCGTCGTCTGGAGGCGGCCGAACTGAGTGGTCCGACATCCTGTTCCAGACGACGCAACCATAGGTTAATATGGGTCTAATGACTGTTTTGTAGATTAGCAGTTTATTTCTGGTGTCTAGGAGAGATCTCCTATTCACCAGAGGGTAGAGTTTATGCAGGGCCATATAGGCCCTGTTGAGCGTTTTCGTAATAAGGGGTTTAAAAGACAGTCTTTGGTCGAAGTGAACTCCTAGATATTTCACCACTTTGGCCTCCTCAATAACTCTATTATTGATGGTCAGGGGAGTGAAAGTTTTTATGTTAGTGAATTCCTTAGTAAAATTTATTGTCTCTGTTTTAGTCTCGTTGATTACGATTTTCCAGTCCTTGTAATATTTTAAAATATTAGTAAGGTGATACCTCAACTTGGTAGATGCGGTTTGAGCATAAAAGGACTGGGCGTAAATTGTTGTGTCGTCTGCGTACATTATTGTCTGTGTTAGGGGGATGTGTAGGAATATCGGCTACATATAAGTTAAATAAAACCGGGGAGAGCACCGTCCCCTGCGGCACCCCCGCTCTTATTTTGATAGAAATCGGATATCGTATTGTTAATCTTGACCGCAAAAGTGCGGTCAACAAGATAAGATTTGATTAGAGAAATAAAGTATATGGGTAATTTATGTATGTGAGTAAGTTTGTGCAGGATGCCTCCATGCCAAACAGTATTGAATGCCTTCTGGATGTCCAGGAGCAGCATTTTTGTACAGTGATGTTTGTTGTAACCTTCGATAACGTCGTGCACAACTCTGCACAACGACAGCGTGGTATTGTGTCCCCCTCTGAAGCCAAATTGTATGTTGGGCAGCAAGTTACCTTTTTTAACAAGTTTATTCAATTTAATCAAATATATTTTCTCGGCTATTTTGCCGAGAGTGTTGAGCAAAGAAATAGGTCGGTAACTTGCTGCAAGGACAGGGTCCTTACCTGGCTTCAAGAAGGGCACAATTATAGAGGTTTTCCACGCTGTGGGGAAGTACTGCCACTGTTACCAACCCTTTTGACTCTTTCCTGTATTCTATCTTTCCATAAACTAGTCTCAGTTGCCTCTATTTTAAGGTAGTAAAGCTTTATCGTTTCATTCAGATTACCTAAAAATATATCTCGCATTTTATGCCTTTGTCACTAACAGGCCTATTCATTGGGCAACCTTATTTTCAAATATGAATAGATAGATTCTTAGAAACGGACATCTACAAGCCTTGTAGAATTGAAAGAAAAACCTTTTCATCTTTGATGGAGGATGAAGAATGTATTTATTACTAAATAGTCTTCTTTCTCGAATTCCACATATGTATTATTAATAAAATATTAATTAATCGTGTTCGGGGGCGCACAGCTCGGACCACTTACAATTTTAAACATTCAGTCGAGGACATAACCTATCTGCCGTTTACAACCTCCGAATCTGTGTTTTTTTCAACTTCAACTTATTACCGCATAGTATAACTTGTTGCATTTAGGAACGTTACTAAAAATATTTATAGATATGACACCTTGTATAGCACTAAAGTTTGGTTATAATAGGTGTAACTAACTTTGTTTTACAGCTTCATTTTCTTAGTTTATAATGTTTGTATATCTTGATTTACTAAGAATTTGTTTATTAAGTTGCAGCTGACAAAATTCTACGTTTTCTAGAAATTAAAATACACATTTGTTTTTATTATAATAACCTAGTTTTTCAATTATACTTTTGTTTTTAATGTAATAATAACTTTAGATTAGCAGGTAACCCATACTTACTTTGATGATTAAGCATTTAAACGTTTCTTTTAATTCAGTTTAGTTTATACAGGGTGTTCCTAAATATCATGTACATACGCAAGGGGGTAATTCTTTGGCTTATTTCATGATTGAAAGGTTATATAAACATTGGGCAATGGTTGTGAGAATCTACAGGGAGATTTTTTCCCCCTGAACTTTTTTTTCGATGGGCCGTTGGTAGATTTTAAAATACAATTTGAATTTTTTGTTTTATTTAGAAACTTTTTGGTCTCTTGTAGTTTTTCCGTATATGCGACCGTTACCAAGAAAAAAAAAACTATTTTCTGTAATTCGCTAGATAAAATAGAAACTTTTTAAAAATGGTCTAGTAGGCTCCAGTTTTATTTGAATGATCTGTTGTTGTTATTAATTTTGACAGGTCACAATTGAAATCGTAACTTGTGTCTGCATATGTGTTTTAAATACTCGTTATAATCTCGTAAAAATGCAAAATTTTACGAATTCTGAAATGGCTGAGATGCTCCCTGTAGATTCTTACAACCATTTGGCATGCCCAATGATGTAAGCCCTACAGCGTAACTTATATTCCAAATTTGAACTAAATATCTCAAAAACTGCAGGAGCTATAAAGAAAAAAAATCTTCAAATTTCAACACCCTGTAAATCAGTAAAGAAGCGTTTGTGGACCTATGTTTATATAAACTTTCAGTCATGAAATAAGCCAAAGAATTACCCCCTTGCGTATGTACATGATATTTAGGAACACCCTGTATAACTAAATTCATTTCATTCTCCAATTTATGACATCAGCTGTCAAGCGGTATCGACCTCTAACATTGATCATGGATAATAAAGGAGCATTGATTAACAAGTGACTGTTAGACGTCTTTACTCTGTTTGGTTGACACCTAAGCTCAGATAACTGGTAGATTTTATTTATAAATATAGTTATTGTAATTGATAAACCATTTTCTTTATTAACTTAATTTCAGTAAAGATCTTAAGCTTATTTATGATTGAATACTTTTTTGTTGACTACCTTTTTTTATATATAAATCTGTGTTTGGTATTTTCAGATCTGTTAGGTTTGCAATTCTGCCGCATCTCTTGTATTAATAAAATTTACCTTATACCTAGGGAGCTGAAAAATATCATTCGATTTCAATTTCTGAACTGGTAAAGATCATAGTTACTCATCAACTTGTTTTAATAAGTTATTTAATTAACATAGTGCTTTCATCATCAAAAAGGTAATTATTGTTTTATTTAGGGTTTATTGAAATATTTGATTAAATATAATAATTTTTGTTTTTTTTTCTGTTTCTTTTTACATTTAAATATACTAGTATTAACACCGGTTTTTTCTTTATTTTATCTTATTATTCAATTCATACCAGTAAAATTTAAAATACCATTAAAACTCTTGTTGTAAAACTCTAGTTGAAAATCTTACATTTTGTAATGAAACTTATTGATCGTTTCGTATATCTATAAAACCTACTTATCATACATTGGATATAAAATTGAGGTATTGTTGTAAAACTTACAACGATTAATACAACTAAAAGCTATAAGGCTTAACGTCATTATCTATAATTTTTTGTCATAATTGTTTTTATAAATAATTATTTTTATAAATAATTATTCATGGGTCCTGTGAATTAGCAGTAACCTAAATTAACTTCAACACTATTTACGGGACTGGATTGCATATATGACATACTAGGTTTTGCCAGGGACTGGAGAGCGTCGTCAGAAAGCATCGCTGGATAGTTACCCAGAGACGGAGAGGTTTCCCTGTCCCGAGACTTCCCTAGGCTTGGTAAGACTATATCGTATGTTTATATTGCATTTTTTTAATTTTTCGTTTATCTGCTTTTATTCTGTACATTTTTATCTCTGTTATACTGTGTGCTTTATTTAGATTTAAAATTAAATTCATATTTTTTTCGGTAATTTGAAAAATTGTTTTGTGTAACATTTCATCAGATTCTTAAAAATATTTTTTTTTCACTTTTAATTGGAGTTTTTATTTGTTTTCTATAAAAAGGGTTTGTTTATAGAAACCTGATTCTGTGTGGTGAGAGGTTTCTAAACCTAACTGACTATAGATGACGCCCATAGGTAACACCTAATATTTAATGGCTAATTTGCCACGCAGAAGCCGGTTGCCAGTGACCTGTTAATCTGAAAGGAATTACTGTAACACCATAAGGAATTTTCCTTTCTCACGACTCAAGCCTCCCGACTTAAACCAGTTAGCCGTTAGCACCAATGTATACTTCTACATAAATTAATTCTTAAGGAAGTACACGACACAAACTGCATCAGTGGTTGATCCTAATATGCTACCATTTATCACCGTACTCCAATTATGACCAATTATGACCTGGTAGTATCTATTAATACGCTCGAATCGGATATTATTATTATTTTTTAATAATTGATCGATTCAAAAGTATAATTCAAACTACCTGTAAATAATAGCATACACAATTCACTGTTTCACAAGATCTTCGTTTTTAGAAAATTGAAAATACACATATCAGTTCCTTTGGTTATCCGACTATAATTTCTACAACCAGCTACAGCACAAGTTTGCTTCTTTAAAATACACAATAGTTGTCTTAAGAGCACCGATAACTATTTGACATTAAAATGACAACCTCACAGTTTTAATAATTTAAATTTTGCGCCAAATTATCCTCATGCGCAGAAGTGAACGAAATTTGGTCGCCGCATTAGCATATCAGTGTATTTGTATCATGGTATAATATTAGAAAAATATCTAGGCACTACTAATTCACAAATTGTTAGAAAACAAATTAATAGTTGAAAATTATGTGGCACTGACTAAATAACAATTTATTTGCCAAATCATAAGGCATAAAAATTCGTAGCACCCTTGTTTCCAAATAGTTATTAAAATTCAAATGTTAGGACGATGAAATATAAATTAATCGCAAAATGCTGAGAATGCAAATCCAGAAATAGATTTTGAAATTAAAGTTAAATGCCTAGAACCGCACGGTCATGTAACATTTTTTTTAAGTGAATTCAGAGCTAAAATATTATTTGAAAACTTTGATAAGGAGCAAAATATCAAAAATGTTGTATTTAACTTTCGTCAATCTGTGTGGGTGTGAGGATGTGCCAACCTCATAATGAAGAGTTTGACAAATATTTCAGTAATTTTCTTCTGATATAGCGAATTATCTAAAAATTTCATATTTTAATGACTTTTACTAAATTAGTCGCTTATTTATTTGCATGTGCCTAAATCCGCAATAGTATGTGCATAAAATAAAATTTTACTCCAAAAAGAAGCCTAATATCGAAATTTTATAAGAGTAACATATGTTTGGTAAGATAGCAATAGTTTCGGCTAGCTTACTAATAAGAAGCGGTGGCGTAGTGACAAAAATATTACATGGGTAAAAGGGTCTATGGTACGAAAAGAACAATCACTCAGTACATCTACTTCGATAATTTCAAACCGAAATTTTGCAAATGGAATACTAAATATTTGTAGTAAATTTGAGTTTAACGTTGTTCGGGAGTTAATTAAGTAAGAAAAACTGTAAAAAAAAGGTTTAACACCCTGTATTGTAACGGTAAGAGCATTTTTTATATGGAACACTGGTATTATTTTGACGAGTTCAGTCGATTCTCAAAGTTATGCTTGTTAAAACTGAATCGCCCTGTATATGCCTATAATTTTAATTTAAAAATTCACTTGTGTTAGTATACACATATATACATTTCTCAGTTTTATACAATTTACAATGAAAATTATTTTGCTTCCTCTTCCCCTTCCTCACGTTAAAATAATATCCCCCACTATATTTTTTAAATTATAAAGGTAGACGAGTGGTACCTCGTTTTAAAGGTAATTTCATCCTCTAATCATATTTCGATTTTGTTTTTAAATCAAAACAACCGTTTTGGAGGAATTCAAATATTTTGTAACATATGGATTGGAAGGAGGGGCACTATAAAATGGCCCACGATATCACCTGATCTTACCCCACCTGATTATTCCTTGTGGGGTTATTTGAAATAAAAAGTTTTTGTCAATAGACCTGAAAACTTAGAAGATTTAAGGACACGAATTAGGCAAGAAATTTTATTAATTAATGAGGAAACTATTAAAAGAGTTGTTGATAATTTTTATATTCATTTAGGTTATCAAAAAAAAGCAAGGATTACATTTTGAACATGTAATTTATTAATTATTCAGTTGTAAATACAATTAAACAAGCAATTACAATAGTGTCAATAATATTGTAGTAGTAATTTTTCTTAACATTTATTTGTCGTATTAATATCGAATTTCTCGAAAACTGCTGATTTGATTTTAAAAAAATTGAGACATGAATAGAGAATAAACTTTTCAGGAAGCATTTTTGGATAAAAACATTTTTAATTAATTGTAATGATTTTTACACAAGAATTCACAACTATTTTTGGAGAATTAAACAAACACCCTGTATATTTAAATTTATTTGCTTTTTACAAAGTCTTTGTAATTACCAAGAACAGCTTGTATCAAAAAAATAAATATCTCTAATTTGATAAAAATTTTCCTGAATCGTATTTAAAAAAAATACATTTTTTAACATTCACGGTTATAAAATGACATTTTCAAATTTGTAATTTAATTATTTTTAAAAACTATACTTACTGATTCATAATCAAATTTCCTTCGTGTATAATGGTTGGGCATTTCTTGTAGAATCTCCGGGAAATGGTGAAGCGTCTGAATAGAACCTAATTAAATAAAGTGTATTTATATTTCCCCCTTTTTGCTTCCTATTGTTAATACTCCGGAATAGAAAAATTTTCTTGTAAAATTAAGCTTATGTTGAAAATTACGTCCACTTCAACTGTGTAAATAAGGCTGTATAAGTTCAAATCAACGGTACGGAAAATTGGAAAATCTTCCACAACATTTTCGTAATTTTGTTCTGAAATTTCTCACTAAATAGACGCATTATTTCATTGGACGTAGTAAGATAAACACATTTTTTATTTTTGCAGCAGTAGTTAATGAAATTTTCTAAAACACCGACCAGAGAAATGTGTCAACAATATGTTCGAAACGAGAAAAAAAATTTATACTATTTTTTTAAGATGTGAATCATGAATATGATAATTTTCAGTAAGACTTCATAGTTATATTTTGCTATTTTTTTAAATTACAGAAAAAAAAAAAAAAAAAAAAAATATATATATATATATATATATATATATATATATATATATATATATATATATATATATATATATATATATATATATATATATATATATATATATACCGGGTGAGTCACGAATTGCGCTCGCCCCGATATCTCCTAAAATATTTGGAATAGAAAATTGAAATTTCGAGGGCTTATTATACGGCTAAAATGCCATCTTTTCAATAAAAAAATCAAGTTTGGTGCACATCCGGTTTGGCCGGAAATGCCCACAACTTTCGATTATTAAATGAAACACCCTATATGTTTTTACATTTTTGGAATCTAGAGGAAATTTTTAATACAATACATCCATTTTGGTTACTTTTTGATAAACATTAAAAATTTTATTAAAAAATCTATTTCTGAATCCAGAGTGCTGTGGTGCTCAAAATATATTTTAGTTTGTGTGCTACGTTACTATAAAAATAAAAAGAGCAATATGATTGCATTACTTAATTGTCTAGAGGCGTTTAAAATTTTTAAATGTGATTTTTACCCACTAACTCGGTTTTTTTAAATGGGAAGTTAATCGTCCACCAACATTTTTAAATACCCCATTTTCATACGAATCTAATGATACCAAAATTTTGAAAATCCGCTCAGAAATATTTGAGATTTCAGCCAAAATACAATGCAACCAAGCTTTTAGAAACATGCGGCTAATAGATTAGTGGGCTTTGGAAACTAAAATGACACATTTCTGTTTAAAATCTGGTAACCTAATAACATTGGAAAAATCATAGTAGCCATTGAATGTAATAAAACAATATCAGCTGTCAGACAGATAAAAAATAAAGCGTTGCGGAAATCTCTTTCAGTAAAAATTAAAGAAAATGAATAATTTTAGTAGAAGTGAAAAGGTCGATATGTTACTGATATATGGAGAGTGTCACAAAAATGCAACTGCAGCTGCAGGACTGTATCAGCAACGATATCCCAACAGACGTCCTCCAAGCAGACACTTGTTTGCCAGAGTGGAACAAAAATTAAGAAACGTACCTGATCAACAAGATGACCATCAAACATTTATTGTGAGGACAAAGAAATTGATGTATTAGGATTTGTGATGGTACACCCAACAACATCAACAAGGGAATTGTCAACAGAATGCGACATTAGTCAGTCTTCGGTTTGCAGAATTTTAAAGAAACATAAGTTTCTGTCTTATAAATACCAAATACACCAACATCTTTATGGAGATGATAAAGACAGGAAGCTAGTATATTGCAACTGGTTCTTAAATGCAGTACAACAAAACCCAGGTTTTCCTTTTCATATTTTATATTTAGATGAAAGTAGATTTACGAACCAAGGTATGTTTAACAGAAACAATACTAGGTACTGGGCTCAAGAAAATCCGAGGTTGGTAGGGCGGGGGAATATTCAGGAAAGATTTGGGTTTAACTGTTGGCTTGGAGTACTTGGAGATCGAATAATTGGACCCATATTTTTTGATGGAACACTTACTGGCGAACGATATTTAATCTTTTTACAAAACCAGACAGCAGAATTTCTTGACTTACTTCCTCTTGCCTATTTACAAAATCTGTTTTTCCAACAAGATGGTGCTCCCCCACATAATTCCAGAAGAGTGATGGAATATTTAAACAACTTGTATGGTGAACGCCTTATCGCAAATCAAGGTCATATCAGGTGGCCTCCTAGGTCACCTGACTTAACACCCCTCGACTATTATGTATGGGGCACTCTCAAAAATAAAGTTTATAAAACTTCTTCAAATACCCGTGAAGAGCTGCAAAATAAAGTTGTACGGGCTCTTAATGAAATAACGTCGGCTGAATTGCGTAGAGCCATTCAAGCAACTGTACGCAGAGCCGAATTGTGTATAGAAAAAAATGGTGGACATTTTGAACAATTTCTATAATGTCAATTTATGGTTTAATTATATTAATTATTTTAATATGGATACCTACTGTTACCTAGTTTAAGTTTAATTGTTCAAACGGAATTGATTTTCATTTATTTATAGGCCCGATATTTATGTTCATTTAAATAAAACTCTGAAAACCGTACTGATATCGCATTCTGTTGCTAATTTCCTTGTGGATGTAATTGTGTTTACCTCCACATACCTATGCTAAACTTACTTGTAACGTTCTTTGCGCTCACAATTATTAAATGTTTGATAGCTCAAGATTGCCTATAACTACACGAGTCTGTCTGGCAGCTGATATTGTTTTATTACATTCAATGGCTACTATGATTTTTCCAATGTTATTAGGTTACCAGATTTTAAACAGAAATATGTCATTTTAGTTTCCAAAGCCCACTAATCTATTAGCCGCATGTTTCTAAAAGCTTGGTTGCATTGTATTTTGGCTGAAATCTCAAATATTTCTGAGCGGATTTTCAAAATTTTGGTATCATTAGATTCGTATGAAAATGGGGTATTTAAAAATGTTGGTGGATGATTAACTTCCCATTTAAAAAAACCGAGTTAGTGGGTAAAAATCACATTTCAAAATTTTAAACGCCTCTAGACAATTAAGTAATGCAATCATATTGCTCTTCTTATTTTTATAGTAACGTAGCACACCAACCCTAATTATATTTTGGGCACCACAGTACTCTGGATTCAGAAATAGATTTTTTAATAAAATTTTTTATGTTTATCAAAAAGTGACCAAAATGGATGTATTGTATTCAAAATATCCTCTAGATGTAAAAATATATAGGGTGTTTCATTTAAAAATCGAAAGTTGTGGGCATTTCCGGTCAAACCGGATGTGCACCAAACTTGATTTTTTTATTGAAAAGATGGCATTTTAGTCGTATAATAAGCCCTCGAAATTTCAATTTTCTATTCCAAATATTTTAGGAGATATCGGGGTGAGCGCAATTCGTGACTCACGGTATATATATATATATATATATATATATATATATATATATATATATATATATATATATATATATATATATATATATATATATATATATATATATATATATATATATATATATATATATATATATATATATATATATATATATATATATATATATATATATATATATATATATATATATATATATATATATATATATATATATATATATATATATATATATATATATATATATATATGTTAAATTCTTTTCCGGGTATACTCCCGGAGGTGATAGGCCGAGAGGAACCGTGGTTGTCTGAACACGTTTCGGCAGATTCAAAATTAAGTTCACAATCAGGTCTAAGAACGGGCCTAACGGCCAAAAATTACCCTTACCACCCGCGAAAACCTGAAAAAAAACATATATATATATATATATATATATATATATATATATATATATATATATATATATATATATATATATATATATATATATATATATATACATATATATATATATATATATATATATATATATATATATATATATATATATATATATATATATATATATATATATATATATATATATATATATATATATATATATATATATACAGGGTGTCTCACCAGGAACTGCATCTATCGATATAGGTAAAAGTACGCACCAGAAAATTTTGAAAATTTAGTGAGCTACTAATGGCAGGGTGACCAATCCAACTAAAATAATTACAAGCATCTGCCTGTTCCGGTTATACCGGAAGTCGATACCAACTTGCTTATTATAAATGGAACACCCTATATATTTTAGGGTTTTCGAAAAGAGCATACAATTCTGAGTCAAAAGCGTGGATATCCTATGCCTAAACCCAGCCGTTTCAGAGATATTTGACATTTTAATAAAATTTTGACAGGTATATTGGTTTACAATAACCTTTATAACTATTTTTGTGTAAAAAATACTCATTTGCTTTTTGGCATGCAGAAAGACCATAAGATGAGCTACGCTCTACAGTTTAAAGAAATTCTCAATAATAGTATACCAAGTGTTCCATTTTTGACGTTACGTTTTGTAAACTTCAAACCGCGAAAACTTGCTCAAGTCAAATGGAACAGCCTGTATTTTTTACATCAAGTTATGTAAAATTAAATTTCTTTTTATATATATATAAACATTGTAGGGGTTTGTTAAAATTTTTTGAAATATTTGCGATTTTCTTAGAAATTCAAGAATTTTTATATTTTATAAAATTAGCCATGATTATAAACAGTCAATAATGTCAGCCATTCTCTTATGTCAAAAAATGCCACCGAGTTTAAATTATACCCACGAAGACTTTTTGAATTTGTTTATTATTTATGGAGAATGTCATAAAGTAATATCAAGAACTTGTAGTATATTTGTTACTAGATATCCACAAAAAACGGAAAATAACCACCCAACTTTTCCCATGTATTTTGATACGCTGAAATCGAATTTGGCAAAAAAATTTTTTTTTGGAGCGTCGTTTCTCTCTGCGACTCCTTACAACCCTCCATAATCCCCTGTGGGAAATTTTTTGAAAAAACTTCTGTAAAGGTTTTTGGGACGCTGATCACGAATCTGAAGTCAAAAATAAATTTTGACACAACAGCTGTCAACAAGCTGTCAAATTTCATGAAAAATGTAAAAAGTCAATATTTGGAGCATATTCAGTTTTTTGGGCTGAAGTTTTTTCTGGATTGAGAGAGATTCTCATTACTGAGGAAGAATTTATTGAAAACATTAAAGAATTTATAGTAAAACTCTATAAAATAGAGGATATACTGACGTGTGATAGTGCAAGATAGATTTTATTTGGCAAGAATGTCAGACTCGCTTTGCTATTGCATTTTACGTGGGAGATGCTAATAATAACGACGGAATTCTTCCCAATCCAGAAAAAGTGGTAGACAATATGTTACTCCCAATTCAACGCACTTTGAAAGCTGTTCCTAAATCGTGTGTGAACTTTGTTGCACTATATGCAAAACCACATGCACAACAATGATTTTCAAATGTCGAAAATTGGGGCTAAATTACATGAGAATATACTGCAAAATGTCCAAATACTTTATTAAACAATCCATCTACATCAGGGATATAAAATCACTTTATTTCGGTCAAAACACTCCTCACCAAATTTTATATTTTTTGCTATTTTTTAGTTTCTCTTTTACTATCGGTACTGGAAAAAAATCAAACGCGCGCAAATTATAAATTTGACGTATTTCCTTAAACCACCTAAAAACAAAATTTTTAAGTAAGCAAATATAGGAAATTATCACAAAGGTCGAAAGCATTTTCCTATTTCTGCGCATTTTATAACCTAAATTTGCTCTCTCGTTTTCTTTCCATGCCTCAATAATTTCCCGTATGCAAATACCTCGATAAAATTTCATCAACCTGATAATATACTATTTTTTGAGGACGCCACTGATGACGTATTCCTAATTTATAATACAAATGTAAATCCTGATGATAGTCGTCTTTCGAATATTCTACTATTTAGAATATGTCGTAGCCTTTGGCGGATTAGGACTTTTAATGAACAAAGTATATATTCCGTGGTCTGATTCATCTGTATATAAGCGACATATGTCGCTTTCAGCTTTTCCCATTTTTGAGTTGTATCGCAGTGATTATTGACCTGTGAGAAGGCCTATTAGTATCCTTAACTCTGGTTTGCTGAGTTCGAGTAGCTCTCTGGTCCTTTTTGGGAGTAGTTTATAAGCTTCTTCCCTTGTCATTGATTTGAAGTTAACTTTCAGTGGGAGAATTTACTCCTATGTTATTTTTTTCCAGTATCTGGCATCGTCTGCTGTGTGGTTCTTAGATATTCCACTAAACGTTCTGGTCCGATGAATGATGATCCTCAACATTCACTCGTAAAGCTATCGGCAATCTCATTCCCTTCTATACCTTCATGCCTTGACACCCATATCAAGGTAACCTTGTTATTCTTTGCCAGTTGCTTTACTGTTTGCAGTCACTCCCAGACTTACAAGTATAGAAACTTAAAGCTCTAAGTACTGCCTGGATGTCTGAGAGGGTATAGATTCTTGCTCTTCGTGTGCCTTTTTTAATGTATTCTTGAGCGCAGATTTCTATTGCGTGTATTTCCGTCTAATAGATGGTGGCAGTTTGGCAAAAGGCTTTTTAATAACCTACATCTGGGACCATAAACTCCAACCCCTACTCCTTCCTTCATCTTTGATCCATGTGTATTCCATATAAGGAATCTCTTTTCAAATTTGGGTCCTCCAGAGCTCCATATTTGACGAACAATTATTACCACTTCAAATATCCGCTCAGATTCGAGTCTCACTGGCGTTATGTCAGCAGATTGATCATGGACTAACTGGAATTCAAATAGAATACTCAGATATCTAACCTGATCTCCTTGCTTGAATTTTCTTATAGATTACAATCTTTGAGCGGTGACGGCTGCTTCCTTCTTTACATGCTTATGCATATACCTATAAAGCAGTAGATCAAACAATTCTTTCATTGCTGCTGTTGGACAGGGTCTCATTGCTTCTGTGATTCCCAGACACGCACCGTTGTACTTTTAACAACTTTGTGCTGTTGTATCTTTTGCTGTTTGCCACAATACTAGAGATGCATATGTGACAAGAGGTAGTTATACAGTATTTTATAATTGATTGGATTCGCACACGTTTGACTTGCTTGAAGTTCCAATGTTGTAACATCTTTTAAATTTGAAAACGTCTTACGATCTGCATGTCTTCAGTTTGAGTAGCGTTGTCTGTAGAGTTTTGCAACTTCTCATGAGTGTTTTCCACGTTCACTGTAATTCATCATATCTAATTTTTCGCCGTTTTGTATTGCACCATATTATCTTCTTTTTACAAGAAAATATAACCAAATTTAAAAATATTTTCTATTTGTACGGCGGTGTCAATTTGTTGGAATTTATAACTCAATGTGATTATAAAAATGTTGGAGAATTTTTGAAATATGCAAAAAAATATGTATGTATATAAATATACCGGGTGTAAATGAAACCTGGCTCACCCCCCTCTATTTACATTGTTTATAGAAATAAGTTGTGAAATTTTAGTTGTTATACACATAAAATTGCATTAGAAGACAGTATTTTTAATTTTAATGCAAATCTGGTTTCGTCGGAAATTACTCCAACCTTCTTTTTTAAATGCAACATCCTGTATATTTTTTAAATTTTTGGAATCTATGGTGAATTCTGGATATAAGAGTATACATTTTTCTTTAATTTTTTTTATTTATTTTTTTAACGAAAATTTTAATTTTTAATTTATAGTGCTGTGATTTATAAAAAAATGTTTCTGACGAAGTTTCTTACTACTGCAAAAATTGATTTACTATTTTATGATAAATACTCTCTTATATAGGAGGCTTCAAAGGTGAGAAAATCCATATTTGCCAAATCTCAAAATGGTGGCTCATCACGATATTTAGAAAATAAATCATTTTACGATTACAGTGATATGGCTTAGCAATTCCATAAGAATTTACAGTAGAAAAATTAAAATTCTTCTAAATAAATAGGTATTATAATCTAATTCACAAAACCCGATACACAAAGTAGTGTGCTGTGAAAACAATTATCTCAAATAAAACTAGTTGTTTAAAACAGCTGTCAAAATAGTTATCATGTAAACAATGGCTATACTAGCATTACAATTATCGCAATTTAAGTGTACTAGTCACTACAGGTATTCCGGTTCTGCTCTACTCTTTTGGAGAAGAGAAGTGAGCGGTAGATGTGCTGCGCCAATTAGACAGAGATACCCGCAAGATCATGAATATTCACAGAAGTATTCATTCTAGATCATCCGTTCCTTGTGTGTACCTCCCAGGTCAACGGGGGTGGGGAGGGTGACGACTCTCGATTCCTGAGTTTATGCATGGCAGAGTAGTACTGAGTATGGCATATAACATCCTCAGGAGCTCAGATCCCTTCTTACGATTTGTAAAACATCACGAAACTGTAGGAGTGTTAGCAAGATTGTTCAAGAGCCGCAGATGAGCTCGGTCTTGCATTTGATATCAGGCGAGAAGGTCGGCGATGTGCTGATGTAGAGTCAGTCACTGAGCTTCAGCCAAATTGTCTGAAAGCCCGAATCAGAGCTGCTGAACAAAAACACTGGGTTTATCGACCAGGCTGACATTCGCCTTTTTAAGGTCAACCGGGCTTATGTCAGAGACCAAGGGATTCATTAGATGGCCGCGCGTGGCGGAATCGCTCATGCACTTACTCCCTGCATGCTTCAAATATGCGATTTCTGCCTGCATCCACCGACATAACGCGGACTTATGAGTAATATATTACTACCTAAGGCACTCGTACGGGGTAGACCAGACACTAGTGCTGTCTTACGTCCACGGAGATATGAAGTCCGTTGTCGAGAACGAGAAATGTCGCATTTATTGGAACTACTCTTTCCCGGCTAATCCAAGCCAATAAGTCTGACATAGTCCTCCTCGACCATAAAACCACGGTAATGTATGTCATCGAATTTTCGGCCACTGTCGAGAAAAATATCACCTTGAAGGAAGAGGAGGAAAAGTGGACCAAATATTGCGATCTCCAGTACGAGCTCTAAGTGCTGTACCTAGGCTACCTAGTTAAGATGGTTGCCCTAATAATCGGTGTACTTGGACGGATAAAGCCTACGCTGCTCTCGGAATTGAAGACCATACCGGCCTGCCAACAATCAGCCGAGTGGTTGGCAGGCCAATTGCAGAAGGCGGTCATTATGGATTCTCTCCGTCTGCTTAAGGCATACGATTCTGGTATCTACAATCACTAACCCTGCGGGATGTGGGGAGTGGCTATAGGTAATTCGCCGGCGCGACTTCTGTGAGACGTTGGAGGCCACGGGAGGACTCTTCGGCAACAGTTATTTTTAAAAATATATATATCACCACAGATATTAGAGAAACCCCGAACCCAATGCTGATGCTGCAGGGGCAACTGTTACATTGATGAAAACACACGAGCACACAACCATTCTCATAGACATAGCCAGTGCCGATGGTGGAATTCAAACCCGCAGCTACGAGAGAGAGATTATCTAGTCACACCTGTCATCGTGCGCTCTATTCCACCGAGCCGGTTAATATCAAAATGTTGTCCCTAAATTATCTCTTTGCTTTTATACACATTCAATATCGTCTTTATTTTTTCAGTAATCGACCCGGGATGTTTTAACTAAAACAACCTTGATACAAAACTGTACTTCTAAACTTCATTGCCATTTTCTTCCACCTAAGTCCACATTACAAAATCAGTTTCATAAATGAATCGTTATTTACACCATCGTGGGCATATAAAACTTTTAATCGTCATGTAAGGTTACAAATGATGGTCAAGACAGTAATATGCATGATTATTTACGAGTATTTGCCATTGACACTATTTCTCGTAAAAACCTGCTCCTGAGGGTCGATACTAGTAAAAAACGATCTGCTGTTTCCGTGTAGGTCCACTGCATCTTTGGCGGCCTTATCAGCATTCACGATCTTACCCTCAATCTTAAAACAATGGGTACATTACGGTTTAATCGATATGCAATTTCCCTCACTGATAGACCTATTTCGTGTATCTTAATTTTGTGGCCTCTCTCAAAGCCAGCTGAACAGCGAAGTTTTGTTGATTTCCAATGCAGGTCATGTTTTAAGTAATGAATATTTATAAAAGTTAGTTGCTTAAAAGATGTGTTTTTTTAGAAATCTATACAAAAAAAAAACGAATTGGTTTCATGTAATAATTTTTATAAAATTTCTTCTGTAAGTAAATTAATGACTTCATATTATAGCAACTTTTCGCACTCATCAAGGAAAACACCGCCGTCTCGGTCGTGTATAATATTTGACCATTTTGCAACTTAAAAGCCGTTTATTGGGCAAAACACTGGAATTTTTAAAAAATCGTATTTGCCATATGTTACAATAGAATTTCCAAATTTAGATTGATCCTAGATAAAATGCTACTTGAGGGCATGAGCTACAAAATTTAAACTAGATGTAGAATAGATAGTTTCATGGACATAAAAAAAATTGGAAAAATTATTCAACTTTGATGTCTAATATTGTCTATTAAGAAGCCATAATCTTATGCTCAAGTCATAAAAAACTGTCTAAACATAAACTGTAAAAGTTATATGTAAAAATGTTAATAAGTTTCCTGTTAAAGCTTTCTAAAAAACCTTATATTCAGAAATAATTGTACTGGGAGGTGTTGCGCTCTACAGGAAATTGACGAAATCCGTATAAATATATCTCCTGCTATGTCCATTGTCCAGTAAGTATATTATGTAACACATATTTAGATTTGTTTCGCATAAAATTTGGAAATTGATTTAAATTTGTTAAAAGACTCTTAAGTACTAATATAGGCTGCTAAAATATGTATTTCTACTTTAAGTTCTAGAGTGATTTCTCAATCTTTTGATAACTGTTTGCAACTATGGTATATTTTTAATAATTTGTAAAATACGGTTAAATTTTGTTATGCAAATACTAGTCTGACGTCTGACGGTTATATATGTATATGTATACACTTCCATTTTTACACCGTTTATTAAACACCACGAATTACTGAGTTTTTCCACATAATAATAATGAAAATTAAATGACTAAAGGTAGAGTTATTTGTTAAATAAGTCTTTAGTTTTACACATTTCAAAACGTAATTTAAAATCGTAGTTGGCCAGACCGTAGCGCACTTTATAAATATTTGTAGCCATTAATTCATTGCAACGTTGCAGTTAAATTCATAATTGCTATATAATTTTCAGTTATGAATATCTAGTTAAGTTACTGTCTAATTTGTTTGTAGATTTTGAGAGTTATTATTAATTATAAATTTAATTATATAATTAGTACAATCCATAATGACTACATATATAGTAGGTTAGAGGAGAGTTGCATTAAAGTAGGATATTGTATGATATAACTATGTACTTATATAATTATAGCACTCTATGAGGTGTCCAATAATTCGCGTATAGTAGATTCTGAGAGAATTTAAGTAAAAAGTAAAGTATACCAAAATTTCTATAAATCCACCCTAAAGGAGTTTTAATTTTAATTTGCTTTATTAAATATAGGTTAGGTTAGGTTAGGTTTGTTGTGAGTGGGTCTCAGTAGACCCTCCACTGCGGCCATCAACAGGCTTATTGTGGCTCACGCCTAATTATATTTCACCCAATAAGTTCAGTCTCTTAATGAAACTGATAACTTTATTGGGTGAGAATGTGTCCAGATCCTCTGGCAGCAGTTGCCCTTTGCCAAATATTGAGAATCGGATCCTCTCCACAGCGGGACAGGTGCATAAGATGTGGTCTGCCTTCTCATCATCCTCCAGGCATAGACGGCACTCGGCGTTTTCCGCTAGGCCGAGTTTATGCAGATGATAGTTCAGTCGGCAGTGCCCGGTATATAGGCCTGTTAGAGTTTTCAGGTTTATCCTGTTTAACTCTAAAAGTTTCTTAGTTCTCGATTTCAAAGGGTATTTTATGAACGCCTTCGAATGAACTAATCCTGGTAACTCTTGCCAATACTGGAGAGTTTGCCTTTCAGCCCAGGTTGAGATAGCCATCTTGGCCGTACTTGAAGATATGCCAAGTATTGGTTCTGGTCCGATGAATCGTGATCCCGCTCCTTCTCTGGCTAAGGAGTCCGCTATTTCGTTACCTTCCATACCAGAGTGGCCGGGTATCCATACCAGAGTCACTTTGTTGTTCTTGCCCAAATGATTTAGAGCTTTCTGACAATTCCATACCGTTTTGGAGTTGCACCGGTAGGAGCCAAGAGCTTTTATAGCTGCTTGGCTATCTGAGAAAATTTTTATTGATCTGCGTGTAAGATGCATATATTCCAGCCTTCGTACACACAGTTCAATGGCATGAACCTCAGCCTGAAAAACAGTTGCATGAGTACCTAGGTTTGAGACTATCCTCACCCTTGGTCTGTAGCTGTGTACTCCGGCTCCTGTTCCCTCGGGAGTTTTGGAGCCGTCTGTAAACCAACAACTGTCTGCCTTCAGTAGGTCGGCTTTATTCCGATCCCACTCATCTCTTTCTGGAGAAAGGATGTTGAAGGTCAGCTCGTAGTTGGTCATAGTAGGCATAGTATCCGAGGGCATTCCCAGGATGCTGTGATTCTCTATGTCATCCAACAGCCTGTTCCGCTCCATGATACTAGTCTGCGGCATATTAATGGCCGCTTGTTGCAGTCTGTAGGTTGCCCACCTGGCCTCTCTCTCCAGATATATATGAAGAGGGGGTAAATCCAGGAGGATTTCCATTGTAGCTGACGGTGTGGTGCTAATTGCTCCCGTTACGGTCATGCATGCTAATCTCTGCAGTCCAGAGAGTTTGGATTTGGCCGTCCGTTGTAATCCTTTCGGCCACCAAACAATGGATCCGTATGTTATCATTGGTCTGATGACCGTGATATAGATCCAGTAAATTTGTTGGGGACCCATGCCCCAGGATTTGCCACAAATACGACGGCATGTCCATAGGGACAGCTTTGCTTTGTGGATTACCTTTTCCAGATGGGAGTTCCAATTAAGTGATTTATCCAGAGTGATTCCTAGATATTTCACCTCCTCCGCAAATGGAACAGTTTCACCCATTAAAGTGGGAGGTCTTAAGTCCTCCAGCTTCCTTTTCCGGGTGAATGGTACTATTACTGTTTTTTTGAGGGTTTACAGACATCTGTTCCCCGTCGCACCAGTTACTCACTGCATCCAGAGTCTCTTGAAGGGTATTTGATATTACTCCTTCAGAGTTTCCTCTGACTAGTATGACTAGATCATCTGCATATGCTAGAACCTCAACCTCCCACAGTGTGAGAATAGCCAATAGGTCGTCCACAAGAAGTGACCACAAAAGGGGGGAGAGAACCCCACCCTGCGGGCACCCTCTCGTGGCTCTAAACCTAACTGTTTCTCCCTGTAGAGACGTTGTTATGGTTCTGTTTGATAGCATAGCACGAATCCAGTCGCCTATAGTAGGCTCAATTCCTCTGGCAGCCACTGCTGCATATAAGGAGTCGGGCAGTGCATTATTAAATGCTCCTTCAATGTCGAGAAAGGCTCCCACCGCAATTTCCTTCATTTGAAGGGATTGGGTAATCTTCTCGACTAGGTTATTGAGTGCTAGTTCTGTTGATTTTCCTGTCTGATAGGCGTACTGATGGATATTGAGGGGGTGATGATTCAGGATGTTCCCCCTGATATATCCGTCCAGCACCTTCTCCAGGCCTTTCAACAGAAAAGATGTCAGGCTAATTGGTCTAAGCGATTTAGGGCTTGGTTCTTTCCTACCCATTTTTTGGTATATATACCACCTTGACCGCCGACCAACTGGATGGGATATAGTTCCATACCAGACTAGCTCTGAATAGTTTAATGAGGAGTGGGAGCAATGGTTGGAATGATCCGATGGCCCACTCAATTGCCGGTATTGTGATCACCTTTTTAGCCGTCAGCCAATCATTTTTATCAGGTCGTTTTAATCGGCCTTCTGATGGTGACGGCTGTTGGTCATCCGCATTCAAGCACCCTGGGAAGTGGTTTTGTGCTAGGAGCTGTAAGGTTTCCTTTCCAGAGTCCGTATATGAGCCATCCGGCCGCCTTAACGAACCGAATTCCCTTGTCGGCTCTCTGGAAAGAATCTTGTGGATTCTAGTACTGTGAGGTACGTCAGTTATACTCTCACAGAATTTCCTCCAAGATCCCCTTTTTGCTTTCCTTATTTCTTTGTTATAGTCCGTTAGAGCGGATCTATATTGGTCCCAGTCGCCCGAAGCTTTAGCTCGATTAAAGAGGCGTCGAACTTCCTTTCTCATTTTATCCAAATTTTTGTTCCACCAAGACGTGCCTCTATTATCCCTTTTTGTCTTCAGTGGACAGTTTTCGTTATATGCTGAGACCATTATTAAATATAACTTTATAATAAAAATGAGCATGTTTTGCAAGTGAATACATTGAAATAAAAACCATGAAGTGTCATACTTTATCTGACAGTTACGTCATTACAGGTGTTAATACAGGTGTTACTGCAGGTGTTAATACAGGTGTTAATACAGGTGTTAATACAGTTGTTAATACAGGTGTTAATACAGGTACAATTCTGTTGGAATTTTAGTGAAATACTAAATAATAATCCCAATTTATGCCATATCAGTTTTTCTAACAAACGCACATTTTATTTATATGAACAGGTCAACAGACATAAATGCAGATACTGAAGAGACATGAATCCACAGCGGCCTCAGAAATTGAATGTTTGGGTAAGAATATTTGGAGACGATGTTGTAGATCTACTTTTCATTTCAAAACTTAGGTCAGTTTGCATAATCGTTCTTCGGAAACTCGTCAGCAATGAATGAGCCTTATGTATTTCATACATGAGACTCATTCATTGCTGAATGGCTGGTGAGTCGCCGGAGAACAACTATGCTAAATTATCTCCACCTACTTGAACATTACGTGGATCCTGAAATAAGTTGCAATAATTTGGAGGCGACAAGAATCTTTTGGAGGACGATTTAGTTTTTCAACAGGATGTTGCGAATTCTGAGATAGGTTTCCTAGCCTATGCATTGGCAAAAGGGGACTGGAGAGTGACCAGCCAGATCGCCTGACCTTACTCCCTTAGATTTTTTTCTTCGAGATTACTTAAAATCAGATGTTTATGCGACTAAACCAGAACCTGTTAAAGAACGTGTGCAAGAATTGTTGAAAAATATAGTTCATTAATCCTGAATGTGCTTAACGACGTACGAAAATCTTTTGAATATCTACTGTACTATTGTATGGAGGTCATTGGTGGTCATTTTGAGAATTTAATAAAATGGTCGATCCATTGAAATGTCTTTTAAAACATGTTTCATTTGATCCCCCTAGCCATTTAAAATCTTTGTAAGGGCGACTGGAAAGGGCTATCAGGATGAAATATCGTGAACTAATTTTGATGATAAAATGTATCCGCTTCAAAATATTGTTCTCGTCTCTCGCCGATATTTTGAAATCGAACACATACAAATTTGTTTGGGTGGATTGTTTTAGCTAAGGCACTCTGTATACGCTATAGTTCTGCTTGGCTGAATGCATACTGAATTGCTACGAAAAAATGTGTTTTATAAAATTCGTATAGTATCCTTTTCCGGCGTGCTTACCTCAAATTCCTGGGAAAAGCTCTATAACAACCGTTTACTTTTTCCGTTTGCATAAACAAGCCTCATATAAAATGCAATATTGGCTAGAACAGCGCTGTAGACCGACGGTTTTTAATATAACTGTTTAGTTGACGTAGGACTATGGAACGGTATTTACTATTTACAACACACATATTTTATCGGGTGGGCAACTAAGAATGGACGCCGGCCATATCTCAGAAACTAATCATCGCACAAGTTTTGGGAAAAAATTGTCTTGAGTAAAGTGACCCTGAAAAATCGCTGGAAAATATTTTCGAGTTTCTAAAATGGCCGCTAAGGGACGTAAAAGCCATGACCAAACAGAAAATTAGGGTTTTCTCCGTATTTTGCCCAATTAAGTGGCATTAGAAATATATGCAACATAATCCTGGGATAATTTCGAATCTTACCAGTTTTACAATTTTTTTCTATCTTCAAAAATAGTGGTGGGAAGATGCCAAAAAAAATCTTTTTTTAAGTGACGATTACTACTATTAGACTTAACGGAATTTAACAAGCTTGATCTCCTTACAAAGGGATTTTCTTATTCTATCGAGTGCTCTTTACGGTGTTTTCATTTGATTATTACCGTCGCCGCTAGAGGGCGTTATCTGACATGTCAACAAATATCGTGCTTTTCTTAAAAAATTAAATAGAATGGTATGTTCATTTTTACATAGTAAAATAGAGAATTAAACTCTTCAGATGTCAGTGAAAATCGCAACTCGATAACTTTTTTTCTGACGGTAGATATTAGCCAACAATGTTGAAATTATGAATTATTATCGGATCTTGGCGATGAAATTTGCAAAGTAACTGTTGAATACAATTTAGTTGTGAAAATGACACATTGAAGAAACAACATATTATGTCAAAAATATTTAGTAGAATATATATTATGTAATACAAAAATTAGTAATTATTAAATTAGATTAATAAAGTAAACGCAAAAAACACATTACAATACTTTAAAATAATTAGAATATAATTAGTGGGGCCCTAGATGTTCAAAATGTCGTCCATCATTTTCGATGCACGAATTCATTTTCTAGCAAGTGGATTGAATGGAAGTCTTTACTTTTGCCATCGAAATACTTTGAATTGCATTTCTTATTTTCTCAATCATGTCGTCCCTTGTAATGGGTCTGGTGGCAAAAACGAGATCTTTTATTTGCCCCCACAAATAAAAATCGAGGCAAGTCAGGTGTGGAGACCTGGCTGGCCAATGAAAGAGACTTCCACGTCCTATCCACCTGTCAGGATACGTCTGGTCTAAAAATCTCGAACGTTCAGAGAAAAATGCGCCGGGCACCCATCATGTTGGAAAAACATATCACGACGAGTTGCTAGATCCACGTCTTTTAAAAGAAGCAGCAATTCGTTTCTTAAAAAATATACATAACGTTCTTCATTAAGAGTTTCATTGAAAATAAAAGGTCCAATTATTTGACCACCTAGAATTCCGCACCACACATTTATATACCAACGACCCTGAGATTGGACCTCTCGCATCCAACGCGGATTCATCTCAGACCAATAATAATGCATATTATGGCGATTTACAGTACCATCACTCCTAAATGAACCCTCATCTGACCACAAAATATGTGAAAGTAATCCAGGATCTTCCTCTATCATTTGCAACAGCAAGTTACAATAATCCAGTCTCAGATCGAAATCGCGAGCATTTAAACTTTGATGGAGGACTATATGATATAGATGCAACCTAAAAAAAATCAAACAAATCTATTACATTTTGTAACCGTTCTTCAGAGCAATATATGAATAATGTTTGTTTTTTGCATGTCATACATTTTCTATACTTGCTCTAAATTGTTGATTACCCCGAGATACAACAGCATTACATAGCCGTAAAACAAAAAACTTTATACCATACATATCATTCTTTAAAATATAAATTTTATAAACTTTATAACATTTTTTTGCATAAACCCACTATGTTTCTAATTATGATGAACTAATTGGTTATAAATGAATACTTACTTATGTTCTCTCAGAATATTTCGAACAGTGGTAACCAAAATTATTTTAAATTCAACGGAGAAATTTATAAGTTGTTAGACGAATTACCGATGGGTTCACCAATCTCTCCTTTATTAGCCAAAATTTTCATGTCAGATTTTGAAAATAAATTAGTTAACACCAAAAATATTTTAATTAAATGTGTTCTTTTGGATACGCTATGTAGATGATGTATTTTACATTTGGAAAGGTACGGAAAGACAGTTAAAACAATTTCTAAATTTACTTAACTCTTTTAATGAAAAAATTCAGTTCACGTTAGAAAAAGAAAAATGAAAACGGTTTAAACTTTTTAGACGTCAACATAAAAAATCATAATTGTTGTTTAGAATTCGATATCTACCGTAAACCTACCTGTACAGATACAGTAATACACAATAGTTCTAACCAGTCTTTCCAAATAAAAGTGTCATCGTTTCATAGTTTTGTTCACCGTCTGCTAACCTTTCCTTTAAGTCCAAATAATTTTGAAAAAGAAGTCAACACAATAAAACAAATAGCAAGGAATAATGGATACAAAGAAAGTATCATAGATAATTTAAGAAAAACAAAACAAAAGAAAAATATGTATAAGGAATTTTATGCTGGTTCTGTACAAGACGCCAATATCATCCATAAATGTATTAATTATAGACCTGGAATTAGTGATAAAGTCAGCAATAAATTAAGTAAATTAGGTTGCAAAACAGGAGTGTATGAACTAAAATGTAGTGACTGCGACGATATATACATTGGCCAGACGGGACGTAACATAAAAAAGCGACTTGAGGAGCATAAAAAGTCTATTGTAAACAACGTATATAGCACCGGCATGTCAACACACTGTATAGAAAACAATCACTTTATAAATATGGATAATGTAGAATTACTTCATTCCGAAAAGAAAAGCAAAAAATTAGACTTACTAGAAATATTAGAAATTAAGAAAGCTTCCAAAAATAAAAAAACGGTTACAAATGAACAACAAATATTCGCAGGTCACCACATTTTAGATAAAGTAATTTAACTTTTCTAAAAAATTCCAAATCTTTCAAACCATTTTTATTAGTATAAGTTGCCAGATGTAACATTCAATATATAAGCAAGGAACACAAATTATAATTTAGTATCTCTCATCTGTACTCTTGAAAAGGGCATAAAAAGCCGAAACACGTGTAGAGTGAAAATATAATGTTGAAACATTTAAAAGCAAATTTTCTTTGTTTATTTAAAACACATATGTATATTTAACTAGCGATCACAAGAGAAAAAGTATGTTGTCTATAGTTATTTATTTGTGGCATACCATAATGTTTCTTCTCACCTTCTTTGGGTATTAAGCGAATCTCCTATAAATTATTTAAAAAATATATTGTGTAAACCTCAACGCCAAAAGGATTATTCTATGAAAACCGATAAACAGAGAACTGTCGTGTTTGAAATTGCTAAAAAAGAAAAAAAGAAATTTATCTCTTATTTTGCAAACGAAATCGGAGTATTCCGCTACCTCCCGATTCCACATAAATATTGCATAATATGAGACGAGACGTTAAGGTTGAAAATGAAAACTGCAAAGAGAAGAGCGCAAAGGATTGTCTTTCCTGCTTTTATTTAGAACACGCGCACGCCATGCAAGAGTCATGTCGTGACGAAAATCTAGCTAGACTTTTTAGTGTTGTGGTTGTGTATTATTGTGTATAGTTAATATTCGCAAACTACAACAAAAATGACAAAATACAAGTTATTTCAGGTTTTATGTAAATTCTAAACTAAACAAGCGTCGGTGGACATCCATAGTTTCAGATTTCAACAACATTTGAAATAAAAGAAACGCATATTAATTGATTATTCGAATAGTTGGTTATTCGGAAACCGGTTATTCGAATATTCGGTTATCCGAATAACCGGTTAACCGAGGAACCGGTTTTCTATTTTGTACAAATCCTAAAATAATCCAAAACCGAATAACCGGTTATCTAGAAAACCTGTTTAAGTTGCCAACACTAGTTTAAATCATATTTGACAGATCGCAGCTTGTACTAGTATATGTCATCCCGATTTTAAAAAATCATTGTATTTAATTCATCACTCACCTCAATTAAATATTAAAAATATACCTTAAAATGTTTCATTAAAATGGTTTAATAAATAATTGCCAGCGTCCTTCGATACTGTCAATAATAATTCATGTCATATATTTTAATAAATTTTTCTTATTGAAATTGACATTTTTGTAACTAAATTAGACATTTCAAATGTCAAACTGTCAAATTTATCCTAACCCCATTTTATGAGGTCAAATGTGTAAAAATTTCAGTTTACATCAGCTTTATTTTAGTACTTGGAAAATATATTTTATTCGCTTGATATAGTGGACATGATTTATAATCTTTCATCAAGAATATATTTTTTTTGTAAAGTTTGGCCTTTAGAACATGTGTACCAAATTTGAAAACTTTATTTCAAAAACTGTGGCTGCTATCACAATACTACAGATATGCGGACAGATTTTTTTTTCGTTAAAGTTATGTTTTTTTATTTTAATTCGTCGACTTTTATCCAGAAATGCAATAAAAAATTTTAAATTTTTTTCCTCGAAATTGAACCTTTTTTCTTCTTTCATTCATTATGTCTCTTCTAATGATACCACATTCACCAAATTTAATGTGTCACCTAAAATGTTGTTGAAAATCTTAAGTGCGAAATTTGGGAATTCTCCCATTAGTATATTTTTAGTTATCGCGGATACACACACACACACACACACACACACACACACACACACACACACACACACACACACACACACACACGCACACGCACACGCACACGCACACGCACACGCACATCCACACACACGGAAAATAGTCAGAATGGATTCAGGTGGATTCAAAACGTGTATATTAATCATCTCTAGGTCGAAGAAAATCACGATTACTATACTTCCTTGTATTAGGTATAAGAAAGTAAAAACGAGTTATACCAAAAAAGTTTTTCCATAAAGTTTTATACAAAAAAATTCGCTTAAATTCCTTTTTATACAACGGTTTTTAGAAAAATAAGATCTTTAAAATCTTGCTTGTATTTTTACGAATGTCTGTGAAAAAGGCAATAACGAAAAATGTTAAAGAAAATTTATTATTTTAAGAACACTTCTTGTCAAGCAGTAACCGTTGTTCCACTAATTATCTACTATACTAATATACCAATAGACTTAACAATAGAAGCCATACAAAATAAATGGAATGATATCAAACAATTTCAAGCATAGTGGAAAAAGAATTTATCTCTACCATAAAATTTATATTAAATTCAACAAACTTCTCGTTCAATAAAACCTTTTATAAACAAACAGAAAGACTAGCTATGGGCCAACCACTTTCAACAGTGTGTGCAAATTTAACTCTGGAATATCTAGAAAACCAACTAATACCGACACTTTCAAATAGAATTGCATTTTATAAACGATACGTAGACGATTGTCTGCTATGCGTTAATAAAAATGAAATACAGTACATATTAAAGAAATTCAACACAAGAAAATAAAATACACATTAGAAACAGAAAATGGAAATAAAATAAACTTCTTAGACCTGACTTTAATTAGATCTGCCAGTAGAATTAAAACCAATTGGTATCAAAAAAGTATCAGTTCGGAACGATATACCAACTTACAATCAAAAACTAAAAATTAGCGTTATAAACAGCCTCGTGGACAGGGCTATTTTACTATCAGATAAGCTGTTTCACAAAAAAAAACATAATTAAAATCAAAAACATTCTTTTAAATAATTATTACCCGCCACCTTTTATAAATAAGTATATTCGAAAGAGAATACATATAATAAATAACAAAAATAATAAAAATCAAGTTGACATAGATTTACAACCTAACTGCTTAGGACCCATATTTAAGAACACAAACCAGGACAAAAATCAAAACAAAGATAATGACAAAATATACATATCGGCACCATACATACCACAAGTATCAGAAAAAAGTTCAGAAAGAATTAGGTAAATATAACATACAATTAGTATACAGAAATGATAATAGCATAAAAAATAAATTATATTCAAAACTAAAAGATCCAATAGAGAAATTAAATCAAACCCATGTTATTTATAAAATTGATTGCTCAGATTGCGATAGGTGTTACATTGAACAAACCCAATAATATTTAAATAAACGTATAAATCAACATAAATTATCAATTAAAAATGCCATAGCAACTCCTAATTCATGAAGCACAGCATTAAAGAAATTCAATGAACAACACAGGAAAATAAAATACACATTAGAAACAGAAAATGAAAATAAAATAAACTTCTTAGACCTGACTTTAATTAGATCTGCCAGTAGTATTAAAATCAATTGGTGTCAAAAAAGTATCAGTTCGGGACGATATACCAACTTCCAATCAAGAACTAGTAATAAATACAAAATTATCGTTATAAACAGCCTCGTGGACATGGCTATTTTACTATCAGATAAGCTGTTTCACAAAAAAAAACATAATTAAAATCAAAAACATTCTTTTAAATAATTATTACCCGCCACCTTTTATAAATAAGTATATTCGAAAGAGAATACATATAATAAATAACAAAAATAATAAAAAATCAAGTTGACATAGATTTACAACCTAACTGCTTAGGACCCATATTTAAGAACACAAACCAGGACAAAAATCAAAACAAAGATAATGACAAAATATACATATCGGCACCATACATACCACAAGTATCAGAAAAAGTTCAGAAAGAATTAGGTAAATATAACATACAATTAGTATACAGAAATGATAATAGCATAAAAAATAAATTATATTCAAAACTAAAAGATCCAATAGAGAAATTAAATCAAACCCATGTTATTTATAAAATTGATTGCTCAGATTGCGATAGGTGTTACATTGAACAAACCCAATAATATTTAAATAAACGTATAAATCAACATAAATTATCAATTAGAAATTCCATAGCAACTCCTAGTTCATGCAGCACATTAACTGAACACGCCATAAAAAATTTACACAATTTTAACTTTCCGGATACAACCATACTGTATAAAGAGAGAAATACCAAAAAACGCATGTTTTTGGAAATGGCCGAAATACAAAACAACAAAAAAACAGTAAATTATCAAACAGATATAGAAAATATAAGTAGCATATATCGTAATCTTATTCAATAGTAACAATTTTTATACATTCTGTATATGTGCAAACTGCAAAACCTCTTTTCAATGGCTTTCCAATATCATGAGAATGTTTACAATAACTGTCACTCTGACCATCAATATAAGTACACTATCAGCTGTTATAATTACCTGGCTCTTAAAAAGAAACACATCAACAGCGACATCAAATACTGATCATTCTCTGCCTAACTCGTCGAACTACACGTGTATCACATATCTACGAAACAAAATAGGAAAAAATAGGAAATTTAAATTAGGTAAGAAAACACTTTTTTAGATAAGTATTCTGTCACTAATCTAATTTACGACTTATGTAAAACCATTATTTTTAGCTTTTACCTTGAAAAAGTCCGAAAACCCGGACGAAACGTAGGATAAATTGTTTATGTACCTGGCTGAAAGTCCTCTAAAAATAAAAATAGGAAAGAAAGTTTTTCCTGTTTTTTATTGAAGAAATAATTTTTGCTTTAACAGCCAACAACTTGTAAAATATCATCTAATTGTCTACTAATTTCGCTGACTGTTTTGCCATCTATAAATTTTTGACTTTCATACAGGAAGTTTGTACAAGTTGGCGGAATGACAACCGCATTTTCCTACTAGTCTAAATAGGTATCTGTATTTGGCACTTGCAAGTATAAACCTCTTGGGGACGACAAAAATGTTTTCTCGGAGCACTGTTTCATTTTCGCTGTTCTGCTATAATGTGAAATTAACCCATGAATATAAACAATTTTGTATTTGCATGCACGATTTAGGTTACTTGTAAAGTTTATACGAAGTCAATTGAAATTGGTCATTGTTAAAGCACAGGACTGTGCGCACTTAACTTGATATTTTGTCCTATGTATTTAGCAATGGTATCGAGAATCAAATGGTAGTTGAAATTGTGCAGGTGAGTCTGAGACTGGCAATGTAATCAGCCTGAACGAATCATCTACGACTGCACGTGTTTTAAAGATAATAAAACGGACAGGCCAACTAGTATAAAAAAAACTCATTAAATCGTTTCTCCGCAATTACGGAAACTTGTGAGATGTGCCGGCATTGGCTATGTTTTGAGGACGATGGGCGACGATTGGCTGGGATCAGGATATTCGTCAATCCGGTTGGTCGGTGGGTGTTTGAGTTTATATCAGTCAGGAGTCAACGTGAACTCGGATGTTACCTATTTATTTATTACATTTGTCCAGTGCAGTGCAGAAATACCTATTATAATATCAAGGTGGTTCGGTTTATACTTAGTGTTCATATTGGTAAATATTTATTACTACATAAAAGGTATTTAAGATATTGTATTAGGTATTTACTAATTTACCATGGCTTTCTGGAGACCATTTGAAACAGAAGATAATATAATAACGCCCGAAAATCCCGAAATAGTTGAGCCTGTTATTGTCGAGGAAGACGAAATAAATTTAGAGTTTCAAAATAAAGATTTACACGTACAAAGTCAACGCATTATTTTAAATATATATGAACGTTTAAAAAGCGAAAATCGTGAAAAATGTGAGAAAGAAATAATAGAACGTATTAACAAATTAACTAAAATATCAAAATCAACAATTTATCGTGTAATTAAAAAAGGAGATGTTATAAATCACGGTACAAATAGGAAACGGAAAAATATGAAATTAAAAAATATTGATGATGCTACCAAAGATTTAATACGGCGTATAATTTATAATATGTATGAAAAAAAATATAGTTCCTACGTTAAAAATGATTCGAGAAAAATTAAGCGATTATCCTGATTATAATTATAGTTCTTTAGATACACTACGAAATGTTTTATTAGAATGCGGTTTTAAACATAAAAAACTTGACAGTCGTATGGTAATTATGGAATCACGACGTATAGTAGCACTTCGGGTAGATTATTTGGAAAAAATCAGAGAATATCGTAAACTAAACAGGCATATAGTGTATCTAGATGCGCCGATTATAATTCAACCTGGTAATGATTCCTCTTCAGAAAGTGAAGATTCGGACGCGTCAACTTTTAGCCTTTAACTTTTTTTAATATACATATATTTTCAGAACAAAATATTTAGATATTATATTAGGTATGAAGTTTACTTTTTTATTGTTACATTTCTTGGAATATATTTTATTTAGTTGACAAGAAGTTTTAATTTAAGTTACTTTATTCTAGAGACATATTTTAATTTTGTTTTTATTTATGTTTCATCTAAACAAATATTTATTTTTGTGGTACTAATTCTTTGCTTTGGTTAAGAAACTTACATTTTTATTTTTATTTTTACTTTAGAAGAAACTTTTATTTTATTTTTTACTACATATATAACATCCTTGCCCCTCGCTAATCTAACCTGTCCCATTCCCTCATCCTTGCAAAGATATGTTCATACCTTCTGGTTGGTCCTTGCAGAGCAATAACATATTTCAATATAGTATGGGTTAACTTTAAAACTAAACCCAATAAATTTAAATATTTAGACTTTATATCTAAAACTGATATAATATTTCAAAAATATTTTATTGGCGAAATGAACAAAAATAGCCTATCTAATAAACAAAAAATAATAAAAATTAATACAATTTTCAAAAAAGTGTAACATTTTCTTATGACAAGCATTTCTATTTACCTCCGCCCATGTACAATAAAGAGATGCCGACGGTTTTTGCAGGCTTTTAGTTTTTATACGATTTCAATTGACTTCGTACAAACATAATACAGTTTGTTTAATAAAACCGTAAAATTATAATGATATGAATTGTATATAGACATAACAGTGACAAACAATGCTAACAGCACTAATTTTGCGAAATAAATTGATGGCCAAATCAAACTGTTAAAGCTCTGTATGTGCTAATATTACTAGAAAATTTAATTACGTATGATACGGAATCATTTACATAAACATTTCATAAATCATAAATTCTGAACGCTGGAGTACTTCATCTGATCTGACAGTTTGGTTAATATTAATAATAAATGGAATAATTACTCGATTTTTTAATATAGTGTAAGTTTTTTAACTGCATACCTCTCAATTTTTGTTTCTTTTAAGTTGTAAAATAATTATATATATTTATAATCAGACACTTTTCCGAATAAGCGACCATAAGTGCACGTGTGAATAGAAAACCCTATGCGATTTTCAAATTATTTTTCACGAATACATAACTTCCTCATTTTGAGGGGTGAGGAAGTAATATACGAGATAATGCAATAATTTAATTTCACCACCTTTTATCCCGTTTATATCGAGAAATATCAATCATAGACGAAAAATGCTAATGACAAAAGCTGTAGAGAATTAAATTTTCGATAAGTTTGGTTATAACCATTTTTAGTCAAATGTTGAAAATAAGCGAGGTATCTAATAAAAAACAATAAACCCTTAAGGTGGTTGACGCTACAGGAGTGGAATTCCGAAAATCTGGATTTAAATTATCAGTAACCGCCCCCAACGATTAGAAAAAGAAAATTATGGTGTCGAATTAATGCAACTTAAAATGTACATAGCGACTGTACTAATTACATTAAATGACTAACACCTTGAATTAATAATACATATTGGCATCGCCACTTTAGAGCCATTATCTCTTCAACGTATGTTGTGTTCAGGGTTGAGCAAAAGTAACGAATAATCGCTGTAACTTTGCCAGTAGAAATTTTTTGGAAAAATGCTTCAATGGGTACACCGATTTTTCCATTTATGCACATATGGGTGCCATACTTTCTTATTCGTCGGCGGTTTTTGATATGGCGTCATCAACACTTTTTTAAAGCGGCTCCTTATCTATTTTTCCTATTTTTCTGATTCAGTTTTAGTTCTCTTTTCAGTATTATAGACTTTGTATAGTTTAAATATAAATAAAATTTATTAAAATAATTTAAAAACAAATTAAGTTCCTCTTCTTGATAAAAGTTAAAATATAGAGTGGAATGAAAAATAATATTAACTGAAAATTTTTGTTAATTATTATTTACTAACTTTTACAAATCTTATCACAGATAAGTATAACATATATCTTTTTAAACAATTATTTTCCCAGCTATTTGCCAAAATTTTAAATTATTTCATTGACCCTAAGGGGTATTTCCACTATATAATTTCAATTATTCTGTTCTCTGAAGCCATTAATGTTTATTACATTAAGGTTTACAAGTTTGGTTACTTTGGATTCTTTAAATGTGCTGGCTACCCTGATGAAGCGATGCAGGCGGAAACACGTGTCGGTAGATAATTTAAAGTTTTTTAAAGTGAGTGTCAACTGGAGAGTACCTTGTGTTTTATTTATTTTTGGTTTTACTGGACAGAATAGTTGAAATTAAAAATAACATTATTGAGTCAGTAGTACTGAACATAATGTGCATATTATCTTTTTTGTAATCCAAGTTTCAGCGTTTTGGCAAATAGCCGGGAAAATAATTGTTTAAAAAGATATATGTTATACTTATCTGTGATAAGATTTGTAAAAGTTAGTAAATAATAATTAACAAAAATTTTCAGTTAATATTATTTTTCATTCCACTCTATTTATTAAAACTAAATAACACCACCAAACGAATGTCTATCATCAAAAGGAGAAAACATGAGTATTTAGGACATATGCTCAACGACAAATAATATCAACTTGAGATCATCGTGGAAGGTAAAGTTGCTGGAAAAGCAGTGTGGGTAAGAGAACATCATAGTACAAGAATATGTGCGACTGTTTCAGAAGAAGTAGCAGAGAGTTCTGTTTCGCACTGCAATTTTCAAAGCGAGGAATAATAATAATATTGATAATGCCAACCTTCGACCGAAGAGAGCACAAAAAGAATAAGAATACTCTAATTTAAACACATCTTGAATGGATTATATGTGCTTATAAAAATTTATCCCATTTTTCTGCCCATGGTTGTTCTGTCGCCATAAATAACATTTACAAGCATGTTATGTTTTTATTAAAGGAATGCTCAACTTGCTAACTTTAGAAAGTTGTACATTGTATTCTAATTCATATTTGGTGACAATTCTTTCTTATTATGCTTTTAGAAAATAAATCGTCGACTTCTGCATTATTTTGGCCTTATATTACCCATTTCCAGTCGTTTTATGGTAGTGAAACTCAATTTTAAGAGTTGATATAAACTTATAATCTTTTCCTCTCCGAGAAAGTACTTTTAAGCTAAGCATGTCTTTTTTGCTTTGTTCTTTATTCACCTGTTATGAATTAAGCGAACAAGATCGCGAAAGAGAAAAATCAACTAAATGTATACATAACGAACTAACAGATAACGAGATATATTTGTGTATTTCCCTGATGTACTATTGGTTTCAACTTAAAAGAGCAAATAATCTTTTCCTTTTTAGTGAGTCGAATACAGCCATTTATTTTAGTATTACCGCTTCTTCTTATTTATGTTTTATTACAAATTCTTTCTCTTAAACACACTTTCTAAATTACGTGCTTTACGTATTCTGGTAGATTTTCTTTTACCCAGTTAATTTGACTTCAGATAAAAACGTGAAAAGAAAAATTAAAATAAGAGGTAACTCTCGACGCGCTCTGAGACGTTAAAATCATTATGTATTTTACTCATCCTTTCGGGGAACTATTGATTTTATTTATTAAGAACTATTACCGCCTTAATAAGGTTTAAATCGAATGTACTGATTTTCTTTTTTTATATTTTTCATTAAAATTTTTCTTGTAATGTTTGAATATTAATTGTATGTACAGGGTGATCTACCACGAGTGTGCCAAACTTCAGAGGCTGGTAATTTATCAAAAAATAAATGAACTTTCATTAATCAACATATGTCCTAAAACGCATAATAAGGGAGCTACAACCCCTTGAAGGGGGGTTGATGAATATCAATTTTTCGATTATAAGTCCAATATGGTGGTGATTAAAGAAATGAAATTTTCATGCATTACGGCCCCGATGTAGGCGCATAAAAGTACAAATTTCGTAATTAACAGCTTGCTTTATTGAGGTAGTTTTGAGGGGTAAGGGGTAGTTTTTTACCCTAAACTTTTTTTGACATCACTTCCGAAGCAAAACTTTTAAATAACATTATTTCCCATGCAATAACTTAGAAAAATGTATTTTTCAAAATTTCTCTCACACCAGCCGTTTTTGAATAATTTGCGTTGAACGGCAATAAGGTTTTTCACGTGAAATAAATAACATTTTTATTACAAAATTAAAAATCAATGTACAACACAGAAATAACGTACTTAATAGCTAAAAGAGTAACTGTTCAAAATGACCTCCTTGAGCACGAATACACGCCTCACAACGACGAATAACTGAATTATTAATTTCAGCCATGTCACCATTGTTTGTGATATAAGCTATACTATTATTGATCCTTTCCATCAAGTGCTGAATATTATTTATTTCCTCAAAATAAACTAACTGCTTCATATGCCCCTAGAAATAAAAATCTAGAAGTTTGAGATCGGGAGAGCGAAGAGGCCATGAAACAGGACCACAGTTACCAATCCAGTTATTTCCAAAATTCCGATTCAACCATTCATTCACATGTCTTATTGCCGTTCAACGCAAATTATTCAAAAACGGTTGGTGTGAAAGAAATTTTGAAAAGTACTTTTTTCTGAGTCATTGCATGGGAAATAATGTTATTTAAAAGTTTTGCTTCGGAAGTGACGTCAAAAAAAGTTTGGGGTAAAAAACTACCCCTCACCCCTCAAAACTACCTCAATAAGGCAAGCTGTTAATTAGGAAATTTGCAATTTTATGCGCCTACATCGGGGCCGTAATGTATGAAAATTTAATTTTTTTAATCACCACCATATCGGACTTATAATCGAAAAATTGGTATTCATCAACCCCGTTTAAGGGGTTGTAGCTCTCTTTATTATGCGTTTTAGGACATATGTTTATTAATGAAAGTCCATTTATTTTTTGATAAGTTACCAGCCTCTGAAGTTTGGCACACTCGTGGTAGATTACCCTGTATACAATGCATATATATTAGAGTGGGCCGAAAAAACACTTTATTTTTTCTATCGCTTATACCTCAAAAAAGTTGCATATCGCTTAGCTAAGCAAAATGAAAAAAAAAAAATTCAAATAAAAAGAATATCATCCGTTCGCGCATGGCGCTCAAAGTTTTAAAAAATTTCGAAATTTCGGTTTTTTTAATTAATTTTTTATAATTGTTAAACTCAATACTAACTAAGCGCTATAGGTACTAATGTGAAGTTTGGGGTATAGGGAATATGAAAAAAATTAAAACCCTTAAATTGAAAATATTTAGTGTTTGCGCAAAAATGCTCAAAAAACTGGATTTTTTTTTAAAAAACGACTGTATTTCGTAGCTTATCTATTTTATGTTCAGTCTATATAAATGATAAACGTATTATTATTTTCAACTTCTTTATTCAATAATCATTAATCAATCACTTTAAAGTTTGATTTTTTGGGAAAATTCGGGCATAATACTTCGTGATAGGAGGGTAGTTCGTATTAATCCGTCTCTTGCGTCAGCGCCACACACTTTTTGAGATACTTCAGTCACAAGTTTGACACACCGTTCAAACCGCCTAGGTACGACAAGGGAAACTTTGGAAATCTGGTTGCGGCGATGTGTCTGTCATTATCATTTTTATATGTCCTCATCCGTGATTTTTCTTAGTAGTGGAGGAGGAAAAGATTTTCAAACTATCCCACCAAATTATATCGACGTAGTATGTTGCTTCAAAGTTTAGTTTTGGCGTGGTGAAATTTCGTATGGTCTTTCCCTTGTAAAGTGATCAACCTTTCAGTAGTCTGCGTAGTCCCAGTTCTCTGATAGTTCTGCTTTCATCCACTGTCATTGCAAGAATCAAATTTGTTACATGCCTCTATGGTTCAAAATCAAAACCAGCAAACATTTCACAGATGGTCCAAAGATACTTTTTGAAGCTATCAGAACATCACGGTACCTAAAACAAAATTTATTGCAAGTTATCAAGCCAGTAATGGAGCGAAACGCTTTCTTTGCTCATCCCGAAATTTTGATTCTTGTAATGACAGTGGATGAAAGAAGAACTATCAGAGAACTGGGACTACGCAGACTACTGAAAGCTCGATCACTTTACAAGGGAAAGACCATTTGAAATTTCACCACGCCAAAACTAAACTTTGAAGCAACAGACTACGTTGATATGATTTGGTGGGATAGTTTGAAAATCTCTCCTCCTCCACTACTAAGGAAAATCAAGGATAAGGACATCATAAAAAATGATAAAGACAGACACATCGCCGCAACCAGATTTCCAAAGTTTCCTTGTCATACCCAGGCGGTTGAACGGTGTGTCAAACTTGTGACTGAAGTATCTCAAAAAGTGTGTGGCGCTGATGCAAGAGACGGATTAATACGAATTACCCTCCTGTCATGAAATATTATGCCCGAATTTTCCCAAAAATCAAACTTTTTAAAGTGATTGATTAATGATTATTGAATAAAGAAGTTGAAAATAAAAATATGTTTATCATTTATATAGACTGAACATAAAATAGATAAGCTACGAAATACAGTCGTTTTTAGAAAAAAATCCAGTTTTTTGAGCATTTTGCGCAAACACTAAATATTTTCAATTTAAGGGTTTTAATTTTTTTTTCGTATTCCCTATACCCCAAACTTCACATTAGGACCTATAGCACTTAGTTAGTATTGAGTTTAGCAATTATAAAAAAATAATTAAAAAAAACCAAAATTTCGAAATTTTTTAAAACTTGAGCACCATGCGCGAACGGAAGATATTTTTTTATTTCAATTTTTTTTTTTCATTTTGCTTAGCTAGGCAATATGCAACTTTTTTTGAGGTATAGCGATAGAAAAAAAAAAATAAAGAATTTTTTCGGCCCACTCTAATATATATGTAACGGATAAATTCGTTTTTTTGCGACATTAACAATTTTTAAGAAAAATTCTGAAAATGTCGATTTTTGTTTTTGAGATCACATTACCACTTCAACCCCTATTTGAATGACAACTACCTCTTAAAAATTTTTAAATTAGAAAAGGAGTCTTGTAATACCTCATTTGAAAGAGATTTTGGTTCTCTTCAGCAATGTAAAGTGTTTTAAATTTGATCAATTTTGATTTTAAATTTTGTAATTTGTTTAATTTAATGAAAGTTTATTAACATATTGAGTAGTGGTGAATCCACTACTCAATACGTTAATAATTTGCCGGAACTGAATTGGATAAAAATGTAAGAAAACCTCAACTTCTCAAGGTATTTGGTTTTTTACCAACGCAATCATCATCGTCAAATAATGTAAAATATAAAATATCGTAACTTATATAGTATTCTAGTGCAAATATTTTGGTGTAGTCTTGACTACACTAAAATATTTGCTCTGTTTCGTGGGTTTCCTAAGTACATCAAAACGAACAGTTAGTAAGATATATAATCAGTTCCGTGAGCTAATTAAATGTAATGTTGGACGTAGATAAATATTCTATCATTTCTGCACTGAATAATGATGTAACTCATACGATTGTCATGAAGTTGGACCAGAATGAATTATTTCAAGATGATGTTATTTTTTATGGACATGTATATCGTTAGAATGGCAGATATACTCCAAAACCGAAAGAAGTTAATATCTGGGCAGGTATAGTGGGGAATAAAATAACTGGACCAACATTCTTTGAGGGTAACCGAACTATATATATATTTAAACTTTCTCTAGACAGAGCTTATTCCTACTTTGACAAAATTTCACAATTCAAACAATCCAGAGATGCCAAATTCATCTTTATGGTTTTAATAAAATCACATTTTGCACTTTCTGTCAGAACATATTTATAGTATTCTGAACATATGGGTAGGCAGGATACAGAAGTAGGTAAAGAAACCTGTATACGTTTAAATGCTAGGTAAAGTTAAAAATAAATTTTATAGTACAAAAACACTACAGGTCGATAAATATTATGTAGATTGCGTAGAAATACGATATTTACCTCAATTACTAATTAAAATTAATAAAACGTTTTATAAGGTTTTATAAGGATTTGTAGTATAATCGTTCCTTTACACATTAAAAAAACTACATGGAGAAATATCAAAAAATAAAAGTTGCAGAGCAAATCCTGTCACTAGTGAATCTACAAAATTCTACGCTCTTAATTTAGGACGGATTCCTCTTAAGAAAATTACAGCAGTTTTAAAATTATACTCTGAATAACCCTGTATATTATAGAATGAAGAAATATAATCTTCATAATAAACACCCTGGATAAAGGCGCTAAAAGATAACGATAACGATCTCGCAATAATGAAGTTCCCAATAAAATAATTTAACTATTTTCCAGGCATAAACGAAGTCGTAAACAACCCACCTACCCAGAAACTCATAAGGATGAGTGTTATTACCACCACATGTTAGACTTTCGGTGGTCACGAACTGAAAGGATGAAATATATACTCTATCCAGTTAAAATAAGTAAGTTCCCCCCAGGAAGCCATTTCCAGTAAGAAAATAGAAGAGTGTATATTTTATTCGTATACCATATATTTATGTGATATGAAAAATTGTAATATTCACGTATCGTTTGTTGAATTAAAATCTGCATAAAGAAACTTGAAGATCAAATTTTAACCATTTTCAGTGTTTCAAATTGCAATACGTTATGGTTATTTATGCAGCCTATGTCTGGGAATTATTTCAAATACAAAAATGAAAGATCCGGGACACTACATGTTTTCAAATTAAATGTTGATATATGAGATGTCTATGCAATATCATAAAATTCAGTCTACCAAGGATATTTAACAAACATTAGAAATGATTTACGGTGCATGTCGCAGAAATGCACAAAAATATGTCACATATAGGCTAGATGCCTAAAATTTCGCATCCAAAATTTTAGAATTTACCTTAATATTATTAGTCAGCTAAATCTAGTTACCTAAGTAATATTATTTTGTCAGCATTTTATAGTACTTTTCGTATATGTTTTTATTTAAATTTGAGAACAACTAGCGACAACAAGTGAAGTTACATCGTTGATCTGTGCAGAGAGATATACAAAAATCAGTGCCTATTGTCAGTTTTGATCACGAGTTGACATTTGCAAATTTCAGTTCCAGAGGCACTACTTTACAGTTAACATGCAAACAAATATAAATTACAGGAACCTGGAGTAAATTATCTTGACTAGTATTACGTAGGTAATTGGGTTTAGCTGACTATGGCGTGACCATTAGAGAATATGATAGAAAAACAATAAAATACTTACGCATTTTTTAGAAAACTGTAATTCTATTGGAAAAGGGAAAAGGAAGGAGAGGGAATGAGTGGGAAGGATAGGGAAGGAGAGGAAAGGAGAGGAAAGGAGAGGAAAGGAGAGGAAAGGAGAGGAAAGGAGAAGAAAGGAGAGGAAATGGGAGGAAACGGGAGGAAAGGGGAGGAAACGGGAGGAAAAGATAATAAAAGAGAGGAAAGAGATGAAAATACAGGGGATATGAGAGAATATGAGAGGAGGGGATATGAGAGGATAAGAGAGGAGAGAAAAGGAGAGGTGAGGAAAGGAAACGAAATTATAGAAAAAGTATAAGATTAACAATTTGTTTCAATGTGATAATAAATAAGCCTGGCCAAGCGATGGTAGATTCAGGGTCGGGCGCAATACCAATGTCATCGCGCGCTTGTTTACGATGACGATGACACGACACACCTCAGTTGTTATCTGTCGGTCGATGCATAGAGTACTAATAAATAATAAATAATGTTGAGTGTAAAGAGTAGAGAACGACCGTACGCTGATAAAGTGAATAAATTTATCGGTGAATTTCTGAATTCATTCTATGATGGATGTAAAATAATTTGTAAAGTTTGTAATCAAGACAGTGTGCTGGAATAAATACGGCTGCAAAATTCATGTCAATAGTAACCAGCATAAAAAAAATGGCGTGTCTTCTTTGGAACCTCAGTTTATGTTTGATTTACTGTTAATGCTGATTGCCTGTGATGTTCTCCTGCGCATATTGGATAAACCAGCACTTCCAGCACTTCGGGAGTTCTGAAATAAATACAATCTCCAGGTGAATTTACCAAGTCGTTCATCGTTACGTAGATATGTACCAAGTGTTCGTGAAGACATTGTAAATAGGATTAAATGTGTATTAAAAAATACACGGCTGTGGTTATGTGTTGACGAGACGACAGATTGTAAAAAAAATCTATTTTAAATGTTATAATACATGTTATCGATCCTGTTAAACCAACATTTCCACTTTTACTAGCTAGCAAAAGACTAACCGCGTATCCTGGCGAAACAATTACGCGGATGGTGTTGTAGCCTTTCGAAAAATTTGAACTGTCAACAAGTCAAGTGTTGATGTTTCTGACCGACGGTGCTGCGACAATGCGTTTGGTAGGCCGTTTTCTTCAGAGAGACGATTGTAGGTTTTTACATGTTACGTGTAAAGTGCATGCGTTCCATCTTGTAGCAGAAACGATTCGAAAATGTTTTCCAGAGATAGATGCATTAATAGCAAATACAAAAAAAGTATTTCTCAAATCTCCTAAACGGCTTCGAGCATTTCACACACTGTGTCCTTGTATTCCGGAACCACCAGAGCCGATTCTTACACGTTGGGGAACGTGGTTGAAGGCAGCTTTTTATTATGCTGAATATTTTCAACAAATAAAAGCTATGATACTACAGTTCAACTCTAACGAGGCTGCAGCTATTAAGGAAAACCAGACAAGCTTTCAAGATGTTTCCCTTGAAACAGATTTAAAAACTATTTATAACAATTATAGAGGACTACACGACGCAATAGAAAAATTGCAAAATACTTCGTTGTCGTTGGTGGAATCGCTGCAAATAGTAGACGACGTAAATACACAGCTACATACTATAAATGACGCAAAAAATAAGTCCGTTATTGAAAAATTCGAGAGTGTATTACGGAAAGATCCTGATTTTACCAAATTAAGACAAATTTGTGATGTTGCATCTACAGCTGCGTTAAGTGAGTTCACAGAGTGTTTTACTTATGCCTGTATTACTTCCGTAGATGTCAAACGATCTTTTTCAAAATACAAACATATTTTTTCACCACAGCGAACATCGCTTACTGAGACAACTGTAGAAACATATCTGATGCTACACAGTTATTATAGAAGTGCTCCAATTTGTGATAACGACAACCAAGCTACTTCATAAATCTGCTTAAGAAGGTGAGTTTGGTACATATTTTTATAAAGTGTACCAGTATTAATAAAATTTATTTCCATTTATTTTATTTATTATTAGTTATCACTTAGATATACAATGTACATGTGTGAACGTCATTTAACAGTTTAATAATAATGTGCAGCACTAAGCTTACAAAATATAAGGAAATACATAAAACAGAATTTAAAGCGAACGAAATAGTACAAAAACATACATCACAATATATAAAATAGTTTTGTTTTTATTATTGTACTTATTCAAGGATTATGATATGATGCATATCCAGTACGTCTCTGTAGGATTAATGACCTTGGCCTGACTTAATAATAAAAATTATGCGACTTTTCTGGTATTAAATTGCTATATTTTAAAATTTACTCACTCAAGTATGCGACGTCAATATTTAACCTTTTGACGGTTTGTGATTATATTCTATTATGTGTGTTTTAATTTGTACTCGAAAGTTTGTTGTTTATTTTGAGCAAGTAGTTTGAAGTTGTAGGATATTGTAATATTAAGAATTAGTGTTTAAAAATCGTTTAGTTGTAGATCACATAGTTTTAGTTGTGTAATATTATAGTCTCACCTTCAATCCGCTATCACCACAATCAGGAATCGTGATGAGACTGAAATTGCGGCGGAACAGATCCGCAACGCGATGGTCTCAGCATATAACGAAAACTGTCCACTGAAGACAAAAAGGGATAATAGAGGCACGTCTTGGTGGAACAAAAATTTGGATAAAATGAGAAAGGAAGTTCGACGCCTCTTTAATCGAGCTAAAGCTTCGGGCGACTGGGACCAATATAGATCCGCTCTAACGGACTATAACAAAAAAATAAGGAAAGCAAAAAGGGGATCTTGGAGGAAATTCTGTGAGAGTATAACTGACGTACCTCACAGTACTAGAATCCACAAGATTCTTTCCAGAGAGCCGACAAGGGAATTCGGTTCGTTAAGACGGCCGGATGGCTCATATACGGACTCTGGAAAGGAAACCTTACAGCTCCTAGCACAAAACCACTTCCCAGGGTGCTTGAATGCGGATGACCAACAGCCGTCACCATCAGAAGGCCGATTAAAACGACCTGATAAAAATGATTGGCTGACGGCTAAAAAGGTGATCACAATACCGGCAATTGAGTGGGCCATCGGATCATTCCAACCATTCAAATCGTCAGGAGAGGATGGAGTTTTTCCAGCTCTACTACAAAATGGACTGGAAATATTGCTCCCACTCCTCATTAAACTATTCAGAGCTAGTCTGGTATGGAACTATATCCCATCCAGTTGGTCGGCGGTCAAGGTAGTATATATACCAAAAATGGGTAGGAAAGAACCAAGCCCTAAATCGCTTAGACCAATTAGCCTGACATCTTTTCTGTTGAAAGGCCTGGAGAAGGTGCTGGACGGATATATCAGGGGGAAACATCCTGAATCATCACCCCCTCAATATCCATCAGTACGCCTATCAGACAGGAAAATCAACAGAACTAGCACTCAATAACCTAGTCGAGAAGATTACCCAATCCCTTCAAATGAAGGAAATTGCGGTGGGAGCCTTTCTCGACATTGAAGGAGCATTTAATAATGCACTGCCCGACTCCTTATATGCAGCAGTGGCTGCCAGAGGAATTGAGCCTACTATAGGCGACTGGATTCGTGCTATGCTATCAAACAGAACCATAACAACGTCTCTACAGGGAGAAACAGTTAGGTTTAGAGCCACGAGAGGGTGTCCGCAGGGTGGGGTTCTCTCCCCCTTTTGTGGTCACTTCTTGTGGACGACCTATTGGCTATTCTCACACTGTGGGAGGTTGAGGTTCTAGCATATGCAGATGATCTAGTCATACTAGTCAGAGGAAACTCTGAAGGAGTAATATCAAATACCCTTCAAGAGACTCTGGATGCAGTGAGTAACTGGTGCGACGGGGAACAGATGTCTGTAAACCCTCAAAAAACAGTAATAGTACCATTCACCCGGAAAAGGAAGCTGGAGGACTTAAGACCTCCCACTTTAATGGGTGAAACTGTTCCATTTGCGGAGGAAGTGAAATATCTAGGAATCACTCTGGATAAATCACTTAATTGGAACTCCCATCTGGAAAAGGTAATCCACAAAGCAAAGCTGTCCCTATGGACATGCCGTCGTATTTGTGGCAAATCCTGGGGCATGGGTCCCCAACAAATTTACTGGATCTATATCACGGTCATCAGACCAATGATAACATACGGATCCATTGTTTGGTGGCCGAAAGGATTACAACGGACGGCCAATTCCAAACTCTCTGGACTGCAGAGATTAGCATGCATGACCGTAATGGGAGCAATTAGCACCACACCGTCAGCTGCAATGGAAATCCTCCTGGATTTACCCCCTCTTCATATATATCTGGAGAGAGAGGCCAGGTGGGCAACCTACAGACTGCAACAAGCGGCCATTAATATGCCGCAGACTAGTATCATGGAGCGGAACAGGTTGTTGGATGACATAGAGAATCACAGCATCCTGGGAATGCCCTCGGATACTATGCCTACTATGACCAACTACGAGCTGACCTTCAACATCCTTTCTCCAGAAAGAGATGAGTGGCATCGGAATAAAGCCGACCTACTGAAGGCAGACAGTTGTTGGTTTACAGACGGCTCCAAAACTCTCGAGGGAACAGGAGCCGGAGTACACAGCTACAGACCAAGGGTGAGGATAGTCTCAAACCTAGGTACTCATGCAACTGTTTTTCAGGCTGAGGTTCATGCCATTGAACTGTGTGTACGAAGTCTGGAATATATGCATCTTAGACGCAGATCAATAAAAATTTTCTCAGATAGCCAAGCAGCTATAAAAGCTCTTGGCTCCTACCGGTGCAACTCCAAAACGGTATGGAATTGTCAGAAAGCTCTAAATCATTTGGGCAAGAACAGCAAAGTGACTCTGGTCTGGATACCCGGCCACTCTGGTATGGAAGGTAACGAAATAGCGGACTCCTTAGCTAGAGAAGGAGCGGGATCACGATTCATCGGACCAGAACCAATACTTGGCATATCTTCAAGTACGGCCAAGATGGCTATCTCAACCTGGGCTGAAAGGCAAACTCTCCAGTATTGGCAATAGTTACCAGGATTAGTTCATTCGAAGGCGTTCATAAAATACCCTTTGAAATCGAGAACTAAGAAACTTTTAGAGTTAAACAGGATAAATCTGAAAACTCTAACAGGCCTATATACCGGGCACTGCCGACTAAACTATCATCTGCATAAACTCGGCCTAGCGGAAAACGCCGAGTGCCGTCTATGCCTGGAGGATGATGAGAAGGCAGACCACATCTTATGCACCTGTCCCGCTGTGGAGAGGATCCGATTCTCAATATTTGGCAAAGGGCAACTGCTGCCAGAGGATCTGGACACATTCTCACCCAATAAAGTTATCAGTTTCATTAAGAGACTGAACTTATTGGGTGAAATATAATTAGGCGTGAGCCACAATAGGCCTGCTGATGGCCGCAGTGGAGGGTCTACTGAGACCCACTCACAACAAACCTAACCTAACCTAACCTAATATTATAGAGTGGAATGAAAAAATAACAACGCTGAAAAAAAATTTTTTTCTAATTATTATTTACTACTTTTACAAAACCTATCATAGATAAGTACAACATATATCTTTTTAAACAATTATTTTTTCGGCTATTTGCGAAAACGCTGAAACTTGGATTACATTATGTTCAGTGTGACTGACTCAATAATGTTATTTTTAATTCCAACTATTCTGTTCAGTAAAACCAAAAATAAATAAAACAAAAGGTACTCACCAGTTGAACAATCACTTTAAAAACTTTAAAACATCTGCCAACATGTGTTTCTGCTTTTAGCTTCGTCTGGACAGCTCATTTAAAGGATGCAAAGTAATTAAATACTAGTAAACCACAGTGTAATATACATTGATGGTTTCAGAGAACAGGATAATTGAAATTATATAGTGGAAATCCACGTAGGGTAGAATAATTTAAAAATAAAAATAAGTTAGGTTTCCTCTTCTTGGTAAAATTTTTAAATATAGAGTGGAATGAAAAAGAGAATATAATAGAAAAACAATAAAGTACTTACGCATTTTTTAGAAAACTGTAATCCTATTGGAAAAGAGAAAGGAAGGAGTGGGAATGATAGGGAAGGAGAGAAAAGGAGAGGAAAGGAGAAGAAAGGAGAGGAAATGGGAGTAAACGGGAGGAAATGGGAGGAAAAGATAAGAAAAGAGAGGAAGAGAGGAAAATACAGGAGATATGAGAGAATATGGGAGGAGGGGACATGTCATGTCCCCTCACACCTCTCATTGAGAGGTTAAGAGAGGAGAGGAAAGGAAACAAAATTATAGAAAAAGTAAAAGATTAACAATTTGTTTCAATGTGATAATAAAAATTATGCGACTTTTCTGGTATTAAATTGCTATGTTTTAAAATTTACTCACTCAAGTATGCGACGTCAATATTTACCCTTTTGACGGTTTGTGATTATATTCTATTATGTGTTTTTTAATTTGTACTGGAAAGTTTGTTGTTTATTTTGAGCAAGTAGTTTGAAGTTGTAGGATATTGTAACATTAAGAATTAGTGTTTAAAAGTCGTTTAGTTGTAGATCACATAGTTTTAGTTGTATAATATTATAGAGTGGAATGAAAAAATAACGCTGAAACAATTTTTTTGCTAATTATTATTCACTACTTTTACAAAACTTATCATAGATAAGTAAAACATATATCTTTTTAAACAATTATTTTCCCGACTATTTGCCAAAACACTGAAACCTGGATTATTAAAAAGATAATATGCACATTATGCTCAGTGTAACTGACTCAATAATGTTATTTATAATTCCAACTATTCTGTTCAGTAAAACCAAAAATTAATAAAACGAAAGGTACTCACTAGTTAAACAATCACTTTAAAAACTTTAAAATATCTGCCGGCACGTGTTTCTGCTTTTAGCTTCGTATGGATAGCTCATTTAAAGAATGCAAAGTAACTAAATACTAGTAAACCCTAATGTGATAAACATTGATGGTTTCAGAGAACAGGATAATTGAAATTATATAGTGGAAATTCCCCGTAGGGTAGAATAATTTAAAAATAAAAATAAATTAGGTTTCCTCTTCTTGGTAAAAGTTTAAAATATAGAGTGGAATGAAAAATTAATAACGCTGAAAACTTTTTTTTGCTAATTATTATTTACTACTTTTACAAAACTTATCATAGGTAAGTACAACATATATCTTTTTAAACAATTATTTTCCTGGCTATTTGCAAAACGCTGAAACTTGGATTACATTATGTTCAGTATGGCTGACTCAATAATGTTACTTTTAATTCCAACTATTTCGTTCAGTAAAACCAAAAATAAATAAAACAAAAAGGTACTCACCCGTTGAACAATCACTTTAAAAACTTTAAAACATCTGCCGACATGTGTTTCTGCTTTTAGCATCGTCCGGTTGAACCGGAAGTGACATCAACTTTTTTTTCTTAAATGGAATGATTATATTTTTTTGATGGTTTCTCATTAAGCATAAATTTCTAAGTGCAACGGTTTTTTCAGATTTTAAAAATTCCAACAAATTAATGAGATACGAACAATTTTTTAATTTTTTCAAAATGGCCGCGTCAGATGAATGCGATTTAAGAAAATTACTAAGTAGGCTATGGAAATTATTAGTAAGGTTGTAGACTTGCTGTAAAGAAGAAAATAGTAGTTTGAATTACTGATACCAGTATTTTTAGGATTTTTTTTTTCAAAAAACGGAATTTAATTTTCATTTTCATTTCCGTAGGGGTCCTATGCAAATTTTTTTAATGGAACTGTGCTATTTTTTTTATTAATCAGAAATAATGATTCATAAACTATAATTTTTTCGCCATTAATCATTTCTTAACGATATCCTTCGTAACAATAAAAGTATATTTAAAAGGTAAACACAAATTAAACAAGAAATAATTTTAATAAAACGTTACAACCATGAATAAATAGAATAACAAAACTATTTAAAACCTAAATTATAATAAACCATTATAAAAATTGTTCAAACTGTTCACCGTTTTGATTAATACACAGAGTAGCGCGACTTATTGTTGCACGTCTAACATTCTGTAATTGTTGAGGTGTTATTTGTGCAATTTCGTGTCGAACTCTTTCTTCCAGATCCTGCCTTGTGGTTGGAGCAGTCATGTAGACTCTATTTTTCAAATGCACCCAAATAAAAAATCGAGTGGGGTTAAGTCAGGCGACCTTGCAGGCCATCTGACTGGACCATGGGTCCCAATTCAACGATCCGGAAACAACTGATTTAAGTAATCCCTAACGATAATAGCATTGTGTGGTTCAGCCCCGTCTTGTTGGAAGTAAACCTCGTCAATATTGGTATTGGGAATTTGATTAATCTGTGGAACTATTATATTTTGGAGAAATTCTAGATATCTTGGTCCAGTTAGAGTTCCGTCAAAAATTATTGGACCTATACGCCCAGTACGCCTAACCAAACATTGAAGCCAAACCGCTCCTGAAACCGCCCCTCTCTCATAATGTGAGGATTTTCAATTACCCAATATCGAGTGTTGTTTCGATTAAATAACCCAAGGTTTGTAAATCTCGATTCATCAGTGAACAAAGGTTTTTGATAAAATTCTCATTTCTTAATTGGCGTAACTGTAACCAATTACAAAAGGTTATTCTTCGTTGATAATCATTCTCATACAAAAATTGATGCAATTGATATTTATAAGAACGATAGCCGTGTTTCTTTAAAATTTTCCTGGCTGATTCTTTGGAAACTGGTAATTCATGTTCAATTTTTCTTACCGAAATGGTTGGGTCAACATGCACTGAAGCTAATACATTAATTTCCGTTTCTTCATCCACAATAAATCTTTCTTCAATTTCTATATCAGGTTTAGTTCTAAATTGATACTTCAACCGGACGAAATAGTTTCTCCGAGGTTGACTTCTTTCTAGATATCTCTCTCCATACAGAGTTTGTGCTCTAGTTGCATTACGTTGAGTCTCTCCATAAATAATCAACATGTCAAATTTTTCACCTCTTGAATATTTTTCAGCCATTTTATATTAGTTTTCTTGTTTATAACAAATTTAATACATTTGCTTCTGAAAATTAGTGAGTAAGTCAAGAATAATTTAATAGGGAACTTGCACTTTTTTTTTTTACTTCATAAAAATGTTCTACAATACTAAAAAATAAGATATGCAAAATATGACGCCTTAATTCCCAATAATAAATTTGTTATAAATTATTAAAGTTTCGCGCGCGAGCGAACCATTTCAAACAGGTTCAAAAGCGCGGGAGTAGTCGTGACATCACATCTTACCACGACGGAGATCCCAGCACTCGACTGCTTGATTTCAGCCGTAAAAATACCAGCATCGCCATAAATTTTAAGTGTGTAGGTACTTAAAATGAAAACAAAAACTCCTTATTTTAAATATTGCATTGTACCGTTGTGTAAGAATACTACAGTAAAAGTGCCAGATAAAATATTTATAATGTTGCCAGAAAATAAGATTCGTCGATCAAAATGGCTAAAAGCGTGTAGAAGAAATGAAAAAGACATTTCACAGAGCAGTAGGTCTCTACATGTGTGTGAAGATCATTTTAATGTAACTACATTATTAAATACTATATGTCTATCTACTAGTTTTTCGCAGGCGGGCAATAAAATATTCCGAATTCCGAATTATTGAATTTTAATTAGGGTAGGATTAAAGAAAGAATGTGTATGCAATGTTAGAAAATAAGATTAGTAGATAGAATATAATTTAGTGATACTTAAGTAAAGGTAATTTCCTGGTGCGAAAGTAAACAGCTATTTATTATTATACTCTTCGCAAATACGATTACGAAGAGTATATTGCATTTGATCGGGACATTTCTAAAATCGTTAATATCGCTCGCAGAGAAAAAATCATTTCGTTCGTCATCGAATTCTGAACAACTTTCAAAATGTCCGTCTGTTCATCTGTCCGTCCGTCTGTCTGTCCGTCACGTTTCTTGTAAGCACGATAACTAAAGAAAAAAAAAGTCCGTTCGAATTGAAATTTGGGCTATAAGTTAGTGTTAGATAGAGGAAGAAATCCATTGTTTTTGAAAAAAATCAAATAGTAAATAAAAAAGTTATAGGACATTTTATTTAAAAATATGAATCTACAGAGGGTTGCAATTTTCAATGTGCTACTAAAATTGAAGTAATTTTCTAAAGACACCAAAATGCTGTAAAATATACTACTACAAATTTCGCCTACGCAGTCGGCATCATCGGGAGATGAAAAAAAAAATTGAAAATTAAATATGTGATCAATATATTAGGTATTGTAAGAATGAATCTTAGTTTATACTATAAAATATACTGCCGCGCGTTTCGCCAATACAGTCGGCACCATCGGGAGAGAAAATTAAATATGTAGTCAATACATTAAGTATTGTAAGAATGAAGTTTATAAGACAAACACAAGATTCTTTTCAAAAAACTGCGAAGAGTATCCTACAGAATGTGCAACAATTATATAAAAGTTCAATAACACTACTGTCTGCGAAGAGTAAAATGTTTACCTCTAGTATATATAGTATATTGCAAATACCTTTCCCTTGTCCTTTAATTTATTCTATTCAAATCTTACATTTATCTATTATGTGAATGATAACACGACACAATCACTTATTTCCCTTGCCCCAAAACACGGTACGAAAATACCTACGATAGGTAATTATACATTTGCGCAACATTTCCTTTGCAGCAAATGTCTTCTATAGAGACACTTTACGCGTGTGTACAAATGAAACACGAAAAATATAGAAGTGGCTGTTGTAAAGAATTACCCTAAATTCTTTCAAACATAAGACTAAGTCTGCTAAAAATGCTTAGTTACGACTAAGCATTTTGTAGTTATTTCTTTTTATTCCGTGATCAAGTCATAACTATTTTATGTTTATAAATTATTACTAAAAGCTAAAAAAAATACATACTTCTCTGCCTTGACCCCGCGGACCTCTCCAAGGGAAAAACTTTCACTATTTTGTATAAAAGATGCCACCATAAACATATCCACTTTAGGCAAATTATCAGATTGGCCCTTTGAAAAACCTTGATCAGTCATTTTAAAATATCTGTACAACTACAATAAGCGGTACTATAAAACACAATTATATATTTATATCAGAACAGTCACTAACAAATCAACCACAGTCTTATAACACCGGTAAACATCTGATTGTATTGCTTCCCGGCGCGACGACTACCGAATGTGGTATGGTGTGACGTCACAGTCAATAGTAGCTCGTTTCGGGCCACTTCAATTTTATCGCTGTTTAGATCCTTTATACTGATCGCGTGGAATTAGCAAACTTATTTTTTTTGTGAAGTACACGTTTTATTACAACGTTACGCTATGTTTTTTTAGTATTATTTTTATTTTTAAAATTATAGGCAAGTTCCCTATTGTTGAGAATGTCTGTCATTTTCATGGCTATCTGCAATTTTGGATTTAAATGTAGATAGGTACCTTAGTAAAATGATTTGTTGGCCTTTACCTTTTAAAAATACTGTTATTATTACGAAGGATATCGTTAAAAAATGATTAATGGCGAAAAAAATTATAGTTTTTGAATCATTATTTCTGATTAATAAAAAAAATAGCACAGTTCCATTACAAAAATATCCATAGGACCCCTACGGAAATGAAAATGAAAATTAAATTCCGTTTTTTTGAAAAAAAACCTAAAAATACTGGTACCTGTCAGTAAATCAAACAACTATTTTCTTCTTTACAGACAAATCTACAACCTTACAAATAATTTCCATAGCCTACTTAGTAATTTTCTTACATCGCATTCATCTGACGCGGGCATACCTCACTTATTTCTTGGAATTTTTTAAAGTCTGAAAAAATTGTTGCACTTAGAAATTTGTGCTTAATGAGAAACGATCAAAAAAATATAGTCATTCCATTTAATAAAAAAAAGTTGATGTCACTTCCGGTTCAACCGGAAGTGAAATTTTCATTCCTGTTAGTCTAAAAGTAGCCCATTATTTCTAATTTATGTGTACCAAAAACCAAATTTTTAAATTCAAAAACAACTAAAATATTGGGGGCGTACATTGACTCGTGGCCACCCGGTATAGTGGAAATTCCACGTAGGGTAGAATAATTTAAAAATAAAAATAAATTAGGTTTCCTCTTCTTGGTAAAAGTTTAAAATATAGAGTGGAATGAAGAAATAATAACACTAAAAAAATTAGTTGGTGCACATGGTTACTCAGTAATAATTTCAGGCTGTTATGCTGTGAATTGTAAAAGTAGTGACAAAAAAGATTTTAAAATAAACATTTTCGCTCATTATCCTCAGAGAATCAGGGAATGGGCAATCAAAGTACGAAGGAAAATTGGAATCCTACAAATAATTCATATTTGTGTAAGGTTAGTCAGTACACATTTAAATATTGTTTGTTTTTAAGTACGCTTAATTATTTCTTAGTTTACAGTATGCAAAATTAATTAACGTTTTATCTTTCAGCGAATTCTCAAAAACTTAGGCCAGTGAACTTAGCACTATTAAATAAACTTTACACAGCTTTATTGTTTGCGTTACAAGAATGTAAAATCATATGGTTCAAAACAAGTTTATTTAAAATAATCTAATGGAAAAAATTATACTTACAATTATGTTAACAAAACATGCAATAAAAAAATGTGTTATAATTGTTATAAATTAGTTAACTTGAAATTCTACAATTGAATACCGTATTTTACACAAATACAAAAATATTTGAACTGTTTATGAAAATGGAAACACTGTTTAGAGCGAATTAAATAATCATTTATTTATGTTATGCAAACACTGATTTAGAAGTTAGTTTTTATCAAATATTTCTTAAACATTTGCAGTCTTCCCATAATAAATATCACAAATTGAATGAGGTTGTCATTAAAAGATTCATCAGATATAGGCTAGCTATTTGCGGGAAGAAACGTGTTCAAAACTTCAAAAAATCGTCTTTGGGCAGCAAATCCCAATACGAGCATAATGCCTAAATAACCTTTTGTCGATTTTTTTAAATAAAACCATTTTAGAAACAGTTGTGTGCTTTTTTATGTTAAGCGTCTATAACTAACCATTGCATAATATGATAAACATGGCGTATGGCCAGAATTTTGGTTGAGGTGTTCTAGGTAGAAATATCAATTCATTGGCATATCTGGAAAATCAATACCCTTTTACTTTTCCCGTAACCTACCTGGAGAGTTTTAACTGAATCACCCTGTATATAAGCAACTCTTATGTTGGGGATTGCAAAGATGTTTGTTAAAATCCTGTTATAAGTCATTTTATTAAATTCGATAAAGATATACATTTTCCCGAAATGTTAGCTTTTAATTTTTAACACAAAATATAATTTCATATATTTATATTTTTAGGAGTCCAATTCTCAAGCAAATTTATTTTTTGTTATGAATCAACTTCAGTCAGGTCCTTTTGCCGCAGATGGCGATTTATTTTAAAATTGTAACAATGCCCAAATGTGTAGTGTTTTTAATATACAATGTGTCTCTAACTAAGGTATAAATTCAATGAAATTCTTAACAAAATTGAATGCAAATTTAGAAATTTGGGATATCAGAGATGTATCTCATACGGTCGTCCTTTGACAAGTGGAAATATACAACTTGATGTATTACTCGCTAACAAGAAAATCCTGGTCAGAAGTCATGTTTAAATTTTAATATTACAAAAACTACTGTTATACAGGTTTTCTAAATGGATTGGTTGGGTCGGAGAACCTATAGAATTGCCTGTACGGTTTCCAGACCTAACCCCACGCAATTTTTTCTTGTGCAGATATTTAAAGAATAAGGTGGACAAAGAAAAGCCTAAAAACAGAGAAGACTAAAAATTACTTATTCTAGAGTGGAATGAAAAATAATATTAACTGAAAATTTTTGTTAATTATTATTTACTAACTTTTACAAATCTTATCACAGATAAGTATAACATATATCCTTTTAAACAATTATTTTCCCGGCTATTTGCCAAAACGCTGAAACTTGGATTACAAAACAGATAATATGCACATTATGTTCAGTGTTACTGACTCAATAATGTTATTTTTAATTTCAACTATTCTGTCTAATAAAACCAAAAATAAATAAAACACTAGGTACTCACCAGTTGACACTCACTTTAAAAAAACTTTAAAATATCTACCGACACGTGTTTCTGCTTGCCTTTAGCTCGTCAGGGTAGCCGGCACAATTAAAGAATGCAAGAGTAAGGAAACTTGTAAACCCCAACCCCTACCCTGACGAGCTAAAGGCAAGCAGAAACACGTGTCGGTAGATATTTTAAAGTTTTTTTTTTTAAGTGAGTGTCAACTGGTGAGTACCTAGTGTTTTATTTATTTTTGGTTTTATTAGACAGAATAGTTGAAATTAAAAATAACATTATTGAGTCAGTAACACTGAACATAATGTGCATATTATCTTTTTTGTAATCCAAGTTTCAACGTTTTGGCAAATAGCCGGGAAAATAATTGTTTAAAAGGATATATGTTATACTTATCTGTGATAAGATTTGTAAAAGTTAGTAAATAATAATTAACAAAAATTTTCAGTTAATATTATTTTTCATTCCACTCTATATTTTAACTTTTATCAAGAAGAGGAACTTAATTTGTTTTTATATTACTTATTCGGCCAGAAACCTGTCTTATTCCGCCAGATATCATTACAAACGTTCATAATGCGTTAATTCTTCATCTTAAACACTCAAGTGGTCAATGAAGCACATTTAGAGTTGAATATTTTATAAGTTTTTAATCTAGTTGAAGAAGTTCTGTTAATTACTTCCTCACCCCTCAAAGTGAGGAAGTTATGTATTCGTGAAAAAAATTTTGAAAATTTTTATTGCATTTCTGGACGAATCTTGACGAATTATGACGATACACAAAATTTCAGATAGAAAAAATTTCTGGCTGTGTCTGTCTGTCTGGTTCACAATAGCAGCTACAGTTTTTGAGATAAAGCTTTCAAATTTGGTACACACGTTGATGAGCAAAATTGGTCCCATTTTTGAAACATCAAGAAAATGTGACTTTTTTTAAACGTCAAAGTGACTTTTTTGAAACGTCAAAATGTGACTTTTTTGAAACATCAAAAATTACTTTTATTATAAACTCCACTACACGTCGAGTTTTACTACAGTGAGGAAGTTCTGATTTCCAAGTAATTGGCAGCGGTTTTTTGATCTTATTTATCTCAAAGTTTTTCTTAAATAATCACTCAAAATTTTTACATTCTACGTAAAATTATGCTATAGCTAATGACATAATTAAAATATATCATTAATGTTGGCTTGACTTGACTTGACAAATATTTCCGTAATAGTTCTTTACGTAACAAAACCAGAGAGTGATTCTTTACCAGACAGCTGGCAATTTCCATTGAAAGTCAGTGAGCCCAGTAAAAACATTTTCCGTGTGTGTTGCGTATAAAGTTTTTTTCTGCAACAGGTCTTGCGAGTGTCAAATTTTTATTTAACTTTAATAAAATTCATAAAATTCAACTGACAGATGTCAGAACCTTACTTTCAAAGAAGATTAGATTAATTATTTTTAATTGTTTTCAGATACTGTTTTGCCAACCAAAAGTAACATAAGGGATGGTCAGCGGCAGCTGATGAATTATAGGATATGCCAAATCTAACAATTGGAGCATTAGCCCATATTATATTTTAAGATATAACTACCAAAATTAAATGAAGTTCTACAAAAAAAATTACGATTGAAGTTTACGAAAAAATGGCAAAAAAAGCCTGCGAGCCAGGATATTTTGTAGACAATTATTTGTAAAATATTAGCAAAACATTTTTTTTCCTAATTAGAAGGAAATTTTATCGACAGACCGATTTCGTTAAAAAATTACGTTTTTCTGTAAAGTTGACATTTTGAAAATTTGTTTTAGAAGGATTATCAATTTTGCGAATTTCAACTTTACAAAAAAAAACATTTTTTTTACACAATCTGAAATACGTCGATAAATTTGCTTCTTGATCATAAAAAAAATGATTTGCTAGAATTTTTAAATTGTCTTCAGAATATTCTGGGCCAGCAGACTTTTCGCAACTTTTTTTCGCAAAATTTTATTTAGTCTTGGTATCTTACAATATGGCATGATTCCCATGGATCAATTATTAGATATGGCATAATCTATAATTCATTGTCCGCCGCTGTGATCGGTAAAGACTTTACCAGATTCCTTATGTCACTTTACCGGGCTAGACCAGTAAATATATATTTTCTACTTCAAAAAATTATCCAAAAACAGTTAACTATCTAGAAAAAAAATTGAGTCACATAAAAACCATTTGACAGGTTCGAGCGTGTTTTTTTAATGTCCTACAAGAATATTATGTAATTCATCAGTTAATTTGGAGACATTCAAGGACTTTTCATTTGTTTAACCACTTGATAAATTTGATATTCGAAATTTTATAACAATATGACAAAAATTCAATTCAAGCAGGATAATAAAAATATTCACTTATTATTATTATTAATCTTCATCATTCAGAACTTTCAGCTTTATATCTCCAGTGTATAACTTGTTATAGAATTGATTTGATCTCAAAGGAAAAAATCAGGCATGGAACAACATTAAAATAAAATTTGACGAGGGAAATTGTGAGGGTAAAAGGTTTGGATATATTCCTGCTTCCTTGGGAAATGCCATTGATTTTATTTAAAAAAATAAACTTACTTTCCGTTTAATTTTATAAATTCTTGTCAGCTCGATTTTAAATTTTATTATTACCTCTTCCATAATATGTACGCTTTTTATATGAAGTGTGTTCACAACCAAATGATCTAATTTTAAAGAAATAACAAGGCAGGAATTTCCAGGTTTATTTTCATACGATCTTTGTATTGAAAATTTAGTACTTTTTCAAGTGAACTGTGTCGTTTTTTCATTTTATTATCATCGTGGATTTAAGGTTTGGATTGAGGTTGGAAATGCGTAATAACTTCATCAAATTTCACTTTAATGCATGTGAGGAAGTATTTTTATCTATAAAAGACAATGTTGAATTAAAAATCCATTGAAACATTTTTCTCACTCGGTGTTCCATCATGCCCTGCTAGCAGGGATCCTTGTAAGAAAACTGACAAATGGGCCACAGATACAAGATATTATTTATTTATTTAGAAATACACCATCCAACAGTACAAATACTAACTACAAAATAGGGAAAAATATAATGTATAAGAAAAGGGATATGAAAATTTTAAAATTAAATATAATACATGAAATACAGAAAGTACTGAACCTTTCATCATCTGGTGTCAAACAATGAAGATTATACAGTGTGCCCGTAAAGTATGGAATAAATTCATTATTTTTTAAACCAAAAATATTTAGAAAAAGTCCTCACAATCGTCTATTTTAAATTTCAATTGCGCACCTTATCTTATTTTTTTTTGGTTATGATGTCATTACTGTTTCCGTTATGACATTATCGATATTTTTAAATATAACACCCTGTATATTTCTCAATTTTTGGAATTTTTGCTTATTCCAAATATGTATACACTTAGAGTCTAAAATTAATAAGTTGGAAGATACGGCCATTTAAAAAAAACAAGTAAAAATGTAAAACAAACACGTTTTTTATTAATTTTTGAAGTAGGCTAGTTTTTGTTTGCTTTTTGTTTTATCATTATCGTCCTTGACAGTGAATCACTTAATAATACTTTACCCCAGTTGTTGTTTCTGAATAATTCTTGTCGATTTATTTTAATTTATAACATGAGTGTATCTGTAAAGCAGACAACTGAAATTCTTACGATGATTGGGTATGGTGATAGGATGCGAACTCAACAAGAGATTACATACTTCTTTAATACAAAATATCCAGAACGAACCATAACTCAATCGACAGTGAGTGAAATTGAAAAAAAAAAATAGAGAAACTGGTTCTGTGTAAGATTTACCCAGTACAGGTTGCCCAGGCGTTGACGAGGATACAAAATTAAATATTTTACTGGCTGTTGAAGAAAATCCACATACCAGCGTTAGCCAGGTTAGTCGCGATTATGATGTTACTAATACGTCAGTACATACAGTATTAAAATTAGAAAAATGATTCAGCTTGTGCAAGAACTAAGTGATGATGATCCAGATCGGAGGATACAATTTTGTGAAACAATGATGAATATGTGCAATGGTGATCCTCTTCCGATAAAAAATATTATTTTCGCCGGTGAATGCACTTTCAAATTAAATGGTGAAGTGAATCGTCAGAATTGTAAATACTGGGCAAGGGAAAACCCTCGATAGATGCGGGCCGCCGCCAATATCCATTTGGCATGATGACAGTCTCGGATGCTAGGGCCAGGCAGGACTATTGCCTTTTTACCCTAGTCATCGCTGTAGACCTGGACCGGCCTCGTGCAGGGCGGGTTAACTTACTTTACGAACGGCCCCACTCACAAATGTGAGCGGTGCCGAAGATTTCGGTCAACCTCCCTGGGTCCTGGCTGATGAACCCTGCTGGCTAGGGCCTCTTCTGGCGCTCTTCTGTCTTCGTCTTCTTTCTTCGCCAGCTTGTCACCCCCGGGGGTAGTCATCTGTCTGTCAGGGACTGTGTGGATATTCTGTGACTTGGGATTGACTGCCAGTACACAAAGTGTCAATTGACACATTGTCATCTGGATCATCGGACAAGGTGAGGATGAACTGTGTAGCTCTAGGAGGTGAAGACCTAAGTGCTTTCTTAGCACTTTCGTCCTTCACGGAGCCAGGGGGACAACGGGCACTGGTCGGTTTACTGACCGGCGCCCGCAAGGTTTGTGGGAGGGTGGTTGGTCGTGTCATGTCTTTTCAGTGGGTTTGGTCCATCTGTAAGGAAAGGATTAGTTATACTTACCCGTTATCCAGTAACTGTACCTTCGGCCTCTTGTGCCTCGGTGCGTCGGCCGGATCATAGATAGATGCGGGAGCAGCATATACAGTATCCACAAAAGATAAATGTGTAAGCGGGAATTGTAAGACTCTATTTTTTCAATGGAACTGTAAACGGACCGGCATATATCCAATTTTTAATGAGTTATCTTATCCCAACCCAAGCAACATTCTGACGACGAACCGACGTTGCTGTTCGCAACTAAAAGTCGGTGTGCGACGTACACAAAACGTCGGGATGACCCATATTTGTACTAATCTGGTCCATAAAATATGGCTCGATTCGACGTAGAGGGCCGACTTTAGTCGTTGTGATTACCGACCAAATGTTCACCAAATTTTACGTCGGCTTAAGTTGGTTGTCAGCCTATTACCAACCTTATTTAAAATTTGCCCTTAATCTGACCTACAAAAGTCGGATGTAGGTAGTGAAACTAAACAATTTTGTATATTATTCTATTTGTCGTACCTATCTATTTATATAAAATGGGTAAGGCGTGTTTATCATTGGGTACGTATTATATACAAAATACTTCGAATAAAATTTTAATAAATCTGGTGGGGTAAAAACTGAAACGAAAGAAATTTTATTGATACGTATATATAAAGTAGGTCGAAAAATATAGTGAACCCATAAGAATAATGTTTATTTTAAGAACGAAAGTACTATTTTTATTTTTTTACTTTCAAAAAAATATTTTCCCTTTCCAAAGAAAGCGCAACTGAAATATTGTTTAATTAATTTTACGAGTAAATAAAAACTTTTTTGCTTACTTTATTTGAAAAAAGAGGCAAATTTTGTGTATTTAAAATAATTGTACACATAATCAACATGGCCGCCTATTATTTCCTTCTGTGGAACCAGAAAATATGGCGAAGGCGGGAATAAGTGCAACTATTTTTACTAATAGCGACTTCACGATTAAATAATTTTACCTGCACCAACTTTTAGTAGGCTTTGGTGCAGAAATCTGCACTAACACTAACGTTCATTCCAAACAATCACGATAATATCGACCGTCTCTTGCAGTTGGTGTATGAATCTTTACTAAATATCTATCAATACCTGAATTATCGACATTAATTTTGTAGTTATGTTAGACCAAGGACCAAAAGCCCAACACCAACGTCCAACCGACGTTGCTAGACGACTACGTCAGTCAGCAACGTCTAACCAACGTTGGAATGTTACCCAAAAAATACCTAAAGCTAATTAATCAGTTACCAACGTCTAATCAACGTTGGATAATAATCTAAGAACACACTCAACGTATTAAGTAGATTTCTGATATCAAACCAATGTTGGTAAATGTGCTAGATGTAAATAGTAGGTTTGCGAGGTTCAAGCTACGTTGCTCCGACGTTGTATCATAACTATAAAATTAAAGACGCTACTTGACTAACATTTGTAATAATTCTGACCTTATAATTAGTAAAAAAGTAGTCGGTAGTCGGTAAAATGTTACTTGAGATGAATGTAGCTACCTATCAAGTCGGTTACCAACGTTATACAGAAGTAGGTGTATTACCGAAAAATTAATCGGAGCTACTTAAGTCATTAACGTCTAACCAACGTTGGTTAATAACTAAAAAGGACCAAACCTATTAAGCCACTAACCAACGTCTAACCAACGTTGGCAAGTGTTCCATAACAAACTTGACCTATTCAGTTAGTCACCAACGTCCACCCCAACGTTGGTAGGTTACTCAACATTTAACCATACCTATTTTAGTCAGCTGTCAACGTCTAACCAACGTTGGTAAGTTATTCAAAATATAACCATACCTATTTTAGTCAGTTGTCAACGTCTCATCAACGTTGGAAAATGACTTGAAAACATATCAAACCTTATTAAGTCGTTTTCCAACGGCAAATCAACGTTGGTAAATCGTCCAGACTTAGGCAGTAGGTTTGCGAGGTCGGCGCAATATTTGGTTCGACGTCGTATTACAACTACAAAATTTAAGTTATTACTCGACTACTATTTGTAATAATTCTGACGTCGGAATTAGTGAAAAAGTAGTCGGTAGTTGGTAAAATGTTGCTTGGGAACATTTTTAAATTTATTCCCCAGTAGAATTAATCTCGGAAATGTAGACGAAAGCCTATGGTATCAACAACATGGTGCGCCTCCGCATTGTGCAGCAGACGTTCGAAGGATTCTTGACCAAATATTTCTGAACAGGTGAATTTATAGACGTGGACCCATCAAATGGCCACCAAGGTCACCGGACCTCAATCCATTAGATTATTTCTGTGGGGTCATAAAAAACTTAGTTTATTAAACCATATCGGAAAACGTTGTTGAATTTAAAGAGAAAATTAAAACAGAAATACACAACATTTCTCAGGAAACTCTAAACAAGGTTCAGCGACACTTTATTCATCGTTTAGGGTACTGTCACTTACAACAAGGAGTACAGTTTGAACATTTACTATAAATTGTTTTTATTATTAACTAACCGTTAGTTCTAGTAACTATTATTTGTTTAAACAAAACATGAAAAATTAGTAAATTCTTATATTCAAAATGGCCGTATCTTTCAAGAATCCAAAAATTGAGATATATACAGGATGTTCCATTTAAAAATTACCGATGACATCATAACAGAAACAGTGATGACGTCTTAACCAAAAAAATAAAGAATAGGGTGCGCATTGAAATTAAAAATTGAAGTGTACCGAGGATTTTTTTCTAAATATTTTTGGTTTAAGAAACAGTAAGTTTATTCCGTACTTTATGGACACACTGTATATGAATAAAATTGAATACAAAACATGACAAATGCTTAGTTATCAACATGTACAATTTTAATTTTTTTATTGTATTTTTATTTGTAATAAATATATCAAATCTATCTTGCAGGTAGTTATAGGTATTATAAATAAAATGAAGGTGATAGAATTGTAAGAGATTTGTCCTAGCTATGTCAATGATCATATTATAAATTAATTTGAATAAAAATAGCAATGTCTGTTTGTTTCTACCCATATCAAGGCTTTCTGCAGCAATTCTAGTGAGACATTTTTACTGAGGGATCCCTACTTTAGGGTAAACTCCATCTATTATATATGACATAAATTTTAACAAACATCTTAAAATATTTTCTAGCTGGTTTTCATCGATTTAATAACCGGGATTAGAGATTAGAGATATATATTCCAATTTTTAACCTCATGAAAGTGTTAAAAAGCACCAAAAATACGGAAATGTATGTAATACCTTTAGTGTTTCTTATAACAAAACACAACTTTCTGTATGAACACCATATGATGTGTTCGGTATGATTTCTAAATGTTAATTTGTCATTAAGTGTATTTTTGACAAATGATGGGTCAGCGCAATATTATTCAATTTATATTCATAGAGGATTGGATATTCTCTTCTATTATATGACATAACATTACATTTCTCTACATTATGAGGGAGCTTATTGCATCACACTTTTTTTTTGTTGTAAAAAAGATTATTTTTTTACTTTTTTAGTCAGTTACTTATTTTATTGTGGTAAAAATCTTTCCACCATCAGCATACTGTAAGATGTCAACATTCTCGAGATGGCATGAATTCCGATAGACTTGAAACCACAATGTTCTATGTATTGGGTTCTATTACTTAATTAACTTCGGAAAAATTTTAATTATACGGAGGAGAGGCCTGCAATTCGAGCTAGCAAAGTATCACTCAAAAATTGAATGGGCAAAATTTTTAATTGCTGCAAATATGTGACCACCACTGCTGAGCTTGGTAGCTGGTTTACTGCTTATCGACTATAGGGTTCAAATCCCGGTTTCGATTCTGACGTCGAAGGGTTTGGTTGTGTGTGTCCGCTTCTTTTTCAACTGTATAACTCATGTCCGTGCAGCTTTGGCTTTGGTTTGAGGGTTGTTTAATTTATGTGGTGTTTTATGTTTATGTGGCGTTCTATTAGTATGGTGGAAAGGTTTTTCTCGATAAAATCATAACAATAATTGCTACTCGATTATTAGGCTTTCAAGTAACATCGTATAGTGCAGAATGGAATTTTAAAGGCTTCTCCAATATTTTAACCAAAAAGAAAAAAATAGACTGTCCATTGATAAAACTACTAAGTTAGTATTCACTAAATTTGACTATAAATTTATTGAAGACGATCTGAACAAAGCTGACAAAAACGAATAGAAGAAAACAAGAAGTAAAAAGTTGAAAAAGGAGAAGAATGTAATAATTAAGAATTTATTAACTTTGATCAAAAAGATGTAGCAAGTGAAACCAGCTCATGTGAAGAAACAGACGAAGAAATGTCTTTACACAATACCGACGATAACACGGATAAAATAAACTCGAGCAATTCAATTTCAGATGCGGAATTTCAAAGAAACCGTGTTCGAGTAAATTCAGAAGACAACAAAATAATAGATGAAAATTTTAATGAAGACGAACCAGTTAATGAAATAGTAAGAGAGAAAAAACCTGAAGACTTAGAAAATAAATTAAAAATATCTTTTGTTGATCATGATCATAATATTTTTATTAATAATAATAATACTACTTATACGAGGAAGCAAATGTCGTTGTTCAAGAAAATTTAGTTTTTCATCCAAATAATCCAAATATCACTAAGAATGACACCAACATCATACAAGAAGAATTTGATAAAGGGCAAATGGAGACTGACGACAGTAAGAAATAGAAAATGGACAAAGAATATTTTTGTAATTCTTTTATACAATTTTTATTCTCTTTACACAAAAAGTACATTAAAAGTACATTGTTTATTTTTATGTTTTTTGTTTTTAATTATAATTTATAATACCAAAATCAAATGTTTTTTTTATTGCCGTTTACTTCTTTCTAATTAGACTTATTACTTTCAGTTTTAATAGTCATTAAATTTAAAAAAAAGAGTAAAATAAAGATGTCTTTAGACACAGTTTTACAATAAGCGGGCAAAATTAAATATGAATAATATAATATAAATAAATTTATAAAAAAAAACAATATATGGATGCTTATTATTTCATCAGGTACGTTGCATTAATGCTTCTTCTGCAACCATATTGGAAGCAAGGTGCAATAATTTCAATGAACCCAGTGAGAAGGCGCAAAAATAGTTGCACCTGGTGCATATTCTACTATGCTTTCATCCTTTATCTTCTGGGATAACTGTCACAAAAATTTGTATACTGTGGCTTTCACATTTACCACACACTATATATAAGGTGTCAACTAATTAAAAAACTAGGCATGTCTCACAAGAGTACATGCCTTGTTAATGTTACTCGCTTGTTTGTTTTATTTTGGAAATCCCTTTCATTGACAACCTATAAGGGTCCTTTACACTATGTGCTATTGTCGATAGATTTAACAAGTTCGGCAAAGTATTTATTCGTAATGTTTATTGATGTATGAAAGGTTTAGGTGACCAATTAACTCGTTAGTGTGGGGTAGGGAATTAATATCATTAACATATTTGCACTCGTTTCAGGATCAGCCTATATAGAGCGTCTTCTTGATAATGATGCAAATATTGGGCAGGTATATTTTCTGACCTCACTAGAATTACTGTTATAAAAAATATGTAAAACACTACGTTTGATTAGACATTTATATTTACAAACTTTTTGCCATTTTGCCTAGATGATCAGAACGACAAATATGAGAAAAGAAATTGAACGGTATTTAATTTTTTCTTTTTGTGAGCCTTTGTTAAAAATTGTTTGTTAAACTTTATTTCTGTTAATTATTTCTTATTTTATTTGTCATTTTGTTAATCCAGATAACAATATTAGTTTTTTTGAATAAAATTGGAGAAGAATTTATGAATATGGACAAATATTTTATAGTAGGTTTGTGTACATGGTATTCCATTTTTTTAAATTAATTACCTTTGAGTTTATAAGAAATTTGCAAGAAACAAAAAGTTTGTTCTTATATGAAAGTTTCTTCTCTTTAAAATATGCTACTGTTAAACATTCTGTTTGAAAAATCATAAGGGATCTTAATTTGGCACTTCCTGTAGAATATAAAGAATAATTTTAATAAATGATGAACTTCAAGGTCTTCATTTCTTGCGGTAGTTTCTCATTTCCATACATAAAATTTTGTATCATTTTCAAGATTCGATTTTTCCCACTTTGGAAGATTTTTTTTTGTTTTGGCTCATTTGGGCGCTTGTGCATAATGAATGTCATCTTCACTATCAGTATCCAGGTCGGTTTCTGGTATTATAACTTTTTCTGAACCATCTTCTTCCCTTTCATCTTCAAAATTGTAACGGTTCGTTTTAGGAAATAAATAATTTGGATCACATTCGTTGTAAATTAAATAAAATATATCGAGTTATACCTTAAATTCCAGATTTGATTAAAATAATTTTGTTAAACATTGCTGTATTACCCCTGTTGCGTGGCGCTACTGTGACAATGGTATTATGCAAGACTTTTTGTAACTAATGCCCGCGTTGATCAGACGATGTTTTCGGACAGTGTCTTTGAGCGCGGACAGACATGCTGTAGTCACGACCGAGTGTGGTGGTCTCTACGGTGATGTGGTCTGGATTGAGATATGTTACCTTACCGTACCATTTTACCTTGAGTTTTGTTATCGTACCTTTTTGTGTTGAAAAATCGAGGCTGAGTTACGGCCACTGCAGGTTTGGATTGTTTGAGAATTGGAGACAATGCTGAGCCCCGAAAAGGAGAAGACGGCCGGCGTGATAAAAGTTTAAGGAGTATGAGTTGAGTTTTTGTGAGAGAAGAAAATTTTGCTGGGCACATCAGATACTAGGGTGATGTCTGGGTGTGAGAGCAGTTTTGTGAGCACGAGAATGGTTCTATTCTGCAGAGTAATGAAGTAAGAAATGAAGATATGTTGAGCTGTGCATAATAACTGGTAAGGTTACCTTTAATCAATTATATAACAACTAGGTGCCTAGCAACGAGAATAAGCCTGCGTGTGTTATCTGCAAGTGCTCGCAGGCGTAATCTCAATAATTTGACTTGCATTGATTTGCTTATCTGTCCGTTTCCTGAACTTTATATATAAAGCATCTTAAGTTGATGCGAAACTGTTTGAATTAAGTACACATTTTCTTCCTCTTTTTAGCGGTACTAGTGGGTTAATCAATCGGAACTTTGAAAAACATTTTAAACAGAGGGTGGCTCCTAACAAATTATATACCAATTGGACAATTTTCATTAGTTAATTTGGCGATTGCCGACTGCGTTTTTTATTATATATTTAGTTTTAAGTTCACGAAATTTGTCTGGTCAATTGCTCTGTTCCCTGCCCGGAGAAGAGACAAAAATCATGCTAACTTTGAATACATGTATTTATTTCTAGGTTTTGTTTTATTCCATTAAATAATTTGTGACTTATTAAATTAAATGATAGGGCAGAAAACGCCTTGTTACAAAATCAGTTTCCTCAATAAAGCCATTTTGAGCTATCGGATGATTATCGTCGGACAGATTGTCCTCTTCAATAATCTTTCCATTAGGTATATCTACCACATGTCCATAAAAAAATGTTACGTCTATTATTTCTGAAATTATAATTTAAGTGAAACAATTCACTATTTTTTATCTTGTAATTTCTATACTGCATGCTGTGCCACATGTAGCACATAACTGATTTCCTACAAATACTAATGTCTAAATAACATACCTGGTTTATTTCACTCGTACACCACTTAATAATAGTCAAACTTCCCACAATATTTATTATATGATATTTATGTAGACAAATTTCTAACAACACCTACAAATCGACAGTTAGGAAATATCAGCTGTTACTGAGGCAGCCATTGAACAAGTGAGAATATATTTCTGTTGGCAGTAATGTTGACAGATGTCCTAATAGCTTGCCTGTTAATCTGGGCAGGTGATTTTAATAATATTTTACAGATAGCATCAAACACACGAAAAATAATACATTGTGCCTTATATGGGACAGCATACGGAAAGGTGTTAAAATCAGATTTTAATTAATAAAAGGGTGTAATTACCTATGGAGGGCTAATTTTCAAAAATTTTTTACAAATCTCATTTAATTTCTATAATCTACCTGCCAAATATTTTCGCCTTTTCCGGATCATTTTGTATATTTATTATTTTATTATTCCTTAAATGAAATCACTTTCCAAATAAAATTAGTTCTACATACTTTGAAACTGGTTTGATTTATAAGAAAAAGCAAGGATGAATCTAGAATAAAATAAGATTTACTAAGGAACTTTGAAAGGATAATAGTGTTAGATACATTGTTTCTGTTCCTGGGGCCACTATTGATTTTACTTAAAAATTTTGGAAAAGTTCCATTTAAAGCAGGACGTATATCTTATGTTTTGTATTTCAACTTTCGAATTTGTATTTTATTGGCTTTTTAAGGAAATGCTCCTCAGCAAAAAACTGGAAATGCAAAAATAAAGTAAACTATGTGGCAGTTGGAAGATGTCGGTTTCTACACTGTGTCCGTTTCGTGATTTTCAAATATAACGAATACTCCGTTCCTGTTGTATTGGGATTTATATCAAGTTTTAGTTGGGATATTATCCTTGTGATATTACGATATTATTGGCGTATATAAAAATGAAAATAAGATGTCAATTGCATACTGTAGACCTATTTCACTAATTGCAAATTAGACAAATTAAAAACTAAAGACAGAAATTGTGTTAACGGTTTTGTGAACAACTTTAACCGCTATAATTTTATATACCATGGACAAAATTTGCCTCGACGCTGTGGGCGTCGCGACGCATAACAAAACTTTTTGCTGGAGGTCTGGTCGTTTATTTAATTAGTTGTTAAATTGTGAGCAATTTCATATAGGGTGTTTTAGAAATAAGTACCGTAACTTGGGGAGTGGGTGAATATTCGCGAAATTTTAAAAAAAGCTAACTAAAATTTTCCCCTAAACCCTGTCCTTTGTGTTGTAGAGGATGATAAAGGTAGTACGAAAAACGAATTTTTTATTACATATCTTCCCTCAGAGCGGAGATATCCATTTCAAAATACGCACATGTTAGTTACTCCTAAAGACCAATTGCTGCACTTAATTTTGCCATATTGTAATAAACCAGTGAGGTAAAACCACTGGCTCAATAATTAATTTTTACGCTACACCTTTTTTAACACTCTATATATCGCAAAAATTATGCATGTCTAATAGCCCTCATTCAATTTCCTACCAAAAAGGTACTCTTTGTAGAACCCGCTAAAAGGTCCATTTTCTAAGATATTGTGATTTTTTATAGGGAACATTCATGCTGCGATTTTTAATTGCAATGTTTTTAAATCTAGTAGCCAACGTTGCTATTGTCACATGTGAATTTTTAATAATCGTTTTCTGTCAAACTAAGAACTAGTTGTGAATCATTAATGTGATTATTCACGTTACTAGCTACTTTTTATTAATTATTGTTAATTACGAATGTCAGTATGATACATTTTACTTTTTCGGAATATTCTGATATGCATTTGCTATATGAAGAATGCAAAGGAAATTCTGAAAATGCAGTAAGTTTGTAGTAGTGAATCGTTGTTTAAGAGAAACCGGATCATTTGACCCTGTAGCCAATAATCATGGAAGTAATAAGACAACTAGGACACAGAAAAATGGAAATAATATTTTAGAACAAATTGATATGAACCCTAGTAGTGGTATCAGAAGATTATCACTACAAACTGGAATCTCTGCAACATCAGTTTGGAGAGTTTTAAAAGAAATGCAGTTACATTCTTTCCATCTCCAAAAAGTCCTCCAAGACCTTTTACATACTGACTTTGAGCCAAAAGTTGAATTCTGCGAATGGTTGCTTCGTAAACTGAGAAGAGATGGCGATTTTTGTATTAATATCCTGTTTACAGATGAAGGAACTTTCACGCGAAATGATGAGAATCCTTATGCTGTAAACGTTGCAAATTTTCAGCATAGGTTTAGAATTAATGTTTGGGCTGGAAGAATTGGAAACCAATTTATATGACCTTTCGTTTTACCGGAAAATTTGAATGGTAATCGGTATGTTCAATTTCTTAGGGAAAATATAATTCTTCTGCTTGAAGAGGTTCCTTATCAACGCAAAATTTCCATGTGGTTCATGCATGATGGGGCGCCACCTCATTTTACAGTCCAAACAAGGAATTGACTAAATGAACAATTTTCAGCAAGTGGATATGTCGTGGAGTAGATGCTCCTGTGAAATGGCCAACACGATCGGCAGAGCTCAATCTTATGGATTACAGAATTTGGGGAACTTAAAAAAAGTGTATTCAGAACCAGTTAATACTCTAGATGAACTTAGAGAAAATATTACAAACAATTGTAGGGAATTCAAATCCAGATTTACTTTAGGGAAAGTAACTAAACAAATAAAAAAACGCGCTCAAAAATGCATTCAAGTTGAGGAACGTCACTTAGAGCAGTTAATGAAATAGTCTCCAATTTATTTAAATTCGATTGATATTGTTTGTATTTTTCAACATTATATGTAATAAAATGCATTTTTTCGTACTATCTTCATCACCTTCTACAGCACAAAGGAGGGGGTTTAGGGAAAATTGTATTTAGCTATTTTTAATATTTCGCGAATGTCTACACACTCTCCCAAGTTACGGTACTTATTTTTGAAACACCCTGTATAATACCCTTACTAGTTCCGACATATTTTTTCTTAAAAATTAATATATACTATTTCAAAAGCCAAAAAAGTGTTACTGGAGGTTCGAAATTTTGAAACCATATTATGTTACGTAGAAAAATAAAAATACCGCAAATTTTTTTTCGAAATGCCACCATAATTTTTTTTCAAAATAATTTACGATCCACTGAAACAGGAAATCCTGCTGTTTCTTATAATATCTGATAGTTTTTTTTTTTTGGGGATTTCGGTCAGGTATAACTAATTTTATTTTTTTCTAACGTTTCGGTTTATTACACCATCATCAGAGAAACTATTAATTATTAGGTATTTGTTTTAAATTTTGTTACATGTTATTGGATTGTCTGTTTTAACGCAACTCTTGTTTATACTGATTAGACGATGACATATTTTGTTTCATATTCTATATACGTTTTCAAATACAAACATGCATAAACATCTTCAGTCTACTATTATTTGATAAGTATGTGTAAAATTAAATTCTTTGTAACAAATTGTATTGTAATTAAATTGCATTAGATATGAAAAATTTTATGAAGTAAAAAAAACAGAAAAGACAACATACGCATACGCAAAATGCCTATATTAAATGCTCTACATTTGCAACTTCACAGTGTCTTAGACAGTCAAAAAATTCTGTATACTTTCGAAATCACATCAACTGATCGCACGTCCTATATAATCCTTTCATCTAAGTTACGAGGATGATTTACATAAACGTGATTTTTAAGATATCACTAGAAAAAGAAATCTATTGGCGTAAGGTCTGGGAATCTTGCTGGACATTCAATAGAGCCTATGCCAATCTAGAGATTTGGAAATATACAAACACAGAAACGGCATAACATAGTGGTGTAATGTCTTAATGAAAAGAAAGGTCATCCCTGAACTATCCTCTAATTGGTTATGAGGATATAGTTCTGTTAAACTGTAGATACTTTTTAATAGTTATGCATTATTGTAACTCTATCTTCAACTATGGCGGTTCATGGGTTTACTTTTAGGGTCGCTGAGAGTGTTATTCTTGTACCCAGCGTCGATTCTCTGTAGACCAATATCTACAATTCGAATGATTTACTGTCTCTATTCTTTCGGCCTCCGTTAATTGCATTTTCTTCTAAAGTCGACTGACACTAACGAAAAGTTCTTAAATACTTCTAATTTTAAATTTGACTTACAAATATATTTTTTGTTTACACAAGAAAGGTAAAAAAACATCCATTCCTAAAAACCAGAAATAATTTTGAATAGTTTAAATGTGTTATCCAACACCTTCATCTAAGAAGGCCTTTATCTTGACGTTTTTAAGCAATCAAAATTGGTTCACTAATGAGTGAAAATTCATTTGCACTAACTAGTGATTTCAAAATTGTTCACTAAATTAAATTGAATTGATCCACAATAATGTATTGCTCTCAAAAACTCTAGACCAGGTTTAATAGAATTTATCCAAGGAAAAACAGTACATTATTTCTCATTATTAGAGTGAACATACAAATTAACAACTTCAACATTGCCCTGAAAATTAATTACAGCTGATTGCTTACATATAGAATCCTTAATTGTAATCGTCTCAGCAGAACAGGCACACTCAATTTTAAATAATTATTCTCACATTATTCTATCATAAAGATTGATGACTTGCAACACCCCCGTCCAATTGTTGGCATAACACAATAAGCTGGGGGTTGTACTCATTGACCGGTAGCTCAGTAAGCAGGTCGTGAATAAGGGCTTAGATTAATTTGAGTTATCACCAAAATCTAGGCTGGGCGCCAGGACTTTTGCAAGTACCAATTAATTAAAATTTTACTTTAAAAGGTAAAGATAGCGTTAAAACTTGAATTCGGTTGGTAAGGGAAGTGGAATAAAAAGATCTTATTTTAATAAAAAGTATAATAAAGACTAGTATATGTGATGTACAAGTATTTACAAGTTAATAAAAAAATTAAATGTGGTTGAAGACCAAAAAGTATCCAAAAATGATGGTGAGGAAAAAAAAAATGAACAATGAAAAATGAGATGCCTGATCTCTCCAACGTTTCTTCTGACCAAATAAACTTAACTGGGGACGAAGATCTTACTTAACTTCAAAGGGGTTAGTCCAGCGAAGAATTCACCAACGGCTAGGCTCTTAATGGGTTCGGTGTCAATTTGACTAACCACTGTCAGTACTGCAGTTACCCTTGAGAAAAAAAATGCCAGTTGTGTAATATTACGTTTTTCTGCTC
>JANEYF010002920.1:0-80405 GCA_029963845.1 Rhamnusium bicolor
TTACACAATAGAAATCGCTAGGCTTACAAACATGCATGGTACACGTTGTTTACTCTTAGACGGCGTTCTAACTTTTGAGGATAATGCACAGTCTCGCCCCACTCTTGATGTCTACTATCAAAACATTCGCGGCTTAAATACTTAAAATGCTTTATTTCCTTAATAATGTTACTTCTAATTATTCTATAATATGTTGTACGAAAACATGGGTACATCCGTACACTTTAAACTTTGAGTTCATTTGTGAATCATTATATGTTATTCTACGGGGTGACCGTAGATTCTCTGAAGTAGGTAACAAAAGAGGTGGTGGTGTATTAATAGCGGTTCACAATGAGTACTTAGGAACTGAAGTTGATTTAAATTTTATTCGTGACGAACTTTCTGATATTGATATCCTTGGTGTTAAAATAACGAACAACTCTTATTTCGTTTTTATATTTATACTTTATATTCCTCCAAATCTGCAAGCGTCTATTTATAACTAGCTCTTTGAGCTCTTGGAAACTTTAGATTATATTTTTGATGTTGATATTTATGTTGTGGGTGATTTTAATATACCGGAATGCAACTATAATAATATTCGCACAGACAAACAGTTATCTTTAAACATGTTTAGCAATTTTTTGAGCTTAATTAATATAATACCGTACCTAACGTAAACGGTAAATTTTTAGATTTAGTTTTATGTAATAGACCTTGCACAGTTATTAAAACCTATGATATATTGTTACCCGAAGATCATCACCACCCTGCGTTAAACTTAACTATCACGCATAATTTAGCTAAGAGTGATAACATCTTGATTAGTCCTGAACTAACTTATAATTTCCGTAAGGCCAATTTTGTCCTTTTATACCAACAGCTAGGCTTAACTGACTGATCTTTTTTTGGACGAATATACGGATTGTAATAAAGCATGTGATCACTTTTACAGAGTAATTAATAATATATTTGAATTGTGTGTTCCTAAACAAATTTCTCGATTTAGAAAATATTCACCGTGGTTCTCTAAAAATATAATTTCTGATATAAAACCCAAAGCTAAACTATTGAAAGAATATAACCGTAATGAAAACGATAACACGCTCGTCAATTTCAAATTTCTTCGCTCAAAAATTAGAAAGATGTTGATATGGCATATAAGTGTTTTAAATAACATTCAAAACAATATTCGTTGCGATCCTCAAAAGTTTTGGTTATATGTTAATGGTAAAAGGTGTGTTAATTCATTACCGGACATAATCAGGTTCGATAATACGATTTCAGCCAATCTGCTGACATTGCAAATGCTTTTGCGTCCTTCTTTAAATCTAGCTTCTCGTTAAATATCTTAGTTGTTCCTGATGATGTCGGTAATATTACAAATAATACCTTCTCCCTTGGAAATTTTTCCGAAAATGAAGTATTTGATATTTTAAAACTAATCAAACCTAAATTTACCTCCGGTCCTGACGGCATGCCTGCTTTCATCTTACGCGACTATGCTGTAGTGTTTGCCTGTTCTCTTATGAAAATCTTTAACCTTTGTTTAAATTCCAACACATTTCTAGATGTGTGGAAACATTCTAGAATTTGTCCCGTTTTTAAGAATGATGATAAAAACGCTGTGATTAATTATAGACCAATCACGATTATCTCTAACTTTTCCAAGGCTTTTGAAATGTTACTGCATAAAGCAATTTATGCTAGCACTCATGGGTTGATTAGCGACTTTCAGCATGGTTTCATGCAGAGTCGGTCTACCACTACTAATCTTTTTTGCTTAACACAGTACATTTCCAAATCTGTGGATTCTGGTGGACAAGTTGACGTCATCTATACAGATTTTAGTAAAGCTTCGACAGTCTCGATCATGGTATTCTTTTGTATAAACTTAAGCAGTTTGGTTTTTCAGATAAACTGTCTAAACTTTTTCATCATACGCAGTGCAGGCGCCAATACGTGGAATACCGTGGTTTCAATTCTGGTGAATTCATTGCTCCATCTGGTGTACCACAGGGTTCCATACTTGGGCCTCTTCTTTTCGTTATTTTTATTAACGACATTGTAGATATGATTGACGTCGATTGTCTTCTGTATGCAGATGATTTGAAAATTTATTGTGATATTAATTCTATCTGCGATTCCCTTCAATTGCAAATAAATTTGAATAAAATTAATGACTGGTGTGTAAAAAATAACTTGGCAATGAATGTGCAAAAGTGTAACGTTCTGTCTTTCACAAAAAACTGAACCGTATATTTACAGTTATACACTCAGTAATATGTCTCTAAATAGAGTAATTGAATTTAAAGACTTAGGAGTTATTTTTGATTCAAAGCTGAGCTTTAATCTTCATATTAATGCTGTTGTACTTTCTAGTTACAAAAACCTTGGTTTCGTTATAAGGCATTCACGAGAGTTTAATGACACTGACGTTTTGTTTTTATTGTTTAAATCTTTTGTTCTGTCTAAGATAGAATATGCTAGTATAATTTGGAATCCTGGGTATCGAACATATAGTAATAATTTAGAAAGTATTCAGCGCAAAGTTTTATAGTACGTATCCTTTAAGATCGATGGCATTTACCCAGTTATTGGAGTGCCACATGAACAACTATTAACTAGGCATAATATGTTGAGTCTAAAAGATAGAAGGGAAATGCATTCTCCTATATTCTTACGTAATATTATTCATAATTAGATAGACTGCCCTTCTATTTTAAGTCAACTTAATTTCAATATTACTTCAATCGCAACTAGACACACTGTCACTTTCTATTTACCAACTCCAAGGACCAATTTACTTAAATTTTCACCTTTATTTTGTTTATGCAACAATTATCATTCAGTTCAAGATAATTTGGATATTTTTATCTGTAGTATTAACTAGATCAAAAAGTTATTTGTAAAAAGTAATGTAAGTGCTGTTTAATTTCTTTTTTTGCTACTGCAAATGCATTGTAATAATTGTCAATTTTCAATTGCCAATTTTTGTTTTTTTTTTTATTAATATTTTTTATTTTTTATTTTTTCTTTTTTGTAATTATTATTATTTTTTTTTTTTTTTTGTTAATTATGCTGTATTTCCATCCTATAATTAGCATGCAAATACTGTTAGATGGTGTATCTGAAATAAATAAATAAATAAATAAATAAATAAATAAATATGTACCTAGTTGCTTCAATATGTATCATTTAATTTAATAAAGAAAGCACAAAAATAAACAACATCTTTTATTTATTTCTCAATAACTGCCACCTCCATATAACGGCCATTTTCACAATAAATTTTGGTGGCCGCTATTTAGAGGTTTTACTGTAATATAATCATTTTTATTAAAATTTCCATCAATAAGAAAATGTTTGTTTAAAAAGTATGTTTATGTTATTCTTGAAAATTAAGGTAGAGGCAGTTTTTCAGATTTTGCAATGAATTTACAAAAAATGCAATACGAAAAAAGCTGCTATTGCATTCAATTTATCTTTACGAGACATTTCTCAAACGATCGCCAGTCTGTCAAACCGGGTCAAAATTACTCCTAGTAATATTGATACAGAATTTTATCGGAAAATACTTGTTGCAATAGCATGGAATTTGCAGATTTTCAAAAAGCCACGTGAAATCGTCGAGCACCGGGTGCCGACCATCGTTCGAATCCATAAATTCGAGCGCACTTTTCACCAATCTGAATATCTGTAGAAAAACCGTTACCATTATCTTTTAAGAAATTTTATGGAGTTCAAAATTAATCTCTTAAAGTTTTAGCGTATCTCGCTCTGTTTGCGAGATATTGGCATCTAAAGTCAAAAAAAGAAAACGCAAAATTATACAAATTTCCGATTTTTTTTTTTTTTTTTGAAAAACATCCAAACATTTCTTGATGTGGGGATTATTTTCTATCATTTCTATCAAAGTTATCTCGGCAACCTACTATTGATCACTGAACACTAGCTTGGAGTCCGTACTACTAAGACTTTCCAGGAATATATCTCACTTTTGCCATAAGACATCCACAATCCAACCATAAATTGGGATTGGGGGCAACCTCATATGCTTATGAGACAATTTTCTATATACTCATCTATTTAATTAGCTTTTACTGCAATTGAGATGTTAGCTTTGAAAGCTTTGGGTGAAACACTATATATATAATATTAAGTTTTTTAATCTCTTCACATAAAAAATTAAATTATTAATTTCACCTCCATTATATTCTGAATTTTTAAATGCTTTATATTTTTTAAATTCAATTCTGTGTATGTGTGTTTTCTTAGATTAAAAACAATTAATACATTTTTTGACTTTAATACTATTGAGGACACAGTAGGCAATACTTTGAATAAAATTTTTTTTATTAGTAATATTTGTTACACACCATGACATTTGAAGAATATTTTAAAAATTGGAGTCAGTCAACCTACCTCACCTCAATTATTTTATTTAATATAAGAATCGTGTGCCATGGTTTTTTTCGGTAGTTATAATATAATTGGAAAGGTAGAATGACCCAAATGATTAATTAATGTATATCTAGAGGTGTGTGGAAGAGAAATTTAGTTGAAAATCCAAGACGTGTTATTTCATAAAATACTAAATCATTAATTCATTAAAAGAAAAAATATTATACAAAGTGTGTAACACTGAAACAAAGGTTGTATGTTTGTTAAAATTTGTCAGATAGATAAAAATATATATCTAATTTTTTTTTCTTTTGATTGTGAATCTTGTGGCCCATATAAGTGCATAATTTTACCGAAAATATAAACTCACGTTAACAATAAAGATACGAAAGAAAAAATATTTAAAATCATGTCAATTTTGGAAGAAAAATAATTTTCGACAATTTTCATAACACCACCAGTCATACTATCCTCTGGAAGGGTAAATAGTAGTAGTGTCTTTTATCAGGGAAATATAGAATGAAAAAACCCATTAGTGCTACGCCCCAAGGAAATTGCCTACATGTCCAATATGTATATTTAACACACATTTGTTTCGCTTAAAACTTCGAAATTGATTTAAACGTGTCAAAGAACTCTATAAAATAAAATGTAAAAATGGGAACTTAACATACAATTCAGAATTTTGAGTTATTTTAAATTAATTAAAGATCGAACTTTTTATTCATCCTTTAAACATACAACACAATATTTAGTTGTATGAATTGAATATTAACAATAACGAATTAAAGAAAAAAAACTCAAACAAATTTTCCAATTCATAATGATTTTATCGAGCAAAACAGTATTTTTGTTTCTTGTGTGCAGGTGCAGAAAAAAATCGTAGACAAAATATTGCACCTGTACAACCCATCTGATAATAAAGGAAATGTCAAAGGAGATGCACTAGCTGAAAATTTCCTTACTGAAGAATTCACGCATTAGTTACTTTGTTTTGTGCTGAACATAATGCCGCAATACTTTGAAGTTGAGCATCGAATTAAAAACAAATGTTGATCTTGCATTGTATACACTAACGGAATGAAATCGTGATCTACAATAAGTGTATGTATTTACGTCAAATTTACTTTCTTTGTACAATTTCCTGTGGCAATAAATTTAAAATAAATTTACTGAAATATGTCAGGTTGCTTCAATATAATGTAAAGAGTGTCTCATTTTTTTAGAGGTAGGGCTTCGGGAGATTATATCACACCAAAAAATAATGATAATTTCTTATATAAACTATATGTCGAAGAGATCTAGAGTCTCTAATAATGGATGGTCTCTTGGAACGCCTAACCTCGGAAGGATTCTATGCGCATGCATATGAAGACAACGGACTGGTCCTAGTGTCTGGCCGCTTTCTAAACGTCGTGTGCAATAGAATGCAGGTTGCCTGTAGAATAATAGAAATATGGAATAGCGAAACATCTATCAGTCAATCCTACCGAAGCTGAGATGATCCTTTTCACCAAGAGAAGAAAAACAGAGTATTTTATGGTACCAATCATATATGGTAAAACTCTCGTTCTCGTCAAGGTAGCCGCAGATCGAAACGTTGCCAAAAATTCTATTGCAACCTTCTGGCAATTGAGTCGGGCGGCTTTTGCCAGAGACTTGCTTGCCTAGGGATCATTGGCGCAATGACTAATGAGGACGCCATCAGCAGCTGCTCTGGAGGTTCCGCTAGGCCTACCAACGATTCCCTCGCGGATAAAGAGGGATGCTATGGCGGCTTATCTGAGAATGCGGGATTCTGGGAACTAGCAATTTTCAGGTAGAGCTGGAAGTTACGCAGTAATTGCTGGACTGGGAGAGAGAGAAATCTCTGCCCTAAAAATGAGAGAAGCGAAAGACCAGCTAAGGTTGGAAAGGAAATTTACTCTCACCCTTGCCAGTAGGGAAGATTATAGCAAAGGGAGAATTGACTTCCCTCCAGACTCTCTAGTATGCTGCACAGATGATTGTTGTATAATGCCAGACCGTCCTCTTGGGCAGGAATATATTTGAGAGTCAGAGTACAGAAGACCTTTGCTCAAGAATCGTACACTCGGTCTTTCAGACAGAGGTATACGCCATCTTAACGGTGGCAAGTAAGGATGAAGTAAGGAATGGTACGGAAAGATGATATACATCTGCTCTGACACTCAGGCTACTCTAAAAGCGGTTTGCTCCCCTAGGACGAGATCAGCTCTCATTCATGAATGGGGAGCGCCCTAGAACAACTTGCCAGGCATAAATAAGTAAGTCTAGTGTGGATACTGGAACATACTAGACAACGAAAAGGTCGATGAATCGGCTAGACTTGGAATCGACGAGCTCTGTCTCGGGCCAGAGTCTATATTAGGCATCATAAGAAGACAGGTCACGACGGCTCTCAGCGAGTGAGCCCACGAGACATTAAAGGAGTATTGGAGTACCTGGTTACTACGCCGGAGTCGAAAGAGTGAATCTTTTAATTGGAGTTCTGACAGGCCACTGCATCTTCCTAAGCGAGGAGATAAGCTCCCTCGCACTGAGTGAAATCCTGATTTTCATTAGAAGATCGGAAAAATTCGACAGGGGAGCAAGAGAAGTACATGGCTGGAGGTTGGTAGAAAGACCCGCCTGCGGCCTACTTGCCAGGCGTCAACCTCCCCCCACCATTACCATATGCCGAAAAGACCTCTTCTTCGAGATACAGGGCGTTAAAGTTTCTAATTTTTTTTATGAACATCAATAACCTGTTGGTGAACTTACAATAACTTCAGAAATCTTCTAATTTTGTCTAAACAGTCACTGGCGTATTACATTTCCTTAAAAAAAAACAAGCTCCCCAAAGACACGCAGCTGGTAAATTTAGCGCTCCATCAGTTTTTTAAAAAAGCCTGAAGGCAGTGGACAATATAACTGCAAAATATGTATACACACAAATATATATACATATATATATATATGTATATATATATATATATATATATATATATATATATATATATATATATATATATATATATATATATATATATATATATATATATATATATATATATATATATATATGTATATACATATACACAAAAAATGCAATGGACAGTTATTAAAATTAAACTCTAACCAATATGCATGTTAAGAATTATAATGTTTAGTTTTTTTCATGGAAATTTATCATCTCTTCATCTCACAAGATGTTTTGTATGGTTTTTATTACTTATAAACATCGGGGTCTGTAGCTGTCTCATTATTTCTTCCTGTTCTTATTTGCTTTTACTACAACACTATGCTATTTTCCCATTTTTTATTTTAAAAACTATCAGATATGATTAAGATAGGCTAGAAATAAGAAGAAAAATGAAGAATAAAAATAGAATAATGAAAGGAACAGGTAGGTAGGTACATACATATTTTCGAAAATACCTAAATAAAACAAATCTAACGCAAATTATCTAAAATACCTAAATAAAACAAATCTAACGCAAATTATCTAAAATTTATTTAATTGCACAAAATAAAAGTGGACGAGTGGTTGAATTAGATTCAATTTCATTGTTTTTAAATGTAAAATAAATTATTGATATTTTTGTCTGTTTTTACAAGATACCTATATAAGATGATCTTTTTAAAAGTAAATGCATATCTTTGAGATTTACATGAAGTTTTTATAACATCGTGACGTTTGAACAATTTTCAACCTATATAGGGCAAGTTTTTAAAGTCATTGAGGAATATCTCATAGACAGAACGCATGCGTTGGATTCATCGATGAATTTAAAAACACAAGAAAACAAATATCTAAATTTTAGTTTTTTTATGTTCATATTTTATTGTTTTTGTATGATTTTCTGAAAAAAATCGATGCTCTCATATTTTTTAAAAAATATGCGAAATTTCAATTCAGGGAAACTTTTTTTTAATAAAAAGAAGTCATAGTTACCCCTATTCGCTATTGTAAATCAAGGCGATAGTATTCAGTAATTTCAGTTCTACGACCCATATTAAGGAACTATTACTTTTAAAATCTAATGACTGCTAATAAAAACATGTTATTTTTCGTAACAAATACAAAGTATCCTACAGATTCTGTGATACTACTAACAAAATCTATTGTCAAGAGTAAAAATAACAAGACCTTGATAAATAGTAGATTATTATATTGTTATCAATTTTTCGAGAGTGCGATGGTGAAAATTGGAGAACACTTGAGAAAAATTGCAACAATATAATGGCCGCTAGTTTCTCAAGGTCGAGTTGTATTTTTTTATATTATTTCTAGAATGCTAATAATTAGAGATGTGTAAATTACCTTAATTTTAATGGACATGAAAAATGGCTATATAAGCAATATGTTTATTTAATCGGTTCATTTTGAAACTATTCAGTTAATGTGACATTTGAAAATATTTGTATGACAGCAGTACGCCTACCTAACGTGACGTTTTAAATTAAATATCACCGATTGTTTGAGCTGGTGGTCAAATAGTCGCTGATATTTCCCGTTATCACGTGGAATTCAAATAGCCACTGATATTTCTCGTTGCTACGGAATTTAAAATATTTTGATTAGTAAAAAATTACAAACTGACATATGAAAGAAATAATCAGTAATAATATGTTTATGATTTTGTCGAAAACATTTTGATTTACGAAAATTTGTTTCTTGGTAACATCACGATATAAAATAGTGATCAAAATCACAAGCTCGTATAGCGAGGGATTTTGCAACTAATTTTGTCGAGAGACGTTACCAAACAACAAATCTTGAAGGTTGTAAATAAAAATTTATTTATACAAAATCGTAAGCTGAGATATATTTGATCGGACTATTTCCCAAATAAATAACATTTATAATTCAACACAATAAATATTATTATGTTCTTAATTGACACTTCGCCAAAACAATGTGTTTTAGATACGTTAAATGAAAAATTATTATAAACAGGGTAACTGTTTTAAATACAGAAAATTTAATAGTCGAGAGATTTTTTTAAAAATAAGTGTTTTATGAACATTTTCTCATAAGTGTTTAGTTCCTGGGATACAGGGGTTGAGATTTATATTTAATAAATGTTTATGTCCCATAATTTTTGCATTTTTGAATGTAATTGTAATTTGACGGTGATTTATGTTAGATCTAATCTGAAATAATGACGAAAAATTTGAACTAAAAATATGAACACTGGCGTAAATAGAGGTGACATGAACCACTTTTTTCTTTAAAACTTCTACGCCTATGGATGTTTAAAAAATAAATCGTCTTTAAATTATTCCAAATTTCTTTTGCAAGTTTTTGATAATTTCAATAATCTTCAGGTAAATTGAGTCCAAGTGTTTCGTTACATACCTCTGTTCCACATTTTTTTTTATAAATGGCTTTAATAAGATTTGTAATCGTAATCGTGAAAACTATCAATCAATAAAAATACTATTACTTCCTCACTCCTCAAAGTGAGGAAGTTATGTATTCGTGAAAAAAATTTTGAAAATTTTTATTGCATTTCTGGACGAATCTCGACGAATTATGACGATACACAAAATTTTAGACAGAAAAAATTTTCTGTCTGTGTGTCTGTGTGTGTATCTGTATGTGTGGTTCGCGATAGCAGCTACAGTTTTTGAGATAAAGCTTTCAAATTTGGTACACATATTCTAAAGGTCAAGGAAGAGATTGAGTTCGTTGATGATCAAAATTGGTCCCAATGTCTTAAAAAAATATTAGTGATATTCCACCAATGACTTTTTTGAAACGTCAAAATGTGACATTTTTGAAACATCAAATAATGTGACTTTTTTTAAAACGTCAAAGTGACTTTTTTGAAACGTCAAAATGTAACTTTTTTGAAACGTCAAAAATTACTTTTATTGTAAACTCCACCACACGTCGAATTTTACTACGGTGAGGAAGTTCTGATTCTCAAGTAATTGGCAGCGGTTTTTTTAATATGATTTGCGTCGGTGATTTAACAGTTCTAACAACTACGATTACAAATCTGTTCAAAATCATTTATAAAAAAAAGTATAACAGAGGTATGCAACGAAACACTTCGTCTCAATTTACCGGACGTCTATCGAAAATATCAAAAATTTGCAAGGAATGTTTTTTTTTAATTTGGAATAACTTAAAAATGGTTTATTTTTTCAACATCCATAGGCGTAGAAGTTTTAAAAGAAAAAAATGGGTTCATGTCCACTATATCTACGTCAGTGGTCATATTTTTACTTGCTTTTCTTTAACTCACAATGTAGTTTTTTTTCGTTTTTTTTTTCTAGAATATTTGTCTTCAAATCTTGCATCCTTTATTTAACACACTGCCTGATATAACCAATTGATGAAATTTTGCACAGTTACTAAGGTCGGATATTCCACTGTTACTTTGGCAAATATCCCCACGTAGGGGACGCGGGGTGCAAATTGGAAAATATGCAAAAGTATGATAATAATTTAATGTATGATAAAAATGTAATTAAAGCATGACTAAAAAGTAGAAAATAATAAAAAAAAATTTAGAGGCGGGGGTGAAAATTGAAAAATCTGCAAAAGTATGATAATAATTTAATGTATCTCAGAACTTAAACGCTTATGAGGAAAAGAGCTGACCAAAGATCTAAAAATGTGCACGGTGTCCCATTTAGGAAAACGTGACTATGTGGCATCTCCTGTATATTCATTAAGTTAGACACAAACTCATAGCGCATACAAAAACTTGGTGAAATGCTACCGATCCATTTTTTATGTTAGCTATATTTTTTAATAAGAATTAGGTTTAAAAAGTTGAATTTTCAGCTGATCATTCTGTACGAAACAAATACAAAAGATCAAATAGGTATTAAAAAAACATGAAAAACCAAAAATAGCCATCTCTTGACATATGGTGATATAAGGATTCGATCATATTTTCGGTATTATTTTACAACAATCGTTGAGCAAGTTAATTGACTTTCTGGGATTTACTAAGGCGTTAGGGCGACTGAGGTCGACAGTCGCAGGGGCCAGCGCCCCCTAACCCCCGGCCCAGTCCGTGCCTGTGGTGATACATAAATGTAGTATTTGTACATTGTATTTCAACTTTTATTACTTCAATCTTTTAATATTATATTTTTTGCTTCCTGGCCGTTCTGATACTCGGGGTAGAAATGAGATGTGACGTAATTATGTGACGTCACATCGTACCTAGAAAGTCGTGTTGCTCCGGTATCAGAATGCGCTCCTAATATCTTTGTTGGCATGTCTCAGAGATTCTCAAATAAATAACAAATATGACAGAGTATTTTAAATGAAGATGAGGTTACTATCTAAAAGTTCTTTCTTAATGTGGAAAGCGTTGTCACGTAAGTATTTTCTTTTTAAATTTAAGTGTATCAAGGAATTTACTGTATGAAATTATTGAACTGTATTTCAAAATAACCACAGTCATATCTAGATTTAGTAAGTAGTAATAAATTATTGTTTAAATTATCCTTGTGTCTAGTGTTATAAGAATGGATTTGGCTTGTAATACTGCCGTGGTATGGCTTTTCTATGGGCAAAAAATACGTTGTTGTAAGTTGTTGCAAGCACAAAGTAGCAATATTAGTAAAAAATACACCACTAGTGAAAATTTCTACTAGATTCGCATTTATTTCAAATAAAAATGTATTTTATGATTTTTTATAAAATATTTGGTACTAACATTACACCTTATGGCAGGGATCACTATTTTCTGTCGACAATAAACTAGAGTAAATTAGAAATAATTGAATAATTAACTGGATAAATATGAGCTTCTCCTGAAAATATGACCGTCACGAATATTGTACCTAATGATTACAGCAAATGTAAAATCGACGGAAAATCCAAATTACCTTTTTTAAGAATTTCGTTTTTAAATGATAGTTAAAATTATAATTCGTCTCAGATGAATTTAAAATTAAATCCATGATGTTTCAAAATAGAGGACGATCAAAAAATTGCACATCTATTTAAAAAGGCAATTATAAGGGTTTGAAGTTTGCTCGTTTATCATGATTTTTGCAAGTGTACACAGCTGTGGATAATGGATAATACTTATTTTAATTTCAGTACAGTACAGTTCAAGTGGTGCCCATTTTATAGATGACACTTCTAAAACCTTGAAATTAATCATTAATCAACAACCTATTCTAAATTTAAATTTCATCTGTTTAATATCACTCTAGTTGAGGCATGTAAAACATGTGAGCCGTGATTAAAGTTCGGATATAGGCGAGTCATGACGTCAAAAACAGGGTCTGCATAAGGGAATTTATATTTGTAATTAATATATTAATTAAAGCAAATATTTTTTAAAACTATTACTGTAAACTAATATCTTTCAGTAGCTTACCTTATAGTGTAGGGGTTCTAAATATGACTAATGGGGGTAGTAAAGTAAAAGTACATTGGCAATAGCAGTTCACCGTTATAATTATTTTAAGCATATAGTATATCAAAAAAATATTATTAAAGTTGCTCCATATATTCTGCTGTTAAAATCCGCCCCCTGTTTGCAAATATCCATTTATATATTGAAAACGAACTTTCTATCTCGACAGATCCTATTGGCGCTAAATAGTCCACTTCTTTGTCCTGTAGTAGGTCTACCATTCGATTAACTGTGACAGGGCCAGGATTGTTGTGTAAAATACTTTCTAGTTCTTCGTTTACGTGTTCAGCGATGTCTCCAGTTAATTGATACATATATTGTCGAAGATCGAATACTACATTCATCTTAACAATTATGGTGAATTCTCCAGTTTATTTTGTGACGTTCAAGCTGTTCTATATCTACAGGAACTTGTGAAAAGCTTGTGCTTATAAATTCTAAATCTTTTTGGACACTGGGATTGACAATAGTTTTTTGAATGTTTGTAATAAATAGCAACGTCTTCTTTAGCATCCAATTATAATATGATTCTTTTTATATAGACAAAATGTCCGTAGTAACATGATGCTGTGTTCAGCCAAGTGCTCCATCTTGTAAGTACAGACTGTGGAGTTAGTGACTTATTGGGTAGAAATTCGTGAAAAATTTCATACAACGCAGCGCCTACGGGAAAGTATTTCGTAATATTCTGGCTGCGAGAATAATGCAAATACTAATTCACAGTTTGCATTAGGTAGGTATATGATTTTTAGAAAATATTCTAATGTCTATGCAACTACATAATTCGTAAACAGTTTTATGATATTAAATGAAATTTGATTTATAATCGAACTAATTCTTTTAGATACATAGAAGGTTTGTTTGTACACGATTGATGTAGATGCATAAACGAATGAGTTTTTATGTGGTTATATAAAAATTTATACAATGTAAACAAATTCACATGACATAAACTTGCATTTCTTATCAAGGTTCCTGCAGACGATACTGTAATGATTCGCCCATATCCGAACTCTACTCAGTCATAATCGATAGCTTTGAACATGAAATAAAATGTAAATAAATTCTTTTTAGCAATATTTGTTGAAACTTCGTATTCTTTTTATATAGATTAACCCTTTCGAGTAACTTAATGAAATTAACAAAAGATATTAGAGAGTTTATATTTAAATGTTCAAATACTTCAGAAGTTATGTATTTGCTATATCCTTCTTTTATATTCAGAGGTGGTATCTAAACCATTTGCTTTTAATGGCCCACGTAAAAATCAATGAGTTGAAATCTGACGGACAAGTTCGCCGGATCCAATCTTCAGAGTACCTTCATTTAAAAAATTACGCACAATTCGCCCTAAGAGGGGTGGATAATATTGTATAGTCAAGGGCAAACTTTCCACTTTTTTACTTTCTAAATAGAAGTGTATAGAATGTGTAAAAAAGGATAAATATAAACTTGGGAAAGTACAATTATCACTTAGTAATACTTTTATGATATTTCAACAGAAAAATATGATTTTAACATTTATGTGAGCTATATTATTAAGATCAAGAAAAAATATAAACTGACAATAATAAAGAAAAATTGCCATTTAAAAAGTCAAAGTGTGTTGGTTTTAAGAATTTGTAATAGCTTTCGACATTTTCTGAGTATAATATTGGAAAGTATTTTTTTTTTTATACACTTATTGTCAAAAATAAAAAAGTCACATTCAAAATGCAACTTTCCTGAATTTCAGTTGTTGATGATTTATGAAAACGGTTCAGATATGCAAGTTTTTTTACGGATTTTTATTCTATAGAAAATATGCAAAAGTGCTAAAAACATATTTTCTATTTCTTTCAATAATCGATATTCCATTATCCATGGCGGGCAAAGAACTTATAATATCCCATATAATCATTCTATTGGAAATATTATGTGAAGTACAATAAATAGTGCAACGAATATTCATGAAATCATGTCATTTTAAAATTTGCAAACTTTGTTATTTGATTTCATGTGTAGTTTAAGAAATATTATTGAGGTATTTAACAATAAAAACTTCCATAATGTAATAATATTAGTATAATATGGTGTAGAAATATAAAATAAATGCTTATATATTGATGTTTCAAAATCCCGAGGCCGTTTCAAAAATTGGCATGTACATACATAAGGGAACTAATCGCGGACTATGCTTTCTCTCTTCTAAACCTACTCCCCCCACTCGGAGAAACGTGGAACCCTGGCGCACCGGATCAACTCAATAAAATACTTCTCTTTTTCTTGTTTTTTTTCGTGTTCGTTAAAAACGAGTCTAACCCCACCAAAGGAAGCAAAAAAAACGAGGCATATATATAGTAAAGTGCAGTAAGAGCGGAATGGAAATATTCTACGTGTTAGTTCTTTAGGTTTTTTTGAAAATTTGAAACAGTACCTACTAAGAAATTCCGATTCGTGAGTACATCATTCCTTTTTTATCATCAACAAAGAATAGTGGGGAAGTGGACAAAAATAAAACACAATTATTTCAATTAATTGAAATAATTTTGTTTTATTTTTGTCCACTTCAACACTATTCTTTGTTGATGATACATATTTATTTGGACACTAATTTGATAAAATTCCTTTTTCATGTCTGATTAAGTAAATTTAAATAGAAGCTTGCAAAAATTTTGGTATTATGACGATAGAAATTTGAAATAGTACCTATTAAGAAATTCTGATTTGTGCGTACATCATTAATTTTTTATGTATGATTAAGTAAATTTAAGTAGAGACTGGTAGATATTTTGGTTGCTATTTGGACGAAAAATGAAATGTTTTACTTATTTTGAAAACACTGCATTCATTCCTAGAAAAACTAATAGTTTTAACTTATTGTAGGCGCAAAAACGAAAAACATTTTTTTACTCGTAGTTCAACTAACCCAAAAATATTTTTAAAAAAGAATTAAATAATTATTGGGTATTATATAAGCATCCTTTCATATCTAACATGATAACAATAGTAAATACCTATTTTTTTATATTTTATATTATCATTCTTATCTGAATGCGTTAGTATAAAAATTTTAGATATATAGTGAATCAAATACAACACTTCCAATACATTTTATCAAATTTGTAACGAAGTGATTTTTCCGGTAACTATTTTCGGATGTAATAAGACCTAATCGGGTTCATCTTTCACTTTGATACACCCTGTATGCTATAACTAGTATGACTGTTTCAGTTAAAACCATATTGAACCAGAGTTCAAGTTCTTTTAGAAGTCCAGTATGTGGAATCACAATTATTTACTAAACATACTTTTAATATATTTTTTATTTTTCAACAGAAAAAATCTTTCAGATTAGTAAATATTAGATTTTTAAAAAAAGATTTCCTAGTATTTGTTTTAAATTTTTTTTACCCCCCTCCTTTTTAAATTTTTATAATTTTTTTTTTAATTTTTTGGTGAAGAAGTTAAGGTAATTAGAATTTTTTTAAGTAAGAATTTAATAAAAAAAAAAAAAAACGGTATTTTTTAAACAGATGTTTTAAAGTAATAAAAAAAATTGTCCCCTTGCCTATTGTTTCAAACCGGTTTATTTTCAGGGTAATCTTAAGTTTTTTATTATCTTAATGGTAAACCATTAGTTGTATTTTAAAAACAGCCACCAAATAAGACGTTGAAAATGGAATTTAGTATAGTTTATCAGTCGTAAATAGCGAAGTTGAAAATAGTTATTAATGATAAAATGGTATGTTTCTATTCTTGTTTAAATAATTAATAGAATAAATTATTGTTGAAATAGTAAAATATTAATCCATAATCGTTTTTAAAGATTTCTTTTTGTAAATATAGGTTTAAAATTATGAGAAAATGATTTCCTGCGTCGGAATATTTTATAAACTTTTGGTTGTGTTAAATAACGCAGGGAATTTGTTTATGCACAGTACACCAAACTTAAAAAAATGTTTAAATGTTTTCTTAACCGCCTCTCAAGTCACCGAAGTAACTCCCAGAAAATCCTAGGATTTTGTGTTGAGTAAAGAGAGACGCTTGGAGATCTTGCTTGAAATACAGTTATGTCGCGCGCAATTTGTTCAGTTTACTCTAAAACATGTAGGCACGTGATTTCTGGGTTAGGGATTTGTGAATAAAACCGCAAGCACGAGCCATAAATATCATCTTCTGATAACTGGTCAGACACTCCGGCCGTACCATAAAAACTGCTTCCGAACTCAAGGGTGCTCCAACGAATCCTCCAGTAGTAAGAATTCTTTTTTTATTATTTTATTGCTCTATTGTTGATTTTGGTGCATTTCCGTCATTTACCGCTTGTGTTCACATTTTTTTCTATATTCTCTTGTCCGTTAATGGTCTACAAATACCGTACAATCGGAGATACCCGGAAAATACGTAGTTTAACAAGTAACTCTGGGTTATCTATTTTAACTACGAGCATATCGGGATTCCATTAGTAGATATCGTACGAGTGAGGTTTTTCTCTAGAACTATGAGAGGAATCTCGTCGTGCCCCGGGAAGGAATACATGAACCGTTCTATTCAGCGCGTGTAAGATTTCTTTCTAGAACTGTGAGAGGGAACTTATCGCGCCCTGCGGCATAATTGTCAATCCGTAGCCAGTCCCTGTGAGTGGTGAAACAAGAAGGTTCGCAGATAAAGGTAATAACATTTCGTTTCATCGATACCTAGTGCGAAAATACGCTTTAAATCCGCCCGCATATCTCTGGTCTAGTTTCAAAGGACAGTGTGCTTTAAAAAACGCGAATTAGTAAATTAGAGACCAGTGCTATATCACAAGGTCAGCAACAAGCATATCGAAAATTCATTAGTAGATTCAGCACGAGTAAGGTGTTTTTCTAGAACTATGAAAGGAACCTCACCGTGCCGCGCTACGTAATCATATCGTTTGAAAATTGTATTCACTAGAGCCAAGTCGCTGAGCTAATGATATAGCACGTCCGCGAGTAGCCAGTCAAATATACCGTCTACCCCTGGATTGACATCCTCCCGTTGTGGCACGCCTGCACTCCGTAACTACTACCACCTGGATATTTCTGCATCGCCCGGAGGCTGTAATTCCGCCTTAAGCACCAGTGACCATAAAGTCACTAACCGCTTGCTGTAGACACCAGTAACCGTAGACTGCTTTTATAACTACTTGTAGGAATTAATTAATTTGACATTGCCTGCTTTAAATATATACCTTAGGTGTAGTCTCCGAAACTTCGATATATCATAAACCTCTTGCTTGGTTCCTAGGCTGACTGCTTGTAGATAAAAAAAACTAATATTTACATTTTTATCTACATTTCTTAATAGAGTTATAAATAGATATTAATTTCTTTGTCTGTGCATTTCGTTTTTTTTATTCTTCGATGAAATCAATCGTAAATAAATAAGATAAGTACAGTTTAAATTTGGACTTTTATTTAAAGGTATAAGTAATAAATTTGTTGGTACACCGAAAATCATTTTCAGCAGGTAAGGTAAAGTTGTCCATTGCTACGCAAACGACAACCACACACACACAGACCACCTGGCATTTCGTATCTTCACTGAGTTACCCTAGCTTCTATCAAACTGCTGATAAAATAAAGTGGTATTCCTACACTTTAAAACAGTAACTGGCGCTCGAGACCGTTACCGAAATAAAAAAGTTCAAAAGTACGGCTACTGTACTGTAGGGTGCCAAAATGATACGACCCACGCAAATAAGCATTGCGGTGAGTGAGTAGCGCGTCACAAACTATTAAAACAACTACTCAATCTAGAAGCAAGAATTGCATTGAATTAAATAACAATTTTCTTAGTATTAGAGGCAAGAAAATATTAAGGGAATCATTTCTTAAGTGCAAAAATTTTTCCTTTTGGGGAGTTAATATTTTTTTAATCTCAATATTATTTTGCTTCTAGTACTAAGAATACTGCTATTTAATTCAATGCAATTTTTGCTTTTAGATTGAATAGTTGTTTTAATAGTTTCTATGATAAATATATTGGAAGTGTTATGTTTGGTTCATTATCTACCGAAAACTGTTGTACTAGCGCATTCAGATAGGAAGTAGAAAATATAAAAAATTGTAGGTATTTAGTACTCTTATCATGTTAGGTATGGAATGATATTTTTGTAGTACCCTATAATTCTTTTATTCTTTTCTCTAGAAATGCATAAGTACGAAGCAAATAAAATATCAGATTTTTAAAATATAATCCACAAATATCTCGTCATTACAAATTGTAGAAGTAAGGTTTCCATATGCAAGAAAATTTTATTAGTGCAAGTCTCAGAAATCCTGCAAGAATGCATTAACAACAGCAGCAGCAATTCTACCCGTTTCAAAAAGTGATTCGGTGAGAGTTCCGTTGACGAGTAAACTTTATGTTAGTTTCACAATAATTCAGGTTAATTTAAATATTCATTTTATTGTGTTATGTGTCAACTAGTACGTATATGATATGTTTAACAAATTTGTTTTCCACGTGAATAAATTCGTAGTAAAATTAGGAAACAAGTAGTAATTAGATTATCATCCATAGGTTCATTTGATTGTACTTTCACTTTTATATTACTTAAGTATTTTTATACCGCCGATCACACCTTGTATAGTATTTAATGCCGTATAATGTCTAAGCGCAACGGAGCTACGAGGAAAGGTGAAATACAAGATGCTTTATTATAGTGGGGACGTCTAGTCGCGACTGAATTAGAGAAAATTTGCATCGCATTGCATTTACTTGTATAACTTAATTTAAATTCTACACCATTTTGTTCAGAAAGAATAATAAGTAGAAAAAACTTCGATTTGGGCTTTCGCTTTGAAGATAATACGAGAAAAATGCAGAAATCATCTAAATTGAATTAAATTTACAAGCATTTCAAACCGAGATATTGCCGTTTTAAATTTCATTTTCTCGTAAGAGATGTATAACAGTTATATTATGTATAACAACCAAACTCCGAACAATTTCCGTGAAACTCCGTAAATCTCGGGACCGGCTTCCCGATTTGAATGTCTTTGCTAATAGGAAAGGATAGTAGCATGCGTGCGCAGCGAGACCGTATTATCTAATTGAGATTCAGTTTGTTTATAAACGTCGTAGTGCGTAGATAAGTAGCTGGCGCGAGGATAAAAATAAAAATAAATGTTAACACAAAGAAGGTTTAGTTCCAATAATATTAACAATAAATATTAACAACTGTCGGCAATACCACAGGGTACGTGTGGATTTGTGTTGACAAAGCATGAATTTTAAGGAAGATTTGATCATTAATGTTATTATTATGCGTATTTTAAGTGTTATTCAGAGCACATCTCCACTGTTAATATGTAGTAAACAGGTGTTGCAAACCAATGCGCGAACAATTGAGGAAATAGTGATAAACGCTTTGTGTAATATTGGTGTTAAAAGTGAAAATATTTTACTGCCTCTATCAGACGCAGCGGCATATACACTGTGACACAGGATAGATGTAACAAAAGTATAATAATAATTTTCGAATTTTGGAATGACAATTCGGGAATCATTCCTACTTGGTGAAAACTATGATATATCAAAAGTGAGTTGAATTGGTGCTATCCAAGGTGTTTTATAAGTCAATTTATAAAAAAATCGTCATTAATAAACTACCTTTATTTTTCAATATATTAAAAATCCCATTAAAAAAGTTGTTTAGAATGCAATTTGTGCCTACTTACCAAATTTTAGGAATATAAATTAATTTTGTTGGAACTGCCCCCTTTTTCACTAATACTTCACTTTTTTGAAAATAAGGCAAAGCGGTAAGAACAAAAGTTATTTATAATAATATTTTCAATATCAGAATTCTTTCAATTTGCATAAATGGTTTTTAAAAATTCAGAATAAAATATTAATTTATTGATAAAAGTTCCAGTTACAACGAAGCAAATTTATTTTTCTGAAATTTAATAAGGAGGCACAAATTGCATTTTAAACAATATTTATGGCATTTTTTCATATCTTGCAAAATTAAGGTAGCTTATTAGTGACGATTTTTATAAATTTACTTATGAAACACTCTGTATAAAATGGATCAACTCATTTTTGGTATATCTTAGTTTTACAACTAGCAGGACTGAATACCCAAGTGTCATTCCAAAATTTGACAATTCGTTGTCCATTACACCTCTTGTTACATCTATTTTGGAACACAGTGTATGTGTAAAGCTAAAATACTATGCCTTGAATACCGTACAGGAGGTTTCATTAAATGACACTCGAGGTATATATTTTCAACTGTTTGGAACATTGATATTAATGTCTCTTATCCCATGTGCCATACCGGACCTGCACGCACGGAAATTGCTCGGTGTCTAAACATAACACTTGATAATTACAAGAAAATATTTGCTCTACAAAATCCTTTTTTGAAAAATATATAAAAAAATTGCAATTTGCCTTTTCTTTGTCACTATATGCTCGTGTTTTAAATTTAGTGCCTTTTTGCACATAACGATTTTTGATGGCCTCTGTATTTTGAGACATTAGTACATAAACATTCATTTTATATAAAATTTATTTTGTAACAATGAAATCCCCGCAAAAGTTACAATTATCCAGCTAATTTATTATATGGAATATTAAATTTTTATATAGTTTAATTTAAATTAATGCGCACAAATATATACATTCATCCTTAATCGAAACGAATGTTGTGGAAATGTCAAAATTATATACAGGGTGGGGCAATAGTGCGTCCGAATTCGATATGTCGAGTTCTATGATAGCTTAAACTTGATTTAAAAAACATAAATAAACTAGACAAAAAAAGTCTATAACCAGAAATTATTTTCGAATATACAGGGTGAGCCACGATGTTTTTGAAACCTTTTTGTGGCCTCCTTCCACCCCTGTATTATTACTGACTCTCTCCCAACCACTTGGAAGTAATGATTTTTTTTTTAAATCATACAATTTACACGTGTATATAAAAAAATTACTACAGTCACAATTAACGATTTAAATAACAAATATGTTAGTACCAGTTATGAGACATCTGTGTGATGACACTGTCATTTTTTCTTCCTAAAAGTATACAGGGTGGCCAAAAATAATTTTTAAATTTACAACTATTTGAACTGAATTTTCTCAATTTTTTCAAAGGGAACATGCTGTATATTTTTGGACGATGCAATGTAGAATTGAAAAACAAACATTTTTGTACGTACATTCCTATGACTATTTGTAGCCATTTTCGATTTAATGAACAATAACTGCAAAATTAAGCAATAAAAATTAAAAATATATATTTTTTTGTAATTCAAGAGAAGATATTATGAATATCTGATGTGGCCAGCACATAACTTTCTTATACCAGTATATATCATCCTGATTGTAAAAAATCATTCTATTTAATTCTTCACTTACCTCAATTAAATTTTAATAGTGTACCTTGAAATGTTTCATTAAAATTTTTAAATAATTAATTATGAGCGTCAATCGATACTGTCAATAAATTCATGTCATATATTTTAATAATTTCTTCTTATCATTGACATTTTTGTAATTAAATTAGACATTTCAAATGTCCAACTGTTAAATTTATCCTAACCCCGTTTTATGAAGTCAAACGTGTAAAAAAATTTCAGTTTACATCAGCTTTATTTAAGCACTTGGAAAATATATTTTATTGGCTTGATATAGTAGACATGATTAATATTCTTTCATCAAGAATATATTTTTTTGTAAAGGCAAATACATAAAAGTTTGTGTCCCGTGGACCTCCTTTCAGCTGACCAATTTTGCTCATCACCGACTTTATCATTGTCTTTGGCCTTTAGAACATGTGTACCAAATTTGAAAGCTTTACCTTAAAAACTATGGCTGCTATCGCGATACTACAGACATGCAGACAATTTTTTTCATAAGTTGTTTTTTCATTATAATTCGTCGAGATTCGTCCATAAATGCAATAAAAAATTTTAATTTTCTTTCCGAAATTGTACCTTTTTTATTCTTTCACTCATTACGTCTCTTCATGTGGTACCACATTCACCAAATTAAATGTGTTACCTAAAATGTTGTTGACAATCTTGACTGTCAAATTTGAGAAGTCTCCCATTAGTATTTTTTTGAGTTATTGCAGATACACACATACACACATACACACACACTCACACACACTACACACACACACACACACACACACACACACATCCACATACACGCACCGACAGACATCATTCCAAAAAATGGATTCAGGAGGGCTCAAAACGTATATATCAATCAAAATCTCGAGGTCGAAAAAAATCACTATTACTATACTTCCTTATATTAGGTATAAGAAAGTAAAAAGTGCTCCACATGTTGCCCATTTTGATGGACACACATTTCTATGCGTCCTTGGAATGAGGATTCTGCTGTTCATATAATTGCCGGAGTGATACTTCTAAAAGCATTTATTATCCTTTCTATCAAATTTTGAAAAAACCCTCATTTTAATTTCTATTGCTGAATTTTGCAGTTATTGTTCAATAAATTGAAAATGGTAAAAAATTCCATAGGAATGTATGTACAAAGTATGTTCGTTTTTCAATCATACATCACACCATCCAAAAATATACAGGATTTCCATAAAAAATTGAGAAAATTCAGTTCAACAAGTTGTAAATTTAAAAATCCCTATTGGCCACCCTGTATACTTTTAGGAAGTAAAAATAGTTGAGTGTCATCACACAGATATCTCATAGTTGGTACTAACATATTTTTTCTTAAAATAGATAGTTGTGATTGTAGTGATATTTTTAATATACACGTGTAAATGGTATAATTTTAACAAAAAAAAAAATCGTTACATCCAAGGGGTTGGGAGAAAGTCAATAATAATACAGAAGTGAAAGGAGGTCACAAAGAGGTTTCAAAAAACGTTCTGATATATATGGCATTTCATTTAAAAAAATGTTACTTGACCCTGTAGAACCGTCTTGGCTCACCCTATATATTTGAAAACAATTTCCGGTTATAGACTTTTTTGTCTAGTTTACTTATGTTTTTAAATCAAGTTTCTAGCTATCATAGAACTTGAGATATCGAAGTCGGACGCATTATTGCCCCACCCTGTATAATGATAAACATCTAAATAAAAGAGGAAATACAAATGATATTTCTTTTGTACAATAAATATAATATATTTTGGAATTCCATTACGCTCTCACATTGTTAATATACATATCAATAATCATGGTAAAAATTAAATAATTTAATTTAGGTATAATGTTTCCATACACAGAAAAATTTTAAAAAAAGTTTAAAATCTGTGCGTATAAACGGTTTTTAAATACATCTTTCTGGATAACTAACGCGAATTTCCATTTTTTTATAGAATTATTTTAAACATCCAAAAACGTTGTAGGTTAAAAAAGACGGGTCAATTTTTTTATTGTAGTGTAATTAAGACTTAAAAGCTTATGTTTTTTTTCCTGGAATGGGTTGGAACCTTTGATGTGAAGATAACACTGACGTAGTTTTCCACGAAACACCAAAACACCATATACTGTGTGCGACGCGCGTTTCACCAACCAAGTTGGCATGATCTGGAGATGATTAAAACCAATAGTTTTAACTGATAGTTTTAATCATTTCCAGATGATGCCAACTTGGTTGGTGTAATGCGCGTCGAGTGCAGTATACGGTGTTTTGGTGTTTCGTGGAAAACTACTCAGTCTTATGTTTTTTATTTTTGATGGACAGTAAAAATACACTCGTTTTTTTTTAGAAAACGATATGGAAATTATGGAAAATTAAGGATAGAAAAGATCAAATAAAAAGAATAATCATTTCCAGGAAAAAATGTGAAACTATGGACTTATATCTTTCAATATAAAAGGCAGATAAGACAAATGAAAAATTGTTCAGTATTATATTATTTTCCATATTATTTTCTTTTTAATTTTTTGCGACGTCTGTCATCAATATAAGCCAAATTGCCTAAATTTGCTTAAGCATAAATCTAAAAATATATCAACAGTTGAAATAGTGTACTAATTGAGTAGGTAATGTTTGCTCGTAAGAATGTTTATTCGTAAGAATATTATTTTACATATAATATAAATTTTGTGACGTGGTCCTTGAAAAGCCCTTATGTGTTTAAAGTACTAATAAAATTAACGACATAACATACCAAAGCAAAATTATTATTATTATTATACAAATTTCCACTCAGCGAATGCAAAACTAAACTTTAAAAATAAAATTTTAGCTAGCTAAATAAAAAAAATGATAGTATGTTTAATCCTCTAACACAAAATACACTATAAATAGAAATGTTTCATTGCCTTTTACATTCGGCTTGTTAAATTATATAAAATTTTAAAGAGGGTAGCTTTGTAAAATAAATTATGAAAAGCGTCACTTAAAGAGACCAATTACCTGGAATGTCTCCCAGCCTCAATCGCCTATAGAAGGTAGGGATAACGTTCCTTATTCATCTCTGACCACATCACAGTTAACACTAAGTAGTTTCTAATTACCATGATGCTGTAAATAAATGTAATAATGATAACAGCATTCATCTAACATCCCTATAGACCACCGGCAACAGGTATAATCATGCGCCTTAGATCAATGCAACTCTATCGACCGACGCTCGCGGGCACACAGACTCTGCCTTAAAAGATGTTACGAAAAGATGCTATTCACTAGCAAAAGCAATTTCTCATCACAATCAACAGCCATAAAGTATTTATGAACGTCGTTTCATATACCCAGTCTATTTATATCGTGCACAATAAACCCCTTTTATGTAAATTCAACTTGTATGTTTCTCCACTCGAATGAAGGTACAAACAGCGCGCTCAGGTACTTTTAAAACGCTCGATTACATCACTAAACGGAGTCGTTTGAAGCTTTTTAACTGATCATAGAATTAATTGTCTGCATGAATGGTAATTGAAAAGTCGGTGGTATTGGAAGCTTTAACACCTGACCACAATACATACGCGTGAGTGAGGCCGTTTTGGCAGATCACGTGTGGCGCAGCGCGCGCTGCTGTCATGGTAACGGAGGACAGCATCTCCAGGCCCTCGACAGTCAGTGCAGGTAGCACGAGGTGATCAATGCAGCCGTGATGCAAGGGCCCGATGGTCAACAGGGACCACGGGACCGAACCGGACCCGTGGGTGCTGGATCCGGAACTGCGACATCATATCCAGAACTGCCCATGTCCTTGCAACCATATGGGCTACGGGAATTACTTAGATTATCAGGTAAATGTCACTTTTATTTATCATTATTACCCTATGTAGTTTTCCCAATTTTATATGTAGAAAATAGGTCGCACCTCTAGAATAGCTTTTATGACGTTCCCAGGCATTGAAATACTTTGTTTAAGGAAGCAGTGTCAATCAAAACTCTATTTGCTGCACATTTCTTTGTTTCTGTAATTTATGAGGAGTGTGATATGAAATTGTCAAGAAAAAATATAACAGTTTGATCGTAGTAAACATTAGGTATAAAATATATCGTTAAAGATATTAAATGAAATAAAAAAATTCAAGAGTGCAAAATTACTAATATGACCAGCGCATTCGCCTTTATTTTAATAAATTTGGATGAGATTACTTTCCCATATATGTATATAATGATTATACCATACAGTGTTCATGAATCCGATAATAAATAAATCTAATGAAACATGTTAAAAACATAAAATATACTGTTACAAGTATTTAATAAAATAAAACAATTTCAAAAGTGTGAAAATGTAATGTGACCAGCGCATTCGCCTTTATTTTAATGAATTTGGTTTATAGCTTTTCCACATGATACGTCAGTTTATAAGGGTAATACCACAAAATGTTTAAGAGCCCAATAATAAAATTAAAACAAATAAAATTATTTATTGTTTTGCTTCCACAATAATATATTCTCATATTTAATTTCATGAAATCAAATTGTAAACCGTTAATATCTATATTGTCTAGACTTTCTAAGTAAATTAAATATCAGAAACCAAAAAATTGGTTCAGCTACTTATCACTGAGATTTGTTTCCCATTTGTGTAAGTTGTAATTTAGTTTATCATTATTTAGATAATTTTATTTTACCTACTAATATAAATACAGGGTGTTAATTAAGTATGCGGACACACTTTAAGCGGTAATTCCTTGTATGATTTTAAGACAAAAAGTTTATATAAACATATATCCTAAAGGTCTAGGTTTTCGAGATAAAAAGTAAAACGTTCTTTTTTAGTTTTTTTCCAATTTTTTTATACAGTTTTAAAAATAATTAATTCAAATTCAGCATGTATAATACTTTTAACAGTACCCATGAAGCAACGTTATTAATTTTTAAAACATCTACAGGGTCCTAATTTTTTTAGGGATCATCCCCTTTTTAAGCTCCCCGAATTTTTTTACGACGCCATTGAATAAGTTTGAGAATAAAATCTAATTTACTATTTTATTGAATGGTGAACGTCGTTATTTTGTGATAATTAGGGCTGTCAAAAATGTTCCGTGGGACAGTGGCGTATGCGAAATTAACTAATACGAGAAACAATAAACTGTTACAATTTATAACAATGTATGTAAAACTTACCCTCTTAACTAGCTTGAAGAAATAGCTTGCTTATCACAAACTGCAGAAGATGTGTAGTCATTTTGCAGCATCAGGTATGTTTCAATGGTTGTCTCCATGAGTGATGTTCGCTTTGGTGAAAATATATTCTTATTTTTTGAAAACGACCGTTCGACATCTACTGATGTATTACACGCATACGTAAAATAGTCTTTGAACGCACTTAACGGATCTGGGGCTGCACCATCACATATTTGTCTTAATTTGGTAAAGCCGGTGTCTTTATTTGACACACTTGCGAACTTTTCCTTAACGCGCTCATTTGTTGCGTCACCTATAGCGTGTAGCAGTAGATTTACTTCGTCCACTATTTGCAGTGACTTCGTTAACGACAACGAACTGTTTTCTAATTTTTTTATGCATTCATGGAATAGTTTATAGTTCTTCGCAATATTTTTTAAAGCTGTTTCAACAGATATATCTTCGAATTTTGTCTGGCTTTCCTTAATACCTGCAGCCTCATCTGGATTGAATTGTAGTATCACAGCTTTTATTTGTTGGAAATATTCAGCATAATAAAAAGCTGCCTGCAGCCATGTTCCGCAACATGTAAGAATCGGCTGTGATTGTTCAGGAATACCGGGACAGTTGCTATGAAATGCACGGAGACGTTTAGGAGATTTAAAAAACACTTTTTTTGTACTTGCTATTATTGCATCCACCTCTGGAAAACCTTTTCGAATAGTTTCTGCCACAAGATGTAAAGCATGCACTTTACACGTAACATGTATAAACGTACAACCTTATTCTTGCAAAAAACGGCCTACCGAACGCATTGTTACGGTGCCATCAGTCATAAACATCAACACTTGACTCTTTGACAGTTCAAATTTTTCTATTGTCTCCAGCACCACCCTGGTAATTGTTTCGCTAGTACACTGACTTAGTCACTTGCTAGCTAGTAACAGTGGAATTGTCGGTTTAAGAGGGTCCAGTACTATAACATTTAAAATAGAATTTTTTTACAATCTGTTGTCTCATCAACAGATAACCACAGCCGTGTATTTTTTAATTCACATTTCATCTTATTTACCATGTCTACGTGTACAGTTGGTAGATAGTTACGTAACGTTGTGCGACTTGGTAACTTCACCTGGACATTGTATTTATTCCAGAACTCTCGAAATGGTTGTTTATCGAGTATGTACAGTGGAACATCACAGGCAATCAGCATTAATAGTAAATCAAACATAAACTGTGTTGTGGAAGGCACGCCATTTTCTTTTTAAGGTGTACACTATTTACGTGAAGTCCACAATCACGATTATCTCAGCACATCAAATCTTTCTGGCACACTTTACAAATTATTTTAGCACCATCATAGAATAAATCCGGGAATTCACCTATGAATTTATTCACTTTGTCAGCAAATGGCCGTTTTCTACCCCTGCATACGTCTGCCATACTTTATTATTAAATTAATATCAACAATACAGTACAACAAATAAAATAAAAATACAAAAACAATATGCAATACGCCCAAGTGACTTAACGTGTACACAACTCGAAAGCTAATAATAGACTGGACTGGAGAAAGAGTTTCGCGGTCAAGGTGAATGCCGGCGACAGTAAGTACATCTGTACTCTACGACCATGATACAGCATTTGCAGCTTTAGTGATAATCAATCATAATGATAGAATAAAACACTTCACTTTGTTTTTTATCACTGTTTCTTAATGTAACTAAACGTTACTGCAGTTTTGACACTTAACGTGCCAATTTCAAACAATTTATAACAAGTAAATAAAGGACATAAAAAAAATGGTTGCAGTTTTATATCTATAAAGTTGACCAGATTATCTAAGTATTTAAAATACAAATGAGATTACGGACATTTTACAAATTCAATTCGGATTAATCAAGTTTTATACCCTAGGGTGACCTGATATCTAAGAATTTAACAATAAGAACTAGGTACTTGAACAGCAAACAAAAATTTTTCAGATAATGGAAATTTTGTAGCTTAAATACATCAAAGAGAGGTGTATGATATAGATCCAACTGGTCGTTAAGGAGTTTATTAGGTTCACTGTGATTATATTTGAATATTTTTAAAGGCTCTAATAAATTTAATTTAAAGCTCTTTTCTTGTGCATATAAAATATATAGGTTCTCTAATTTCTAGATTCTATAAAATGATTTGAGAAAGTTGAATCAGTTTTATTAAGTCAAAAAGAACGTAAGTGTTCATTATACCGAATTTTAAATGTACGACCAGTTTGACCTAAATAAGTGGCATTACAATCCGGGCATGTTAATTTATAAACTCCGGATTTCTCCAGATTATATCATTTTAATCTTTTGCATTAAACAAAGGTGTGAAAGTTTTGAATGTGATTTAAAACTAACTTTAATATTATGTTGTGACAAGATGTTGGCAATTTTTTCTCAAATATTTCCATAATATGAACGAGACATATTTAGTGCTTCTTTTATCTTTGACGTATGGGTAAATACTGTGGTATGCTAGTTTTAATTGTTTTCTATTAATTAAAGTTTCTATTGTTTTTTCTTGAAAGGTATTGTTTTTGTAGTGTCTAATTCTGTTTTTAGATTTTGCTCTGAAAGAGGTAATGATAGAGCTCTGTGTATCATAGAGTTATAGGCTGCTAGTTTATGAGATTTAGGACTCAGTGATGAATTTGATATTGTGGTATATGTGAATGTCTACTATTTTATTCTTTAACTTTTCGTTCTGTTGATGTTTTTCATTATATTGTAAGCTTTAGAAGTTTTGCCAAAAAAAATATAAATTATGCTTTGTTTAAATGGTAATTTATTCAAATTCAGAACATATGTATAATATTTTCAACAGTGCCCGTGAAACAACGTTATTAATTTTTGAAACAATTTACAGGGCCCTAATTAAAACTAAAAATACCGTAATATGAAGAAAAATTTAACAAAAGTACAGTAGTACATAACAGTCAAATAATAATAATGATAATTCTAATAAAAATAACAAAACAGGCCTTGATAAACAATAATAATTATTTCATTTAATAACGTAAACGACATGACAGTTGTCAAAACTTCTTAAAAAAGGTGCTCATTTGAAGCTTTTTGAGTAACAGATTTATTGAATTTTCTTCTGGTTAAAATGGTTGAATTCACAAACTCTGAAATTGTAAACATGCCAATTTGTGTAAGGAATGGCTCATGATAACACTCGTGCCGCAAAACAAATGCATCAAGAAAGATATCTTCAACGTCGTGTGCATAACAAACAGACTTTTATTAATTTTATTTGCTTCCCGACTTCGTAAAACGGATAGTTTTAAGAGGTCTATTGCCCTTGTAGGAAGACCCAGAACAGTAAGGGTTCAGATAGAGGAAGCTGTCCTTAATGAAATTGAAGGAAATCCTGAAACTAGTACATGAAAAATTACGGGTCAATTAAACATTACCCAACATTACCCGTATGCAAAATTTTAACAAAATAGCAACTTTATCCCTAACACATACAACGTGTACAAGCTCTATTGCCGAGGGAATAATATGTCTATTAAATGCATTAAAAATTTTCGAAAATTCAGCGCATGAAAACGTATTGCCTAGAAACTGCTTGAGTTCATTTTGATGTGATTTGACAAAAAGTTAAATCACATCAAAATGAAGGAATGCGGTTTCTTAAAGGGAACATGCTCTGAATGCTGAATTTTCAGATTATTTTTAATGCACGAAATATATTTATTAGACTACTTCCAGAACAAAACATAGAATAAGAAATATTTTTTATTATTAACTGAATTAACAATTTAGATTATTGCAATCACGGCTGCGTATACTTTTATTCCCGTATCACAATTTTTAAGCGGATTTATTTAATACTCGAAATTTATAATTATTATTTTTTTTTTTTTAGAAAAACCCAAAATAATTAAAAAAGTAGAAAAATAATTATGTTCCTTTTGCTTCTGTAAACCTGCTGTCTTCACAAGAAAAGAAAAAAAGAAAGAAAAAATTCGATTTTTATATTGATTCAACTGACGTATTAAGTCCAGTGCAATTTTCGCTGTAATTTTATGTAAAATTTTCACTTGGAATGTAATTTTCGTTGAGAGTGTGTTCGTAATGGTCCAAATTTTCAAGATCTTGCTATTTCATTGGTTCTTATAATGTGAGGGAAATAGTCTCAGAAAGTACCTTTTTTTCATTTTGATACAAATTAATTAACGATAAATCCAAGGTTTTTATCCCAGGTGTTGTTTACCGATGACACATGTTTTTCGCATAACGCAATAATAAATTTTCACAACAATCACATATGGGCTGAAGATAACCCTCACGATATAATTGAAAACAATTTCCAAGAGCAGTTTTCAGTAAATATTTGGGTTGGACTTGTTGAGATTTTCTTATTGTGCCTCATTTTCTGTCTTCCAGGCTTAATGAAGATAACTAATACCGACAATTTATAAAGTATGTAGCTTAGTTGCAATAAAGTATGTAGCTTAGTTGAACGTGAGTATTTATATCAAAGTTATGCTGATCAATGGATCGGGAGTGCCGGACCACAATTTTGGTCACCCAGGTCGCTCAATATTAATCCTCTAGATTTCTTTTTTTGGGGCACCTAAAGTTATTAGTCTATAGAACTCCAGTTCTGAATGAAGCTGTGGTGGATGGTGATATTTAGGTTATGTCATATCTTAGTACTGGAGCATGGGACCCAAGTGATACTTTAAGGCATAATTATCAAAACTAAATGAACAAGTATTGCAAAAGAAAAATTGCGATTGAAATTTGCGAAAAAAAGTCGAAAAAATTTTTATGGTTATTTTTAAACAATTTATAAAATATTTGAAAAGCATTTTTTTTCAGAATCAGGTGGAAAATATATCGATATATTTCAAATTTCATAAAAAAATATTGTTTTTTAAAATTTAGTTTAGATTCATTTTACACTGTGCAAATGTCAGTGTTGCCGTAAAAAAATTCGGGGGACTTAAAGAGGGGTGACCCCAAGAAAACTAGGAGCCTGTAGGTAGTTTCAAAAGTTAATAACATTGTTTCATGGGTACTGTAAAAGTATTATACGCGCTGAATTTGAATTAATTATCCTTAAAACTGTATAAGAAAAATTTAAAGAAAACTAAAAAAAAAAAATTCATCCTGTATCTCGAAAACCTAAGATATACAAAGCATTCCATTTAAAAAAAGGCACTTGATCCTGTAATTTCGTCTTGGCTAACCTTGTATATTTCAAAATAATTTCCGGTTATAGATTTTTTTATCGTTTACTTGTATTTTTTTTAATTTCTAACTATCGTAGACTCGAGATATCGAAAGTTCAACGCACTATTGCACCACCCTGTATATAATTCGTTTCATTTACTTTTTAAATATTACAAAATCACAAATTCTATTTTTTTCCTTAAAAGAAGTTGCTTAACACGTATATTACATAGTAAACAGGGTGTTAGAAATATGAGTGCCATTATTTTAACAGGTGATGTATTGGACTAAAATCAGGTTGAACAGATTTTCCGTAAATTATAAGCTTCGTTAAGTATTGCCAATCATTAAACCTTCCTTATTATTAATTTACGTTGCACCAATCAAAGTTAGATTTTTCTTAATAAAGTTGCCCGCTTTTGTTTGGGGATCACTAAAATTATCTCATGACTAACTTCTGATCTCTGATTTGGACAAAAAGCATGATTATACATCGATTGTTTATATAATTTTAATAGTTAAGGGGCCTAGTCGGGAAAAAGCTTCGAATAGCTGTGTCACTCTCTAGAAAGTTTTTATATACATGCGCCGCTGAATAATTTTGCTCTTGACTATACCATCAATGGACGTTTTATTCACCGACTTCATTGAGGTGAGATTCCCGATAGAGGTAACACTTCCTTGCTCCATTTGTAGTGACAAAGATACTTATTTAGAAAATTTATTTTAACCAAATAGTACGGAATAAAAGTTTGAAACTTGCTGAGCATAATTATGAAGATTCATTCTAGAAGACATGTATGAATTTTACCTCGAATTTTACCGATTGATATCATAATTCAGGAGCTAATCACGTTCAAATTTCACTTATAATTGCAGTATAAATTTTCCCCTACATAAAGTGAAGATTAATTAAAATAGATATACATGTACCCTCTAGTACACTTTCAACTACTGATCCTCCAAATTTGGTGTAATTTGACCAAACCGTATGGAAGAAATAAATTTTGAAAAATTACCTTACAAACACTGGTTCGATTAGCCCTCTTAATGGTGTCTAGAAACAGAGCGTGTGATACCAAGATCTATACAAAAACTTGAAATAATTCCCATGTAATTGTAGTGGATAAAGTCATATGATTTTAGCTTTTCGTTTCCTTTTCCTTCTTGTGGATTACAGTATATCTTATCTTTCCCATGTTGGCTCTCCTCAGCTCATTTAAACTGTTCCCAATGCTTTGTCCATTACCTATTATTAAATGTTAACTTAAATAATAATAGTTCATATTTAGACTCTGTTATGCTTTTGTTATAAAAAAAATAATGTAGGTAAAATTCAACCATTGAAAAAAACATGAGTTGTTTTGGATCGATGGAGATAATACCATTAAATCTAGATGTAAGTACAATTAATTAATGAAATAACGTATATTTTCCAATAAATAATTGAATTTAATACATTTAATTATATTATATTATTTAATTTTAAAAAGAGCTCACCTCAGATAGGGTTATATATCTTTGAAAGTCGAAAAGCAGGGACATTGCCATAAAGAAAACTAACCGATTAATACTATCTTGATACCATCAGGATAATATTATCCATTAAGAAGTTCCTTTTATCCTTCCTTTTCGTTGCCGGAAACTGGAATTTCCTATTTATTTAGCTTTTCCTAAGGAGAATAAATTTTGAAACCTTTATATTTTCTTGTATAGCTAGATAATATGCGTAATATTCAAATAAGTACTTCACGCCTTTAACTTAACATCAAATATATGTAATATTACGAGGAAATCTGAATATTAAATACGAATTAATATTGAAACTGATTAAAAATATATATTAACAAACTAATAAATACATGACCAGTAATCGAGCAACACAGCATACACTGATTTTTGTTAATAAATCATATAACTATAAATTAATAGGTAAATAACAGGCTTGCTAAAACTTTAGAAGAGAGTGTTTCGCGACCGAGTGAACATAACTTAACCATGTATAAAGGATATCAAGACGAGTTAGATCACTCATAAATATGCCCTCTAAAGTCATTCATTAAAGAAATACGGGATGTTTTGTGGATTTTATTCCAATCTTCGGGTCCTTTTGTTTTTCTAACGGTTAGACAGAATCTAATGAAATTCACCAATATTAAAACCTCCGTAAGAAGCCAAATTTTTAATGAGGGTTTGGACTTAAAAGCATTATTTTTTCTTCAAATAATATTTTCGTTGACTCTGGACAAAGTTTCATCAAATTCTGAAAGTACACGAAATAAGTGTTTAAAATTTTTAAGCACACTTTTACTGTTTAAGTAATAAACCGATTAGAACTGAGAAAACTAGACTTTTCATCCACAGGTCAAATATAGACATTTTACTTCATTATTTTACTCAAAAAATAAGATTATTCGTAATTTGTCATCATATTGTTGAGTTGGGTATTTCAGTATAATAGTATTCAACTTAGTCAGAAAATTCAATGATCAGTCTTCAAATATTCATAATACCCTTTTCAAATTCAGAATATGCGGATATTATTTACATTCGTAAATTTTATGGTGGCAGTGCAAGAGAGGTAGCCAGAGAATATGTAGAACATTTTCCTGGTCGTCGAATACCAAACCCTCGAACTTTTTCATCTGTCGTTTGATACACAAGGGAGCATGCAAGATTTCCAAAATGTAATAAATCATGAGAGACCAGTAAGAAAAAGATCTGATGATGAAGAAAATATTTTTGACATTGTGGAATAAAACCCATCTATCAGTAACCGATGTGTAAGGAACTTGCTCAATGTATCACATACGAGCATTGAAGGAAATTCATTGTATCATTTCCATTTGCAAAAGGAATCTGTGTGAAGCCCCACCATAAATTTTTGTAACCAAGGTTCAGAGAATAGTATATACCTATGAGGCTCAATTTATCCGGAATGGAGTACACAATTTTCGAAATTGTCATTTAGGGCTAACTAATGCAATAATTATTCAACGAAATTCTCAACACAAATTTTCGTTGACATCTGGTGTGGCATCATAAATAATGTTGCCGTAGGACCGCATTTTTTTTGAGGGGCGATTATCTAGCCAAATGTAGACTATTTCTTATAGGGTCATTTAAAAGCTAAAGTATACAGTATACAATTAAGAGAAAGAATAATTCATGCACGTGATGCGCTTAGAAATAATCCTCAAATTTTCCAAAGAACGATACTTAATTTAACTTTAGAATACGGAAATGTATTGAAGAAGGAGGAAGGTATTTTTTAAATAAATTATGATGTTACAGTTTATTTTCTGCTTTGTTTCGTAATTTATTTAGTATCAACTTAACATTTAATTCTTTGCTCAGAAAGCAACTTTAGAGAATTAAAAAAAAAGATCTCGGCAGATCACAACATAAAAACTGTCATTAACGATCTGTATCAAAACAGTTATTCTAGAATAAGCTTTTGTAAGTTGAAAAACAAGTATCATTACTTTGTAATAAATTTAGGTTATGTTATCTTCAATCCACTTTTTTATTTAACGACGCAATCAATTACATTCATAATGTTCATAAGATATATGTAGTTACATATTCCTAATTTGGTTTAGTCTCTTGTTAAATTTTAATATCTACGTAACTTTGTAAAAAAAAATCTAAATATCTGTAAAAAACATAAACTAATAATTATACTAAACTAATAAATAATACTTACACCCTATGCGAGATTGATCTAATACAGATTTACAAAAGTTAAAGTAGACAAAAATTAGAGCGCTCTTCTATTGAGCGATGGTTAGGATATTACGAAAAAAAGTGGATTGAGTGGTTCATCTTCTAGGGCTGGGCTGTAATTTCTTTGCAAATTATTTAGAAAAAAATTTTATATTTATTACTTGTATTGCTGTTTATTGAAGGTGTGTGACGAGTTTTTTTTTCGTTATAGAAAAAAATATGTCATTTGTGGCACCCTAATAAACTAAGGCGGTAATTGACGGTTTTCTCAGGCGTCAGTTCCACTTTAGAGTGTAGGAACAGCACTTTTCTTTATTTGTGGAAAATAAATTCTCGGATAGCTACAGAGAAAACCGGTTATGTCCAGGAGTTCTTTGCAGTCCAGGTAATATAGTCATAAAACGTGTGAATTTATACAATTTTGAAAGTTTTTTTTGCCAACAATCAGTGTGGTTCACAACTAAGAGACCAAACATCTCGGGAATGCGTACAAAAGGTACCTTTTTTCTGTTCGTGTTTCAGGCTAGCGGTTTTTTCAATATAGACGAATTTTAAATGTACAGTTTAAAAATTAATTTAATTTATGAACTAAATAATATTTTATATTTTTATTGGGAAAATAAAAGAATCGGCATAAATAATATATAACTTTCATTCCTTAATTAATTCTCTAACTGGCAATATTACTATGAATGATTTTTGTAGTGTTTAACTGCGTTTAATTAATTATTCCTATTTTAATTAATTATTCGTTAAACAATTGTTATAACAATTCGGGGTTTAAATACTTGACATCACTATATATTTAAGTTATACAGGGTATATTCAAGAGATTTATAAACAAACTAAACGATATACTGGTGATAAATAATTTTAACTGCATTAAATAAAATTAACTTTTGTTGAAAAACAACTGTTATTAATAATATCAAAAATACATAAATAGGAATAACTATTATTTAGTTATTAAATCCTCGTATATTATAACGAAGTGATTTTTCCGGTAACCATTCTCATATTTTTGTTTAAATAATTTACAGAATAAATTATTGTTGGATTTATAGTAAAATATTAATCCATGACCGTTTTTAAAGATTTTTTTGCATAGTTTTAAAATTATGAGAAAGCGATTCCCGGCGTCGGAATATTTTGTAAACGATTGCTTATGGTACATAACGCAGGGAATTTGTTTATGCGCAGTACGCCAAGCTTGCTTGCAATACAGTTACGACGCGCGCAACTTTTTCAGAATCTTTGAAACACGTAGGCACGTGATTTTCGTGTGGGGAATCTGTGAATAAAACCGCAGGCACGAGCCAAGAATAGCTGCTGAGATACCTAGGCACACGAGACGATATACTGGCGATAGGACCTGAAGAACCGACGCACTATGGGGGCACAGGCAGACCTGACGTGCTGGACATCGCCATGTTGTAAAATATGAGGATGGGCTTCACGCTTCGAACCTTGGATGAGGGCTCCTCGGACCACAACCCAATACTCCTCTAATTGGGAGACAAAGTGGACGAGGAAGAGAAATTCATCAAAAGAAGGACGGACTGGGAGCAGTTTCGAGCAGAAATGCAAAGGAACGTGCACCCCATCCCTAGAATCGAAAGCGAAGAAGAGATTGAGGCAGCGATACTCGCGCTAGAACGCGACATCAAAGCAGCCTTTCAAGCCAGCACGACAGAGACGACGGTACGACGAGTTGCAGCACCGGCAGGCGAGTTGCCAGAGCGGACGAATCAACTAATAAGGGACCGTCGCAGTGCCAAAAGACGAGCGCAGAGGACCGGACTCCGAGAGGATAAGCGGGAATACAACCAACTATCCCGAAGAGTCAAGACGACCCTCGAAGCGCACCGTCAGGAGAGATGGCAAACCCATCTGGAGTCACTCAATCCGGAGGACAGGAGCCTATGGAACACCCAGAAGGCCCTGAGAACCTCCAGGAAACCAGTGCCACCGATCCACGGAGCAACGGAGTGGTCTACACCAGGCAACAAAAGGCTGAGGCATTCGCCGACAGCCTAGAGCTGCAGTGTAGAGAAAACCAGCACCCAGACGAGGACCAGGAATGGACGGACGTTGTTGAGAGACGAGTTCGAAGACTGGCGCGCGCGCCAGACGACGAACAATTCAGACCAGCGACATGAACATACATGAACCGTTCTGTTTAGAACGAGTAAAGTTTTTCTCTAGAACTGTGAAAAGAGCCTTACCATGCCGCGGGAAGTAATATATGAGTCATTCTGTTCAGCACGAGTAAGGTTTTCTCTAGAACTGTGAAAAGCGCCTCACCGTGCCGCGTAGCGTAATATGGTAACCATATCGTTTGATATTTGTATTCGCTAGAGACATAAATCGCTGATCTACCGATATAGAACATCCGCGAGTAGCAAGTCATATATACCGTCTGTCCCTGGATTGACATCCCGTTGTGGTACGCCTGCACTCCGTAACCACCAGCACCCGGATATTTCTGCACCGCCCGTCTGCTATAATTCCACCTTAAGCGTCAGCGACCATAGAATCACTCACCACTTGCCATATACCCCAGTAACCTTAGATTGCTTTCATATCTGCTTGTAGTAATTATTTTGATATTGTCTGCTTATAAGTAAATACCGTAAACGTAGTCTCCAAAACTTCGCCGTATCATAAACCTCTTGCTTGATTCCTAGGCTGCATTGTTTGTAGATAAAATCTAATATTTACATTTTTTTTCTCCTTTAATAAAGTTGTATTTATTGATTATAGAATAAAGTGGTGTTCCTACATTTTACAACGGGAACTGGCGCTCTAGACCGTTACCGAAATAAAAAAGTTTAAAAGTACAGCTACTGTACTGAAGGGTGCCAAAGTGACACGACACCCACGCAAAATAAGCATTTTGATGGTTAGTACGTCACAATACTCACTTAACGACTATAACAATTTTACCCTCCATAACAAATGATAAATTATCTGGTACAGTAAAATATTTACAATATCCATAATGAAATGAATAATGTTTAAAAAAAATTATTATACAATTTTTGTAAGTGTTTCAGAACAATACAGAGATTAAAATATTTGAGAACACAATAACTAGGACTATACAGGGTGTACCTATGTGATTCGGTTAACTTGAAAATAAAATGAATGAAATATAACGCTTAAAACACTTCATTACAGGTGCTAGTTATTCTGTTTTGGTTAAATATGTTGGCCTTTATTTTCGTGTTGTATTTGATGATTTTGGTTACGGAATTTCCAGAAGTTCATTTTACAAAATAAAATAACTCATAAATGTGAGAAGTTGATGGAAAATGCACAATTACATAAATACATTACTCCTCCTTAAGCTACCATCACAGAGTGCCTAGCTATACAGAGGCCAAAGCTTTGGCAGTTCCTATAAGATTTTAATAGTCTGATTTATGTGACCTTGTGTACCAGCTACGTCCACATTGAGAGAAATGTGTTGTTAAATGTTTACTTTAAATTTCAGTATACACTGAAATAACAATGTGTTTCAAACTAAATAAAAACTACTATCATTTGAAACTTCCAGTTAATATTCTGATTTATTTACTATTACACAAAGGTAGAACATTTTTTTGAAATTGAAAATTTTGAAGCAATTTGAAATTACTTAACTCTATTTTTCTGCTAGTAACTATGCAAATATTTAAAAAATCTGTCATAGGAAGAGTGATGATTAGAGGAATGAGGCTGAGAAAAAAGCCACAATAAAAAAAGTTTTTATTTTGTAGAGATTCTGTTATTTATGAAAATGTTAATTTTTGTTTAATATTTTCAACAACACAATTTTTTTCACACAGCTTCCTAGGTACAATTCTATTTTTCTGCTAATAACTGCAAATATTAAAAACAAAACTGTTATTAAAAGAGTGATGATTAGGGGAATGTGGCTGAGAAATAGCCAAAATAAAAAGTTTCTATGTCATAATGAGATTTTGTTGTTTATGAAAATGTTAATTTTTGTTCAATATTTTCAACGAAACAATTTTTTTCACACAGCCTCCTGGGTACAACCTCTCAAAATGAGTGGAAATAAAGCATACTTTACTTATTCATCCATTTAATGCAAATAATTTTAAAATCTTTATTTATAAATACAGTACATTATATTCTTATACTATATAATGTCTTCATAAGTGATCGAAAACCACATGATCAATTAGTTCTCCTTAACAGCCTTGTCGAGTCGTACCGTCAGCAAAAGATGGTTGAAAATGATTCATTAAAAACATACGTATGAGCAAACATCCCCATCAGGCGCTGCCGTAATATAAATGTAACAATTTTAGTTTTTTGTTCTGTTGGAGCAGCAATGGTGATATCTGAAAATAAGAAGTATAAATTACTTAGTAGAAATAAATTGTAGAAGGCATTTTGGGGAAAATTCACTAATGTATTATTTTTTCATTTGCTTGTAAAAAAATTTCGGTTGGACACCATTAGACAAAACTAATTAGGAATTAATTTAATAGGTGTTGAAATCTATCGTGCACAAGTTGTCATGTCATTTATATAATCAATTTTTTTCAAATTTTAGCCTAAACAATAGCAAAACCAAAAAATTTCATTCATTTCTTTATATGAACATTGTCATTTTTACTTTTAATAATTAACTGCGATACATTTTATAATAGGAGCTTATCAAATTCATGGTATTATCTGACTAAATACCACTTGATAATTCCAAACGGTCAAACACATTTGTATATTGACTTGTCTTTCGGGGCTTCTGCTGTCCCTAAGAATAACTTTTTGTTTGTAAGTATTTTTTCTAATGACAAATTATCTAATTATATTTAATATAAAACCAATGTTTTTTACAATAATATTGTAATAGGTTTTCTGTTTTCTACAGTATTGGACAAAAAATAGAATTTCATATTGCAGTTATATTGCGAGATGAGAAATTTGTCAGCACAGTTGGTTAGTTAATTTTAATACCTCCCAGATTGAATATGAACAAATTTATTTGCCAACAAGCTATACTGTGAACAACAAAAGTATATATAAATAAAATGTAAAGCACCAACATAATTTACAAATTTACTAACACAGATGAAACTGTATAACATGAATAATTTTATAAATAGTTTACATGATTTGGCACAAATAATAAAATCATTAACAATATTTTGGTTATTCTACTAAACCAAGTATATTCATTTCTACTTGCAGATCATAAAAAAAATTATACTGTCCCCTTCACCCCTGCACAAATTAACATATTCAAGCCAGAGCAAAGAAAATTTTGTTTTTTATATAGTGGAATGAATTTTTTGTAACAGCTAGCAATCCTCAAACACGCGATTGAATAACTAAGGGCATTACATGGGCAACCCATAATAAACTTATTTGCAACCCTAGTTACCTTAATGGTACATTATTATGAATAACAGAACTGCTCATTGTGCTCGTGTGAGGTTATTTAAAAACTATTATTATTGTTTAGTTACACGGTAATTCTTACTTTGTAAATATTACTTACCAGAAATTATCACAACTTTTCTGGGTGGTTCCTCACAACTAAGATCAACTGCAATACGTTAAACTAATAAACGCTTCAAATTTTCCGGAAAAATAGTGGTAACTGTGTGTTAAAATAAATGTTTCCGGGGTCCACTACCTCGTGAGATTTTTTTAAAGGGTGCACACATACTTTGTAATTTTTATGCAAAACATCCAAACATTTGTTGAGCAACCGAGATGCGGTTACAAGCTGTCAGCCACGAATCAGTTCTGAGAATAGACATAATTATTATTCCAATATACTATATAAAATACATTTCATCTCTTAAATTTTCATACATCATAATGAAGCTTTTTTTTATTCAAATATAATGAATTTCAGAGAAAATGCATCAAATTTCAGTAAAACCCTTAATTCAATCACTGTTTGATGATTTGTGAAAATTAAGAATGTTTATCTGTCTATTATTAATATATTGTTAGTTCTATATCACTAATTTTTTGACATACCTTATAGAATATCTATACATTTTGGAAAGGAGAGTCTTCGACAAACATCCGTGGAGAACACAAACAGTTCCTCCTTTACGATACATTTTTATAGAAATAAAGCAACACAACACAGATCATCTTTAATTAATTAAACACCATGCAAACAAAGAAAAGGCTCTCAAATCTGAACATAAACAAGCACAGTAAACGACAAAAGCTATGACAAAAGTGAGTTTGCTAAAACCAATTGTAAGCGCATGTGGAATCGCCATTTTTTAACTGATATATCATATCAGTTAAAAAATGGCGATTCCGCACATGCGCATACAAATTGGTTTTGGCGGGAAGGCTCTCTTTCGTCTCTATATAGCTAGGTACTCTGTGCTACGATGTACTGATGAAGAACAACAGAAACACCGGTGTCCATAGCGCGTTGTGTTTAGTTTTGAAATATATGCCATGATTCCAATTTGTTTGTTTGCATTATCAACATGGATGCATGTGTTTGAGAGTAATTAATTAATATGGCAAATACAAAATGGTCCACTGCTTGAAACTTTCCCATAATTCATTACGATATATGCATAATTAATTTAAATTATTATCAATACCGTTTCCATTAGCTTCAGCATTAATTAAATATATACAGGGTGGACGATGAAAATTGCACCCCTACGTTTTCTTTCATCACATTTTGTCTATTATCTGAATTTTTGGTTTTGAGTTTTTGGCCTTGATTACGTGGCTTACAGAAATGGTACACATGTATAAATGACAATGACATTCAAAATGGAGGACGTTATTAAACAACAACTAAATCATCTTAAAACGCCTTTAATTTAAGGCAGAAATCTTTAAAATCTCGTTAGCATTTTCCAAACTACAATTATTTTAAAAAAGATATGTGCTCCAAATTCTTTTGTTTATTATCAATATTATTATCTAAGCTGACTACGAAAATGCTTTTTTTTTTCATATTTTTTTTTGTTTTGTTTAAATGACAGTTAATTTTTTTTGTGATAAATCAAAAACAAGGTATTTTGGAAAATTTGTTGTAAACAATAATAAAAACGATAAAACCTACAACTTAAAATAATGTGGGCATCAGTATTGTTCACTACACACTATGCTCTTTTTTCAAAGCGAATAAAAGGATTTATAAATAATTTCTTGTTCAATGTCCAGCCAACAGTGAATTATTCTGTCCATTGGATTTAGATCTGGGATATTGGTGGTCATTGGTCTAGTCTAGTCTAATAAATTCTGGATAATGCTTATTCTGAAATTCTAATGTTTCCCGTACATGATGCGTTGATGCTGAATATTGCATAAACACAAAAAAGTGTCATCAATTTCTGGTAACATATCAGAAAGAATGTAATCAATGTAAATTCTCGAATTTATTCCTACTCCCTTGATTTATAAAATATATAGTTTTACCGAGACAAAAAACTCCAAGACTAACCATAACTGATCCACAGAAATATTCACTTTCACTCAATAGATGATTCTCGTTAACGTCTTGTTTTTATTTGACGTTAACCCAAAATATATTATTGATTTCGAGGCGATTGAACTTAAAACATGTTTTCGTCAGTAAACCAAATTTTACTTACTAATTGTCTTGTGCGGAATTTGTTAAGAACGTAGTCCTCGCAAGTTCCATTAAATATCTTCTCGTAGCTTTTTGTACGTTTACTATTTTATAAGTTTTTAAATGTAAGTCATGTGCACAATATTTTCTTTGCTGATGTTCCATAACATAGGATGAGAGGACAGCTTACAGGAACTTCAGTCAATTATTTCAGTGTAATCGGCAACGACAAAGTTGAATTTGGGTGGCAAGAAAGTACAGATTGATTTTCTTTTAGGAGAACTTTTTCTTGCTCTCAAAATTCGCCTTAACCCAAATTCTCGTATACATCGTTTTTCATTCATAACCAATGCAAGAAGGAGGTTTTCGGGATGGGCAAAAAATGATTGTAAAATGCATTGTACTCAATTATAGGATTTACTACTTGAAGCAAATTGTAAGGCAAGTACCGTGAAGTTTGAATTGCTTTGAATACATGTTTTGATCCATCGGTGAAAGATCTATTCTCCTTAAGTACACATGGGCATATATGACTTCAAAATGAATAAAACTATTTGTTTCAATTTCATCTTAGAAGTTTCTATAGATATGTATAATCGAAGAACTCTATTCGCCGCCGTTAATCATCTGGAATACGAAAGCGGCCCTACATCAAGAAAAGTGAGATCTTGTAGACAGATGCCTGATTAAACAAGGAAATATCATAAAGGTATTTTTGATCTTTGCTCAGATCGTCTCTATTTATGGTAGGAACCATGCATACTATTATCTCAAATTTAACATGTAATTTTTTGCAACCAGAAATAAGATGACTAATAGGCCGGAACATGAGTTGAGCCCTTTAGTTCTTCCATCCAGGTGATGGAATAGATGTATGAATGGTAGTTCATGAAAATGTAAAAGACAGAAAGCCCATTGCAAAGGTCTCCCAACTTTCAACTCCAGGAGGCGTATTATGCTATTATTCCAACCAGTATTGGTTACAGTACCATGGCATCCGATGACATCTAGTTCTTCTAAGGAGATATTTTGCTCATATAATTGTGAAATAATGCAGTTAGATATCTTTTGCAAATGCAGATGAGGGAGACACCTGACCGATGTAGTTGGAACCAGGCTCCTGTAGAAGAGAAATGTGTTCATCCTTTTGCAGCTTACGAAAACACTGTACAGTATGAATAACTATAGTATCGTTTTTCATCTTGGGTGACAGGCTTTCCACCTGTGGGGTATATGCCATATTCCAAATATGTTACAGAAAATACTATTCTTTGGGTGCAAATTGAGATATAATTGCAAAAAAAATACTCAATTTTTTTATGAAAATGCAGGAAAATCAAACTCCGTGCGCGAATGGAAGTTAGTGTCAATTTTAAAAAACAAAAATTTGCATTATACTTACTTACTTAGAGTAGGAAACTTTCCCGCACTATAGCGATACGATCAACATTTTTTGAGACACCTTAAAAATAACGAGAATCAGCAGGTTTCATCCCTTTTTTAAATCGTTTGAATGCGTTGCGCGAACGGAAGACATTAACCGATTTCATGAATTTCTTTTCTTTCGTCTTATCTTTACCAAGGGTAACTTTTTTGCACTATAGCATTATAGTCAGAAAATAATTTGTTTTTTCGGCCCGCTCTACTCACTACTGTTCTGAATCACCAAGCAGATAGGTACTCAAAAATCTGGAAGTCAAATTTAATCGACCCGAACCACGCTTGTTTAGCATAGCTCATATTCTAATAAAGCTTAAGTTATTATTAAAAATTAAAAATTAACCTTTAACACTTTTTGTTAGTTATATGCATCCTGCAGCAAGTTATTTCTGGTTAATTATGCAAATCTAACACATATTATGTTCAACAATATTAAGTTTTAAAATGCAGCAAACGGGAAAATTTGATAAGGCAGAATAGGCAGTCACTACATGGTTCGCCTTTTATATGTGTACCTATAAGCACATATAATAGACTGAATCTATAGAGCTATAGATAATGAAACTTGTCTCTTGTTTTCTCCGTTTCCTATTCAACAATATCTTCTGTAAACAATTGGGTTGATGATACTTTAACATAAAATCGTTAAGAGGCTCTTCAGTAGATGCCATTATAAAGGGATATTTGTAGTAGTTGGTTTTCATTGCATTATGTTTAATGGTTCAATTCGAAACACAGTTAATTGGAAAATGTTATCCTCTGTTACTACTAAACTATATTATATTTTTAAAACTTACAGCAGTAAGCAGATAAATATTACTATGGATCTGAAGGGCCACACCAAAAAAAAACTAGAAATTTCTACTTCAAAAGCAGAAATTTCTACTTTTTTTAAAAACTGGAGATTTCTATTTTAAAAGTAGAAATTTCTAGTTTTAAAGTAGAAATTTCCAGTTTTAAAGTAGAAATTTCTAGTTTTAAGCTAGAAATTTCTAGCTTTTACTTTCTTATAGGTACCTAATAAAAGGAAGTATTGTAATCGTAATATTTTTCGACCTCGAGATTTTGATTTGATAAATACGTTTTGAACCCTCTTGAATCCATTCTATTTCCTGAATGATGTCTGTCGGTTCGTGTGTGTGTGTGGATGTGTGTATCCACGATAACTAAAAAATACTAACGGTAGAATTCCCAAACTTGGCACTTAAGATTTTCAATAACGTTTTAGTTGACACATTAAATTTGGTGAATGTGGTACCACCGGAAGAGACATAATGAAAGAAAGAAGAAAAAAGGTACAATTTCGGGAAAAAAATTAAAAATTTTTATTGCATTTCTGCATGAATCTTTACGAATTATAATAAAAAATCATAACTTTATGGAAAAAAAATCTGTCTGCATGTCTGTAATATCGCGATAACAGCCACAGTTTTTGAGATAAAGCTTTCAAATTTGGTACACATATTCTAAAGAACAAAGACAATGATAAATTCGGTGATGAGCAAAATTGGCCAGCTGAAAGGAGGACTTAAACTTTTTTGTATTTGACTTTACAACAAAATATATTCTTGATAAAAGATTATAAATCATGTCTACTATATCAAACCAATAAAATATATTTTCCAAGTAGGGACTTAAATAAAGCTGATGTAAACTGAAATTTTGTACACGTTTAACCTCATAAAATGGAGTTAGGATAAATTTGACAGTTTGGCATTTAAAGTTGCAAAAAATGTTACTGTCAGTAAGAAGAAATTGTTAAAATATGACATGAATTATTATTGAAAGTATCGAAGGACGCTGATAATTATTTAAAAATTTTAATGAAACATTTCAAGATTTTAAAATTTAATTGAGGTACGTGAAGAATTAAATAGAATGATTTTTTTAGATCAGGAAGATATATACTGGTATAAGAAAGTTATGTGCTGGCCACATCAGAGTTATATATATATATATATATATATATATATATATATATATATATATATATATATATATATATATATGTATTATTGGTGTGGCCATCGTAAAATATAAATAAACATAATGTTTTCTTAAAATGTTTGCTTAACCGTCTGAAGTCGCCGAAGTAACTCCCAGGAGTTTGTATTGAGTAAAGTGAGATGAGGCCCTACAGTTTATTGTGGAGTCCGAACCACATCTAGGGCATCGACAATTCTCTCCCATCTTAATCCGAAACAACTTACAAATACAATTTCTAACTTGCTCCGGGGATGGATTCGAACCATCGATATTCAGTATCGAGTAAATAGCTATAAGCGGTTTACCCACTCGGCTACCGTTCCCACTAAATAATCATATCAAATAGTTTTATGAAGCTTTAGTGTTTGCACCTAATTACTTCAATTACTTTCACTAATACAAAAGGTTCTGTTTGTATTAGAAGGAAAATAAATTGATAACTTGCCAATAAATAAATTGATATCTGGCAATAGTAAAATACTACAATAAATTATTTAGCAAAGAACACGTGCTAATATTCAAATTTAACTACAATTTTTTTTATGATCTGATATTTATTGCACAATCTGATAATTTCTCTGATTATTGCTGAACAGTATTTAGCACATCAGAGGATATTACAGATTTTGGAAAAGATTTTTTTTTCAAGCCTGTCACCGCAGATCTAATAGCATAAAATAAATATAGTTTAAAAAAACTAAAAAACACGCTTTTAAAGCACATCAAACTAAAAAGTGAAAAATAATTATTAATATAAACTGAAAACAATAATGAACGAAAAAAACTAGTATTATTGTGAAAAAAGCGTGGGTTGCTCGATATACGAAAAATATGGCACAAAGCGCCCCACGCTTTTTTTCACAATAATACTAGTATTTTTCGTTCATTATTGTTTTCAGTTTATATTAATAATTATTTTTCACATTTTAGTTTGATGTGCTTTAAAAGCGTGTTTTTTAGTTTTTTTAAACTATATTTATTTTTTATTTTTTAGTTTGATGTGCTATGAAAGCGTGTTTTTTAGTTTTTTAAACTATATTTATATTGCTTATTGATGCTGATATTATAACATATTACGATCCAACAGATACTTCTGAAAAAAAAATACTTTTTTTTCAGCCATGGGATTTGAACTCACGCCCGAGGGGTCCGTCGATTCGCGTCGACTAAGACTTGTGACTTAACCCGCTCGGCCAACGACCGAACTGAGAATCACGGAATGTATTTACAGTATTATTGCTCTCACGCAGAGGATACGTGAGGAAAGGAAATTATTTAATTCTGGCGATCCTGATCAGGATAATGATATAAACTTATCAAATTATTGTATTGTTACCGGTTCTTCGTAAGTGTACAAAGTTTCAATTAAATCTGTCTGTTTAAAGTGGGTCAAAATCGAGTCCAAAGAGTCGGTTACAAACAAACAAACTCACAAACAAAACAAACATACAGGTGAAGCTAATAATAAAGCGTGATAATAAAGCGTGATAATAAATCGTGATAATCAAAGTTTAATCGCATTAATATACATGCGGCGTGTTTCTAACTTAAACGTAAATCTTTGAATCATCTATTCCTTATTTAAAAATAAGTCGAAATCTTTCTGTAAACATATGTCCAAAATCACTTCCTAAAAGAGATAAAGGCACCCAAAAGTAGTTTTTATGAATTATTATTTCGGAAATGATTCGACTTACTTTTTCAAATTTGGCACGTATACAATTAAATAATAGCAATGCCTAAAATACTATAATTTCATCAAATTCTCCCAATATTAACTCCAAATATATTTTCTGGCCTCCAAACGTTTTTTTATCAGAAAACTTCTGTAAAAAATCCTCAGTTTGTAAATAGAAAAATTCAATATCTGACTGTCCACTTTTGTACAATTGTGATTGGATTGACTGTTTTTTTGAGAAATGTAAAAAATCTGTAACTTTGTATTCAGTAAATTGTCAAGATATTTGAATTTTACAATCAAGCCAGTTCTATGAAAATATGTCAATCCAATCACGATTTGTTGCTTTATTGTTTTTATTATTGTTGATTATAATAATGGTAGTATATGGATATTCACTCCCTGAATTAAATTACATGTACTTAATTTATAGCGAATGCGACAGCGACGCCGGTACTAGGAGTTATTTCTTAACACGAAAGTGTTGAAATATAACAAATCCAAGTAACTGTTGAAATATAACAAATGAAGTATATTAATGTCAATATAATTTAAAATATTAAACTGAATAATAAAGTTATGAATTTGTAATTGTAGTTTTAAAAGGTTATGGGCCCAGGATGAGGCTTAAAGAATATGACGTAAAGGAAGTTAAAGAAAATTACTACAATGAAAAATCCCCCATTGCTGACAAGCCAAAAATTTTCAAACTGGAAATTCAGGGTATTTGCCTTACTAGAAGAAAAAGATATTAACAAGATTATGGAAACCAGTATACAAGAAGGTATTAAAAATAATATGAGGAACCAGATAAATGAAAATGATGCAAAAGCTAAATCAATTATAATGCAGTGTTTAACCGATATATCAAAAGTTCAAAAACATCAAAAGAAATGATGATGTCTTTAGTAAATGTATTTGAAAGAAAAAAATACATTTTCGAAATTATGTATGTAAATAAAATTATTATCTTTAAAATTTATTGGAACCGATAATTTGGAGGAATATTTTGTTATTTTTAAAACTCTAGATTTGGAAGAAATTGGTTCAAAATTGGATGAAAATGGTAAAGTTTGCCATTTACTTTTTAAATACGCAAGAAAGATACGATACAGTTATCATAGCTATTAAAACTATGGCAGAAAATATTACATTAGATTTTGTGAAAACAAGATTATTGGATGCAGAATTAAAATTTAAAAATTCTACATCAGTGACAAGTACTTCAAACGAAGTTTCTTTAAAGGCAAATAAATCGAGATATCGTGGATAATTTTATAGAAGAAACAAAACAAATTCTAGACAAGGATATAAGTATGGAGGAAATCAAAAGTAACCAACAAAGCGCAAATAGTGCAATAGATGAATTTAAGGAAGAGGAGATTTCTTTCATAGCCTTTGGAGAACAAGTAGATATATCAGGTAAGAAAAATCAAGAATCAGTTACTTTTATTATTGACAGAACACCTTTTTACCAGTCGTTTGGAATCTATTATGTTAAATGTTAAAAATTTAGAAAATGAAGTTCTTATCTGTATAGCAGATGATAAATCAATAACAGCAAGAAAGAAGCATACACTTGAAGTACGTCGTGAAGAAAGAAACATTACATTGGATGCTTTGATAGTATCAAGATTAAATCATATTCTTCTGATACTTTCAGAATCACGTTTACCAAAGAATTTGTGGAGAGAAGCTGTTAATCATCAGTTAAATCGATCCCCTACGACAGCACTAAATAAATACATCCAATAATAATTCGATATGGCTATATGGATTTATCAAGATTAAAAATATTTGGGAAAAAAATCATGGTTATATAATATACAGAAGAAAGGAAAACTATAATCAAGAGCTATAGAAATGAGAATGATTGGGTACAGAGGAGCAGGTTATAGGTTGTAAAACCCGGTCGAAGATAAATTAATATGTGCAAGAGATTTTAAATTTGATGACAATTTTTAAAACTTTTTAAATAAAACAAAAATGGCACTAGATGACAGCAAAGAATAATAATAATAATAATGTATTTTCCTTTCTTTGACAATACAGAATATTGTATAGGAATAGTCAACAGTTGGTTACCTACATACTAAGAGACAAGAAAGTCTGATACAGAATAGTAACATCTAATAAACACAGTTTTAATTTTTTTCTTAAATAAATACTCAGTTTCACTATTTATTTCATCGGGTAAACGAAGTCCTATAAATCTTGGAGATTCACTTGTTATCTTAAGTCTAGCATATGGCTCATGAAATTTGGTTTTTTGTCTTGTATTGACATTATGGTAAAACCATTTAAAATAAAATTGTTTCTATTTCTAAAAATATACATACAAATTTCGTAAAGATATATACATGGTAACGTTAAAATTTCAGTCCTTTAAAAATATTTTCACACGAATGGGTGCTCTGAATGCCAGCAATACATCGCAGAATACGTTTTTGCACGATAAAAACATTTGATGTTAATGTGGAATTTCCCCCAGAAACAGACACCTACCTTAAGCGTGTTAGAACTTGAGCATAATATAAGTTAATAAGTTGCACTCTGCTTAAAACTGTTCTAACATTTCGAAATAAATATACTATTAATGCAATTTTGATATCAAAACTTCACAGTGATACTTCCAATTTATAGTTTCATCCAAATATACTCCTAAAAACTTAATATTCTCCTCATTATTAAGAGTGGTATTGTTTATGTTAATATTTAAATTATTAAATTTTTCTTGTCTATAGTGAAATCGGCATTGAAATATAATGAATTATAAGAAAATCAGCTATTTAAAGAATTTAAAATAGCGTTACAATTATTCTCCAAAACGTTATCTGATGGATTAGAGATTATTAGAGAGATGTCGTCTGCATACATTATTAAATGCAACGGCGGTTCGTGGATCGAGAGATAGGGAGGTCGATTAGAAAAGTTTACTGTATTACCTACCTTTTAAAGTGATTTAAATTCCAAGTCGATCCTCCGGTCTTTTTGAGATGCAAAGTGGTCAATTACTTTTTCATTAAAGTCTTTTATCTTCTTTATTAATGACCTTTCTATGGTAAGCATAGCTAAAGAAGATAACCTTTCCTGACCCATGGTATTTCTTAAAAAATATCTTTATTCTTTTTAAAGGTGGAAAATCAACGTTCACTTTCGACGGTTGTCATACACAAGATTTTTAACAGTTTGACACTTTCAGAAAAAGTATTGCACAAATTATTGTTAATAAAAAGCTGTAACAAAGCAACTGCACCTTCATTATTGGAAAAATCTTCTCAGCTATATAATACTTCTAATTCAGTTTTAAGTTTCAAATGATTCATGACTGGATACTCCGTTTTAACTAATTTAAACATATCTTGAGGAAAGCTTTTTTTATAATCTTTAAATCGATCTGCGTGAAATAACTGAGATATCACAAACTTCTAATGAAATTCTCCTTTTTGATTCTTCCGTTTCACATCTCTGGGCAGACTGCATGGCTGTCTCCTCCAAATAGTTATTCAAAATTTTATTTCTGATGTCTTCAATTTTACTATTAAAAACGCCAATACACTTATTTAGTGTTATGACATCGATATTACATTTTTGTAATTGATTGAACAATATATCACAATGAGGCATAACTAAATGAAAAAATTTAACCAGTAAAGAAAATGTTCATTTTGTAAGTAATTTTTTAAACTAATAGCTTGGTTTAGAGTGTTGTTTTCTGATTCATTATCAATGATTTTTTCTAAACAATCTAATAATTCTGTTCGATAGCTATAAATAGTCTCTATGCACTTTGTATTAAAATTCCATCGTGTTGGAGCAGCTTTAGGTAATATCACCTTAACAACATTATCTAACACGGCTGCTCCTTTTGGCGATTTTCCAAAGAATGAAGAAAAGCTATGTAAATTAGCAAAAAAAATTTTATGCTTTTTATCCTGACTTGATGCTTTTGTAAAATTAAATTTAGTTGATGAGCGTAACAATGAATAAAATTTGCTGAAGGATAACTTTTTTTTAATTAAACATACCTATTAACTTCTTTTTTCTTATCAAGAGATGTATGCTTTATCGTCATATTAGGTTTTGGACGGCCACCACCTTTGAATTTCACTCAGTCTTCATAACCCCAACTTATGTCCATCTTTCAGTTTTAATATATTTTGTACAACACTCACATTTAATAATAAACACCAAAAACACTGTTTTACTTAATTTCACGACAAGTAGAGATTTACTAATAAACTGTTCACAAATAAAAATATTAAAAACAACGCGATAGAATTTATCGACCAACGCGTGGTCAACATTAAGACTGCTGACTAGCGACTGCTGTACTAAATTTCGTGCGTTACCGTGTCAGGGTCGTCAGGGACATTGTCCCCTCCAGTGTTTTCTGTCTCTTTTGCTTTCTGACGATTCGCGCATAAGTCTATTTCACTATAATTCGTTATAAATTCGGTCCGTAGCTAGCTTTGAGAACACGTTGTGGATTGACCCAAGATTTTTAAGTTTTACAAATGAATAATGTAATGATCTAGATATTGGAATAGTATTGTGCATAGAAAGAACTAGAAACTTTAATATATGTATCAGTGCAGCTTAACTTCACTGATCGAGTCCGGCAATTGGATGGATGAACGATAGGTCTTCTAACAGTCGGTAGGCTGTCAACAGACAATCCCGGTAACGCCGCTATCCTGAAATTCAGTCGATGAATCTGGTATGTTAGAATTTTTGAAGACACTTTTACCATCGCATTTGCCGTTAATAAATAAGTTACAAGCAGACAAATACTTGACGATATCCGGTGGGTTAGTTGACAGTCGAAGACCGTGGTTCGAGTCCACTCTAATTTGTAGGTAAAAAGGGCCCAATGTGGCCTACTTGCCTAGTAAAATAAGTAGCTACTAGTACTACTGACTATGTTGTAATTAAATACATTTATTTATATGATCTGAATTTTATAAACATTAAACAATATATTATTTATTATTTACAAACATAGGTTAAATACATTTACTTATATGATCTGAATTTTATAGACATTAAACAATATATTATTTATTATTTACAAACATAGGTATTGATTAAAGTTCTATTTAAAAAAAGTCACAAATAGATTATTTGTGATTTTCTTTATAAAAAAGCACCTAAAACACCTAAATAAAAACAATGAATATCTTTCTTACTAGTTTGAATTCTCCTGTTGCATATAGGGGATTAGAACTTATTTTATTTGATACTCCGGGAAAGATCCTGCGGGGTAATGTGATTCTAGGAGGAAAATCAACCCTCTATTTCCCATAGATTTAATATTACGTCTCTCGTCGATTTACCAATTTTCTGATTTCGTTCACTTTTGTATGCTGCCTTATGTTTTTAGACATTTGTATGCATAACGTTTGTGTCGATATTTTATTGAGCCTAAGAGATATTGAGGAATCAGTGAAACCATGTTTTACCCCTTTTCAAGAGAAAAAAATTGTATAATTTAGTAATAACATTCCATGCCATCCCTGACTATTACGTCAATGTCATCCGAGATACAGGCTCTAGTAACCACCATTGGTTACAGTCTTTGTTCAAATTTTAACCTTCTTTTAACAAAAGTTTCACGGGAGATGCTTTTCCAAGCAGCACACCGAATTGTAATTTAGTCGCGTCAACATTTTGACAGGTATTCTATTTTTGAGAACTTCATATTTCTAGGCGTCTTGTAGACAGTTGATATCAAGTGGCCCAGTAGAAAAAGAGGACATAAATCGGGGAAGCGATTTTTACTTTTAACACTCCAATTTCAAAAAATGTCCTGATCAAACAAGTCACATATGGATGAGCAACAATTTTGTCAGGATGTCTAAAGTTGAATTATTGAACGATTTGTCTGGCACATTCATTATTTTTGCCATACAAAAATAAATGACTATTTCGGTTCTCTCCGCTAAGGTATAAACCATGGTGTTCAATAAAATTATTTAGAATACACGATGAATAGGTCTCGGAATAGGTATTCTCAGCATGCAAATTAAGAATAAACCTATTATTTATTGATGATAATGTTCAAGAAGAACAAAGACTCTTTTTCGGAACTTAACTGTTCAAAACGATTAAATATTGTACAGGGTGGCTAAAACATAAAAGATTATAAAATGGCACAATTTCTTATTAATACAACTTTAAATAACGACTTGTAAAGGTTAAAATTGTTGTCATTTAACTCACCATTTTGAAACATTGTTAAAAGTTATTAATAAAAGAATTTTGGCTGAAATCCCGATAATCTTTTAATTTAAAGATTTTCTTGATTGTTTTACGTAATATTGATTGTTAAGATCAGCTTGAAATATTTAGAAAGTATTCCTGTTTTTGTCCATCACCAACTAAAAATGCATGATTTTTTCTTGGGAATCGAAACGGAAAGTGTACAAAATAATCTGTGGGTATAATTAATATTGGAGGCGAAGACGTACCCAAAAAAAAATGCTGACATTTTGAAATTGCCAAATCCTTCGGGCTACACCGAGCATTACTACGTTGCCGGTTGATGCAGGAGCAGAATTATCACTCTCAAAAGGCATTGTGGATGAAAATCATTTAATGTAGAGGAATATATCAAAAACTCTTTAGACGACACACTTTATGTGACCTCCAAAATACTGAGTCAAAAATGTGGTTATCATAAATAGCTCTACTTTCTCAAAGAATCTCCCGAAGTTATATACACCAAGAAAAAAGCATTTAGTGCTAGTGTTTATGATAAATAAACTTTTTACACAATAATAATTACTTACTTTTCCGTACAAGTGCTGAAAAGTACAAGTTTTTCCTATTTCATATGAATATTGAAATCATAAAATTTTCCAAACAGTAGTACACAGGTAGAACACATTTTTTTGTTCAATCATACATCGATCATTAAGTAACAATTTTAATAACAAATGTAAATGTTTGTTTCAGATTCCTTCATGCCCTCGTGAGTTACCTACAAGAGAAACTTCCTTCAATGTAGTGCCTCAATATTATAATGGTGTTCGAGATTTCCATTATCAACCATATGATTATCACGCTAGTTCATCTCTTGAATCCTGCTCGTGTAGTTCTGGAAGCGATTCCTCACGAACTTCCTTTCGCGGTCCTTGGTGTATTTGCATTGTAGTGTGTGTAGTAGTTGCAACATTAACAGCTGGCCTAGGTCTTCCTCTTGCGTTAAGTCCTCAAATTCAACCTCAAACACCAGAAGAACGTTTAAGTGTGGTACGGAGGCTTCTAAAAGAAGTACCACTTATTGATGGGCACAACGATTTGCCCTGGAATTTAAGAAAATTTGTTCACAATAAATTAGTAAAATTAAATCTTAGCGCTATAGCTCAAGAAGAACCTTGGTCAAAAAGCCGTTGGTCTCACACAGATATTCCTCGACTTCGAGCTGGACAATTAGGTGCTCAGTTTTGGTCAGCTTATGTGCCTTGTAAAGCGCAGCATTTGGATGCAGTGCAAATTACTTTAGAACAAATAGATGTGATAAAGAGACTTGTGGAATATAATTCGCAACACTTTGCTTTAGTTAAAAGTACTAATGAACTTATGAGCATTCACAAAGAAGGTCGTATAGCATCTTTAATAGGGGTCGAAGGCGGACATGCACTAGGAAATTCCTTGGCTGTCCTTCGTACATTTTACAACCTTGGAGCAAGATACCTGACTATTACACACTCTTGTGATACACCATGGGCTACAGGAACCAATACTCAGACCCAAGAGGGTCTGTCAGCCTTCGGAAAGAGCGTGATAAAAGAGATGAACCGATTAGGGATGATAATTGATCTCTCCCATACTTCAATGAACACTGCCAAAGCGGCGCTAAACGTGTCCCATGCGCCCGTAATATTTTCACATTCAAGCGCCTTTTCATTGTGCAACTCATCTAGGAATGTACCAGATGACGTGCTAAAACTTATTGCACATAATGGAGGTGTAGTTATGGTTAATTTTTATACATTTCATGTTACATGTAACGAAACTGCCACTATACAAGATGTAATAAAACATATAAACCACATAAGAACTGTTGCCGGCATTGATCATGTTGGCATCGGAGCAGGTTATGATGGTATCAATATGACACCAACAGGACTTGAAGACGTATCAAGATATCCACATCTTCTAGCTGAACTTCTTGCTGATCCTGATTGGTCCGAGAAGGATATCACATCACTTGCTGGACTTAATTTACTGAGAGTATTTGAAAAAGTGGAAGAAATTAGAGATAAGTGGAAACGTGCAGAGATATTACCGGTAGAAGATACAGCACCACCCATGCATAATCCATGTTCTTCAATATACTCCTGACCAAGGGTAAAACAGTTTAAAATATTTTACTTGTTCTGTTTCTGACTTTTTTTGGAATGGAATTGAAAATGGAACTCAAAAATCTGCCTCTATATTATACGATTATACAAATGAAATATTCGATATTATAAAATATTAAGATGTTCTATTTTTTGTTCCTGCGATAAAAGAAGTCAGAATCCTAAATTTAAAATTACTGCACGTAACCTTAGGTTAATTTGATTATTTTAATCATTCAAAATATAAGAAAACGGTGAAATTATTTAAGAGTTCTGATTATATTGTATTTATGTACTAAAGTAACGTTTCTATATAGGTAACATTAATTAAACAGGGTTGTATCATTCAAATCAAATTGCTTTAAACGTATTCAAATTACAATAATTAAAACTTTTGTTCCTCAGATTAAGTGGCCTCTTCAGGGGTCTGAATACACATTTTATTGTTTATTTGGAGTTTGGCTTCTCTTCAAATGATATTTATTTACATATTCTGCCTATAACAATTACACAGCAAAGATAAATACTATGTTTTGGAATTTTTTAATTATATTTTTAGTTCTAATATACAGTGTGGGTCAATAGTGCGTCCGACTTCGATATCTCGCTTTCTATGATAGCTAGAAATTTGATTTAAAAACATAAACTAGATAAAAAAGTCTATAACTGGACATTATTTTCGAATATACAGGGTGAGCCAAGACGATTTTACGGGGTCAAGTAAATTTTTTTTTAAATAAAATGCCATATATACCAGAACATTTTTTTAACCCCATTTGCGGCCTCCTTTCACTCCTGTATTACTATTGACTTTCTCCCAACCACTTGGATCTAATGATTTTTTTTTGTTGAAATTGTACCATTTACACGTGTATATTAAAAATATCACTACAATCACAACTAACGATTTTAAGGAAAAATAATAATAATAATAATAATAATAATAATAATAAAACGTCTTTATTAATAGTGAATAAATACAATAAAAAAAAAGATTGTATTTACAATAATATCTTAGATGTTGGGGAATGCTCGGCGAAGTTTAGCCAAGGCTACTCTTACACTTAACCGCGCATTTTAAGGATGCCAATGTAAAAAACAGAGGCATTATTTAATAGACTTAAACTAATCTTAAAACTATAATTTATTTACGTTATTTCCTAAACTTATAACATCAGTAAATTCGAATATAAGTGTGTTCGTAAAATAAACCTATATCTATCATATTACATGTATAAACAAAATAAAAATTTAAAACTAAAGAAATTTTTCACATAAAACTAACGTTACTTTTATTTATTTATTCGTCCATTTAATAATTCATTTTTTATAGATATTTTAAATTGCTGCAGTGACATTGATTTAAAATTTTCTGATATACCATTGTACAATTTTACTGCATTGTATGAAAATGATCTTTGAAAAATGGCTGTGTTATGTTGGGGCATTGTGAACATGTTATTAAACCTGATGTTAACATTGTGAATAGAACTTCTGGACACAAGTTTTTCCCTAAGGTAATTTGGAGTGGAGGTCAACAGCAGTCTATGAATAAATGTTAAATAATGATATTTAGCATGATCAGCCATTTTTAGCCATCTAAGCTCTGTAAATTTATGAGTTACATGGTCAAATTTCCGCAGATTGTATATAAATCGACAACAGAGGTTTTGTACCCTTTGTATACGGTTTTGAGTAAGCACATCTAAGCAGGGAAAATATACAATGTCACAATAATCAAACACAGGTATGATTAAGGATTCACACAGTTTTTTTCTAAGTTTGTAATTCATTATATATCTGTTTGCATATAAGACTTTCATTTTAATATAGACTTTTTGAGTTAATTTGGAAATGTGAGAATAAAATCGTAGTTTTTCATCAAATATTACTCCTAGTATTTTTGAATTCTGGGAAAATATCAGCAAAGTATTGTCTATTTTTAGTTTTAATTCGTTTTTTATATCCATCCGCTTATTATCGGAACAAAATAACATGATTACACTTTTATTAGGATTTAATTTTAAATTATGTTTGGCTGCATAAGTACAGATTGAATTAAGATCTTGATTAATTTTAAGTGATGCCAATCGAGTTTCAGATGGTTGGAAGGAGTGTAATACCAGTGTGTCATCTGCATATGATTGAATATGTGAATGTTGAATAAAACTCAAAATATCCGCAGTGTATAATAAAAATAACAGTGGACCAAGGATGGAACCCTGCGGAACACCCGAAATAACTAATTGTGCAGTGGATGTTTGCTGGGCAACAGATACTTGTTGGTAACGATTATATAAATATGATTCAAAAAAACGTACTGATTTTGCGTCAAAACCATAATAAGCCAATTTAATACATAATAAATTATGATCAATGGTGTCGAAAGCTTTGGAAAAATCTAGCGAAATCAAAGCTATAGCAAGTTTGTTATCACGGGCTTGTAGTATATTATCAAGTAAGTTTAATAATGCTGTAGTTGTACTATGTCCTGCACGAAAACCAGATTGATGTACAGGAAGTAATACGTTCTCAGACAGGTATGTTTTAATTTGATTTTGTACAATTTTTTCTAATATTTTTGATAAAACTGGTAGGAGACTAATGGGACGTAAATCAGAAAGCGTTTTAGGATCATTTATCTTTGGCAGCGGCCGAATAAGAGAAATTTTCCACTTTTCTGGAAAATAACCAGTTTCTAGGCATATGTTAAAAATATGTACTAAAAACGGAGCAATAACTGGAAGACACAATTTAATCATTTCCAAAGATATTTGATCCTCACCGCACGCATTTGATTTTAGAGATGAAATGATTTTATTTATTTCTTTTAAGTCGGTAAGTTTAAATTCAAACAGCAGATTGTCACGAAACTTGGTATTTTTATAAAAATCTGCAGCGTCTGTTGAGCTATTTCTAGTAAATACAGAAATAAAAAAATCATTGATCTCTGACGCGTTTTGTAAATTATCTGGTAATGTAATACAATTTTTAAAGCGTATATTCATAACTTTTAAACCTTTCCAGATTTCTTTTTGGTTTTTCTGATTTTGAAGAAAATCTAAATATGCTAATTTTTCTCTCCTTATTGATGCGAGAGCATAATTACGCAGGTGTTTATAGTGATTCCAGTTTTCATCGCTTTTATGCAGATTGTATTTAGTTAAGGCCCTGTCACGTTCTTTAAAAATTAACTTTAATGTATCTGTTAGCCAGGGGGCATGGGGTTTGTTAACACGAGCAATTTTAATAGGGGCGTGAATGTCGAACAGGTCGATAATATTACGTGTTAAAAATTCAACTTTATCATCTATATTTCTTAAGTACAATATTTCCTCCCATGCAATATTTAACAAATCATTATAAAATACTTCTGAGTTAAAGTTTTTGAAATTGCGGTAAGTAATTATTTTTTGTTTATACGTTGTATGACTTATCTTTAATTTACATAACACTAATTTATGGTCCGAAACCAGATCTGCATTTACAGTGCTTGTTTCAGTTACTAAGTCTATGTTATTTACAAAAATGGGATCTATAAGACTAGAAGATTGTTGGGTAATACGAGTAGGTTCATTTACAATCTGTGTAAATCCAAAAGTTTCAAAAAATTCAGACAGGACATTATCGAGTTGTAACATGTTTATATTGACATCTCCCAAAATAATGACGTCATCATTTGCTGTTATAATTTGAGGTATAATGTTATCAAGTGCTTCTATACAATCTGTGATATTTGAATGTGGTGGCCGATAAAGTACACCTAAAGCAAGATTATTCCTAAACAATTTTAATTTTAGCCATAGATACTCAAGACCACTGTTGTTTTGAATATCGATCGAAATTAATTCCCCATTTAAATTATTGTCTACATAAAACCCAACGCCGCCTCCTCTGCCCAACCTATCCTTACGGAAAAATCTGTATCCAGGTATGTTTACTGTATGAGATGGTATATTATCATTCATCCAAGTTTCAGTGACTGCTAGTATATTAATAGAGTGATCATGTACCAAATTGCAAATTTCATTAAAACCGGTAAATAGAGATCGCGTGTTTAAATGTGCAATGTTAATACTACAATTTTTTTTGTTTTAGTCATTAAAATTTGTTTTTGATATTATTCTATCCAGCATCAATTTGTACACATGACAGTTTGTATCTTTGGCCGTGTGATCAACAGATATATTACTTTTATTTCGATTATTATAATCAACACAATTTACACATTTTTTGAAATCGGCCTGACAATTATTTAGTTCATGATGACCGGCGCATATGGGGCAAGCCAACTGGGACTCACATCGCTCTTTTAGGTGATTATACTTCGAACACTTGAAACAACGTATCACTGAGTAATGGTCTGCGACTCCACATTTTTTCCAACCAATAAAGAGATATCCGCGGCTTAAGATGATCTTTCGAATTGATGGTGACACTTCGATTATGACGTTTGCTGGCTGTTTTCGAGTCTGTTTTAAAATGATTTTGATATCACTAGGTTGGCATGACAAATTATTTCTAACAATTAACTCATTTAAAAAGTCATTATTATTGTCTAAAGAGTCCTTTTCAACATTTTTAATTTTGAGACGTGGTTTATATTTTATTGACTCGTTTATTGTATATTTGTCACCAATTTTATCGTGCAAGTTAGTTTTTAATTTTTCCAACATAATTTTATTTTCACAGTTTATCAGCATACCATTTTTTATTGTTTTCATATTTGTTACACAAACATTTAATTCTGCTAGATTTGCATTATTTTTTATGTCTTTAATTATGTCTGTATTATTTACATTTTCCCCATTTGATTTAATCAAAAGTGTGTGGGACGACTGTGGTAGATTGCTTTTCTGCTGTGTTGATATTGACACTGGCGTTTTTAAAGCGCTACTATAAGAAACGGGTGGCCCTGATGAATCGACAATAGATAAACTTACAGATTTGGCTAGCATGCATTCTATCTTTTCTTTTTGTAAACTGTTTACATATTCCTGCTCAGCAACCAACTTTTTTTAATAATTCAATTTCACGTTTTAGACACTTATTTTCATTATTAATAATATTAAAATCAGCAGATTCGGTTTTACATGATTTGTCCACTTTTTCATCTTTAGTACAACTTTTACAACACCAATTTAATCTTTCTATAACAAAATACTTTGCAACTTGCTCAAAACACTTCGAGTGCAAACATATATTGCACTTATTACATTTAATACCACTAGATTTAATAACTTCTTTACAAAATATACACAATTTCTTTTTGGAAGTGTCGGACACATCCTCACTGTCCGGCATCTCTACCAGAAAAATATGTTAGTACCAGTTATGAGACATCTGTTTGATGACACTCAAGCATTTTTACTTCTTAAAAGTATACAGGGTGGCCAAAAAGTATTTTTAAATTTACAAATTTTTGACTGAATTTTCTCAATATTTTCAAATGGAACACCCTGTATATTTTTAGACGATGTGATGTATAGATTGAAAAACGAACATTTTTTGTACGTTCGTTCCTATAGCTATTTGTGACCATTTTCAATTTATTGAACAATAACGGAAAAATTCAGCAATAAAAATTAAAAATGAGGTTTTTTTTAAATAAATCAAGAGAAGATATTATAATAAGCGTGTTCACATGATGCCCATAAAAACCTCACACTAACAACAATCCAAAATTGAAGGAAAGGATAATAAATGCTTTTAGAAGTATCACTCCAATCTTATGAACAGTAGAAACCTCATTTCAAAGACGCATTGAAAATGTGTGTCAGTCGAAATAGACATGTGGAGCACCTTATAACTTCTATTGAATTACAAAAAAAATATATTTTTAATTTTTATTGCTGAATTTTATAGTTTTTGTTCAATAAATCGAAAATGATTACAAATAGCCATAGGGATGTACGTACAAAAAATGTTCGTTTTTCAATTCTACGTCACATCCCGTATGCTTTTAGGAAATGAAAATGGTATCATCACACAGATGTCTCATAACTGATACTAACATATTTTTTCTTAAAATCGATAGTTGTGATTATAGTGATATTTTTAATATACACGTGTAAATGGTATAATTTCAAAAAAAAAAAACATTACATCCAAGAGGTTGGGAGAAAGTCAATAATAATACAGGAGTGAAAGGAGGCCACAAAGAGGTTTCAAAAAATGGTCTAATATACATGGAATTTCATTTAAAAAAATATTACTTGACAATTTGCGGTTATAGATTTTTTTGTCTAGTTTATCTTTTTTTAAATCAAGTTTCTAGCTATCATATAATTCGAGATATTGAAGTCGGACGCATTATTGCCCCACCCTGTAAAACTGCATCCGTTTATATAAACTCCCTGTATAGAAATGCAATAACATGATGTAATTTGATGGTGGATTATAGAAATTTTAATGGCATTTTGTGTAAAAGTTTCAATAGTGTGCAAGATTTAAAAACATGTACATTTTGTTCAAACATTAAAATGTGTAAGCATTTCGGATTAAATTTCACTTACATTACTCTCAGAACAGAAGTCAACAAACACACTTCTAATGTGATGGTAATAATAATTTTTATATGTCAGATGTGTCGCTTTTAAGAGTTGTATTATTTTTATAATGCATTGTTTGTAGCAAATCCTAGTTATAAGATAGGTTATTAGCGTAGTAGATAGCACCTAATTTATTATTCTTAATATTATTTTAAAAAACAATATTTGCTCATCTGATGGAGATTAATTGTGATTAAATTTAATAAAGGCAGAAATAATATAAGTACCTACCCCGTGACATGTCATGTTCATTTAATACGCACAAATTTTGTATTTTATACAAGTCACTGTCAAAATTATTTCCACTGTAAATATTACATTACATTTCCTAAAATATAAGTAGGTATTAAATTTTATAAAAAAAATATTTTTTGTGTGTCTTAAATTACGCCACATAATACATTACTTACCCAATCGACTAATAAATAAAATTTGTTACTAATGTTTATAGTGAATTAAATTTTCTGTGGAAAGTTATGCCAAAACAAAACATTTTTATTACAGTAGTACATTTAATTTAAAATATTCACACATTTTTCTTCTGCAGAAAATAGAGTAAACGCGATAAAAAAAAATAGTATTTGCAGGAATGTGTCTTAGAATTTAACTAAATCGACACACTGAAATTCATGCAACTTAACATTTTAATCCTTATTAGACATTTTAATTATCTATAGAATCATATGTCAGAAAATGTATGTGTATAATTCAATAATTCGTGCATATAGAGGGTGCTATATAAAATTACATCACATAAAAGTAAAAGTAAGCATTTCCACATTGCATATTATCCTATTTTTATTATTTTCAAAGATTCTTATGAAAAATAACACAGTGAAGAACAAAAAGTATATTTATCTCAGTCATTTATGATTACAAAAAATGTGATTACCGCTATAGTCCTAACAATTTAATTAATTACTTTACAAATATTTTCGGAAGTAATTTATATCTTTTTCCTCCTTGTTTGTTGTTGTTGTTGTGGTGGTGGGGGGGGGGGGGGACCACCATGACTAAGAAATATTCTATCACCATATGACCACTCTTCTTTGTTACCGTACTTCCTTTTCGTTATTTGAAGAAGAATCGTATAAAGCTTTCAAAAATAGTAACTCATGTAGCATTCGAAGTTTTTCTTGCCATAAGAAATTCATATTAGTATCCTTGGCTTTTTGGTATTAAAAGTATTTCGTATACAAAAATTATCGCTAATATCACTGGAGTACACTTGTAAATTATCATTTATAAAATTCAATACAATAGCTAGAGTTTCTTCTTTATCTTCTTTGCAAAACTATAGAGCCGTAACATATTTCTTTTGTTATGCTCCTCAGTTTCATCACATTTAATATTTTTGATAACGATCTGATTGAATTTATTTTATTTTTAATTGTTCAGTATACATGTATATCATTTATTTTAGAATCTAAATTTATATTAATTAAAAGACTTAATAGTAGTATTTCATTAGAATATGCTGTAGTGGCACTATGAACATTATTTAGGAAGAAATTATTTAAATTTATTTCTTACAACTCAAATTGAGAAAATTTACCGAACAATCTATTATTGTCTAGACATTTTGCTATTGATATTTTCATGGTTTCACATTGTCTTTTGTACTCGCAATAATTGTTTTGTGGAAACACAATATAGCGCCCTCATTATGCTATGAGAATAAAATGGCGTTTTATGTAGTCAGCTTTACAAACACAAACATAATGAACAAGGAATCAAGATTTATTTATGAGTCTATACTACTTATTCTTTGAGTATGGCTATCCGACGTATGCATATAAGTAGTTTTTTCTCATATATGTTCCATTTCTGAGTGTTCGTATATGCTCCTCTTTTATACATTTAATCTCTTTCAATATTCTTGTACTGATGCTTTTAGCGGCATCTGCTAGAATGCTTTTGTCCCTACTAATTACCAAATGATTTATCAGTGTAACAGTAAAAGATAAAGTTTCATTTTGTTCAACGGAATTTTACTTTATTAATTCAGTTTCAAATAAATCAGGAAATTCCATTACTGAGTTTAACAAGGACGATCTTTTTAGTTTAGGGTTAATAAGAATAAATGTTAATCTCCATTCCTACATAGTTAAAAATAAATGATATCTATTGATATTAAAACTTATTTTCAACAGCATACAAATTTGTCTAAAACGTGAATATTTTATTAAATTATTTTCTTTTTTTAAATATTAATTTTTTTTATATATTCTGGCAGTTTAGGAAAAATCCTAAAAGTTTCCCATTTGCCATTTTTTCATTTCTGTTGAAACAAATCCTGTATGTGGGTGTCAAAATATGAGGAAACAGTATATGCCAACAAATCTGCATCATGAGGTATTTTTTTTATTATTTGACTTGCGAAAAAACTAATAATTACAGCGATGGTTTCTGTTGGTCTAAGACTAAAAATCTGTCTGGCAAAAGTTGCCACGTGTTTATTATTTATGAAAAGTTGGAATGTCTTCGAGAAAAATTGTTTGTAATTAAATTTTAGACGTACATATGCATATTAGTGCTATCACTTTACTAATAAATAATTTGTCGTTTTTTTTTTTTTGGAAAAAATTGTTCTATAGTTTTAACTTATTTTAATGATACTAAAATGTTGCATACAATAATATTTGGAATATAAATCGAATTCATCGCAATGGTTTTATCTCATAAGGCTATTTTAGAGGAATTAATTGATTTCTCTATGAAACTTTATACAATGTTAATGCAAAATTGGTTTTATTTGGATAGTTCATTACTTTTCAGTTAGTCACAAATGGTCATTAGTTGGTGTATAAATAAACATGATGAAAACAGGAATAACAAAATAATCGGATGGGTTTTATACTGGATTATACCTTTATGATGTGGACTTCTTAGTGTCCAATGTATAATGTTTGGACGTTGCGAACATTTATTTTAATGGAGTATCTAAAAATTAACAAATTTTTTGATACCTCCGTAAATAACATAACATAACTGAAAAGGTCTAATAGATAACACAGAAGAAGAAAATCTTTTCCAAACTACCTCCAGCAACAATAAAAATGTTAACAATTTTATCGCCCTTTCCAGTCTACATGAAATATAACTGCCTCATAAATAAGTCATATTGTCAATATATGTTAAGGGCTACCTTGTAATACCTTGACAACTCTATCTAAATATATATTGTCTTAATTATTTATTTGTGGCATTCTATAATGTCCCTTAGCACCTTCTTCAGGTTAAGCCACTATGTCCTATAAATTATTTAAAAAATTATTATCATCTAAATATGCTATGATAGAAATAGAGTATAGAAAGTTATACTTTAATTAAGATCCTGATTGCCTTGTTCATAAATCTATGCGCATGATTAGTTGGACAGTTTTTAATATCCAATTAAATGTATGCAAATATGTTAATACAAGTACAAAAATACAAAATATTTTAGCTGCTTAAAAATGTCTTCATAGTCATATTTATGTATTGTGGATCACCCCTTTTTTTAATTAATGTGATGCTGAAAAACTGTGTCTAAAATTACTTAGACGTTGATCACTTTAGCATTTAATGTTTGCTTTTTGTAGACATAAAAAATAATGTGTAGATAGTTGATATTTATATAAAAATCATCAAATGTGCTGTGTACCTTATTACGATGTGAAACTGATGTCTAATGAATTTCTGATGAATATTTGACAAATAAACTAAACATGATGAATACACAATGCTTTAACAGAACAAGACATCAGAAGCTACGTTGATAAAGTATACCATAGAGATTTTCTCCTTGCAAATATTTTATATTTTTATTCAATACCTGTTTACACAAGGCTGTTTGGAGGTTGTACTGTATAGATAAAGGGCAATATAATTCTAGAATGGTAGTAATTTATTTTTAAGCTTTATCTGTGTCTGTAAAAATATAAAGTAACCTCTAAAATATTTGTCTAAGGGAAAGGCTAATTTTTTTCACAAAACTATTCTGCAGTTTTATGAAATAATCTTGTAAAATTGTAAATTTTAATTATAAGCTTTAATTAGATACCTGTATATCTACAATCCTAAAAACTATTACCTACTATTCCTCTTTGAAAAAACTAATACAAGGACTTTCAAACCCTTTCAATTTTTATATCTTGATGTAATTTCATACAAATAAGACCAGTACTATAGCCCATACTTAATTAAATTAATATTTTTGTAGGGTTTATAAAAAACGCACATGACAAATATTTGCTTTAAAATTGTATGTTGAAAACTTATTAATATGTGATTAATTAATATAGATATTGAAGAATCATTGATAAATTAAATGTAACGCTAAAAGTAGGTAGCTACGTTAGATATGATTCACGGCAATACCATGTCAAATTTAAACTTGTGTTTTCACCTAATATTTCAAGTCATTTAACCAAATGAGATAATAAATTGTCGAATTATTTAGAGAAATATCAAGAAGGAAGTAAATGGTATCCAGTATTATTTTTATAACTAATTATTTCAGAATGTTTCATTGCCTAGATTTTGTGTTTCAAACAGCTATTTGAGAAAATGGTGAAAACTACAATAGTTTAAAAAATCGCTGCTAGGCTAGCCTATCTTTACTGGTACTTAAAAGGCCCTAACGAGGCAATCTACGCAGGGACCAACTTGCAGGGACCCTGCCGAAGATTGCTTTGTGTGTATTTTAAAAAATTATGACAATTAACATACACGCTAGGCAATCTACAGGGTTCGTGTAAATTTGTCCCTGCAGATTGCCTCGTGTGTAGGGTCCTAGAGTAGAAATTATTGAAATGAAATGAAATTTATTCAATGAATATAGGACATCCTAATATTACAAATATAAATTTAAAAAAATATTACAAATATAAATTTAATTTTGAATTTAAAAAAAAAAATGTTGCATAGCAGGTTCATTTTACTTTTAAATATATGTATAAATCTTCGAACTAGCAGGTGATTTCAACACAGCTTATTTTGCAAAAATAATCATGTTTGCATATCTACATAGAGATATTGAATTTTATCACCAGTTAACGTTCAAATAAGCAAATAATTTTTTTACTGTTGATGCAGGTAACCAATTTCTTCCATTGTGAGAATATGCTTTGCTCCATTTCTATACAATAGCCGTTTCAGTGGACAAATCGAAGAAAGATCTTGCTTTATAATCTGTAACAAATCCTGTTTACATAATATTGTATTGCTGATGTATTTCCTTAATATCAGTGATTTTTGCAGCTATTATTCGACTGTGTTTACAAATTCTCTTGTTACAAAAAATACTGTTTATCGGTTATCACGAAGTAAAAAGTCTAATACTGGAACCATATGAATTAGATTTTATTGCTACTTTAAATAAAATTGCTTCTATCTCAAATATTACTGATTGTCTTACAGAAATAATTAAAAAGTTTTTCGCAGTGTTCATTTTATATGCAATTTTTTTAAATTGACAATAAAAAGTATGAAATACATTTATAATTAATATGTTTATTATTATATTATTGATTTCTTCAATATCAACATAATATGCATACTTACTTATCCGATATCTAAGTATAACAGTATGTCATTCAGCGAGCATATAATGATGGCTATTATTCACGCTAGTGCAGTGAATCACCCTAGTGAATAATAGTCATTTCATTACATATGAGTAGAAATAAAATACTATGCTTTATCCATGACTTTTAAATAATAACAATTTTTGGTGAAATATCGCGATGTGAGTTCTGGCAAACTTTGACGTTTCAAATTTAAATAATAATTCCGCAGATTCGATGAAATTTTAATGAAAAATATCAGAACTACTGAATAATGAAATTATTCAATGCAGTGATTAACGAATAATATTATACATATATGAGGAAACATATATAATAGATACATTATTTAATAGTAATGGGTAAGGTATAATAATAATTTGATATGTTCATTCATGCATTTTGTTTACTTGGGTATCTACCCACAAAATTTATTTGATTATTTCTTTAATAGCTTTAAAACTATTCGAATATTTATCTACACAAAATCACGAAGTGTTTCGTCTGAAATATTGTAGGTAATAAAATTATTAGATTATGATAAACTTGAAGTATCCTGCCATTTTCCATCGTCCCACAGAATATTATATTAAATTTAAGTAATGTATGTATAAACTTTAACACTGACTATATTTTTTATAGACCAGTCATATTAGATCAAATTTAACAAAATAGCTACAAAAAGTTATGTGCTTATGATGCTAAATGCGAACTTCAATTTGAAATATTCACATATTTTTTCAAACAAATCTGTTTTCATCATACAAAACAATAAGTACAAAAGTATGCCTTTATCGTAAATAAAAAAAATAATCTCTTGGTGGGAAATTGTGTTTTGTTTTGCTTGATTGTGGTGACTTTTTATTACTAGAGCCACACTTCCAGAGATATTTGTGAAGAGACGCATAGAACTGAGCTATTATTTTTGAAATAGTTAAAGATGCTGGTAGTTGTAAGGCACAAATTTAAGACTAATGCATTTTTTTATGGTCTTATTTATATTAACGTCCTGACTGGCGGAGTTTAGCATAGCTATTCCGCATTCAATTAGTACACACAGACAGTTATTCCATGGAACATTGCTTTCTGCCGCAGCTGAGAATCAAACTAAGAAGTGATAGGCGCAGTGATTACCCGTGTTCTCTCACAATCACGCTCTGGCCACCTGCATTACTGTCTCGGCGATTTAAGAAGGTATTTGGAATATTTATGTCATTTCTTCTCATTTTCAATTTTTGCACCACTTTTTTTCTAATATGGTTGGACTAATAAATAAAGTTAATATTAAAATCGGAATAAAATGTTCAATACATTAATTGTGGCTTTAAATCCTTTATTTATGCCAAAGTTGTATGTTTACATTGTAAAGATAATATTTAGAGTTAAATATAAATATTTTACTTTCATAAAAATTTATATGTTGTTGTATTTGTAAAATTTATAGAAATGTATTTATGTAGATATTCTATATATTTGACCAAGCGTATTTTAATAGTTGAAAATATAAAAGTGAATAAAATAATATGTTTTTTTTTATTGTCCTTCTGCTCTATGTACTTATTATCTTTGATACACTATCTTTGATACACCAATCAAAATTTCAACCTTAGTTGAAAAATTGTTCTTGATTTAGCGGAGACTTGTGAAAGTTTCTCCTCAAATTAAACTAACAAATTTTGTTTACTTTTCTAATTGGTGAAAAATAAACAAACTGTGAAAATGAAAACGACACCACATGACTTTCTTTTATTCGTTTTCGTCAAATCTTTATATTCTTGTTTTTATTTTTGTAACCATATTTTATCGAATATTACATATTATTTAATAATATATTTAAAAAATTGTTGCAAATTTTATTACGATATTGTTTTTTTGTTATATTTTCACTGATTTTTTTTTTTTTTTGTTTTGGCTTTGGGTCGTAGACCATGCAGCCAGCCGCTAAAAGAAGTAACTAAACCTAAATTCGAAAAATGGAAACTAATGCAAAGGAAAACGATAGGAATACACAGGGACACACATTTCTCGTCCAGGGGTCGATCAGAACATTGTTATAACTTTGACAATACAAGGGAAACCTCGGTTGACAGGGAGAACTAACATAAGGGTAGACACAGTGCTTACAAAATTTACCCTACAGTTTAATTTGCGTTTCTTTTAAAAAATTCACAATACAATCATATATCTTCTTTGATCCAACTGACAACAGATGTAATAAATTGAAGGGAGCATAAACTTTACAATTTAGAATATTTTTAATAAGCTTAGTTGAGGCATCTTTGTATTTGGTACAGCCAAAGAATACGTGATCAAGGTGTCCTAAGACGTTACAGTGTTGACAATTATCTGAGGTAAAGACTCCAATTTTAAATAAGTGGGCAGGGTAGCAGGCATGACTAAATTTTAAATGTTGTAATAAATTTTTTGGGCAAGGGGAATCATTATGCCAAAAGTTGTTCCGGATATCAGGATGAATTACGGTGTACCTGGTAGGGTTCGTGAAACAGAACTGTTTCCATAAATATGACCATTTACTTTTCAAATTAGATTTCAGCTTTATTTGTCTGTCATTTAAACATAATGCTTGATCCAGGGGGTGTCCTGAGTTGGAACTTTCCTTAGCCAAAAGATCAACCTGTTCATTATACTGCAAACCAATATGTGCTTTCACCCAAATGAAGTTAACATCTCTCCCAGCGAATTTAATTTGAAATATTAAATTTTTTATTTTGTAGAAATAAGGGTTGGTTTGTAGCCAAAAAAGTAGGCGTTTTTAATTCTATTGAGAACCGAGAGCGAATCAGTTAAAATGATTGAGGTATTAGAAGTGGAATTCTTAACATACATTAAAGCTTGATAGATCGATATAGCTTCTGAGGTAAAAACAGAACAATGTGGATCTAACTTAAATTTAGATTCGATTTTTTGGGATGGGACAATAAAGGCTCCACCAGTACCTGATACCGATTTCGAGGCATCTGTATAGATAAGTTCTGACTTTTCAAATTGATTTAACACGCATTGTAAAATATTTGACTAATGATAGTGTTTTCGCAGTATACTCAACACAATAATGGTTATATCAGAAAACAAGCTGAAGTAGTTAATCTCTGATAAGTAAGTACAATCGGTAATTTGTAGCATCTCAATATTCTCTCTGTAAGCTGAACAAAGAGGGAGCGAAGTTTTCTTAACCATTGAATTAAACTACACAATATTAGAAATATTAAAAAAAAAACATTAAAACTACACACAGAGGCGAATTAAGCCGATTAGAGGCCCCCTGGCGGTAAAAATTTCGAGTCCCTTAGACCCAAGCTCCAAAAATAGTGTAAGGAGGTGACTTTTTTCAGAAAAAAATTAAGTATTAGACTTTTAATAAGTTGCTTAAACCAGCGATATGTAATAATAAAACTCAACGTTTCAATAAAAATAGTATATAACTATATATATAACTATCACATAAGAACATAAGAAATGGAGGACAATGATATACTATTCCATGGCATTATTATGTTTCAACATTTACAATCTGATATTTAGATAGGATACAATCAAAACCTTATTTTATGAATTTAAGAACAAACAAAAAGCTCGCCAAGAAGATAATGAAAGAACGTGACACCAGGAAACCAAACAATGAAGAATATTAACAAATCCAGAAAAACACACTGACAAAGTTAAAGAAATAGGCCATGCTGAAAAAGATACTGGTAACGAGATGAAAAAACGAAATGAAAAGAAAGAAACAAGAAAACTGTAGAACAGTTCAGTGGGTGAAACAAACGCGATGTAAAAGGAAAAATATAATACTTTTTTTATATTTTTGTAAACTATTTGTGTTATTAATAATAAAGATTTTTACGAATATAATCTGAATAATTCATTGTAACGATGATAAATATTAAGTATTTAGAATTCAAATTGTTCTAATTGCATTCCTATCTTTTTTTTTTAAAATTTCAGAAATATAGTTATTGTTATTTGCCAGGTCCTAATTTAAGCCTCATATAGTTATTATACAAGGTTATTCGGTAAGATATGAGTCTTACTGTTGTTTAAAATTAAATTAAATTTATACACAATAATTAGTAGGCTGTGCCATTTATTCAGTAGTACCAGAACGATTTTGTTTTTTTTTTTTTTTTTTTATTTATAAAAGTTTTTTTTTTTTTTTGTTTTGTATCCATGACAACCAGTCATCAATTAAACAATAACTGTTTATTAATTATTGTTATGTGACACTTGCCATTTGACATAAAATGGAAAACAGATTGAACAGAAAGTCTTTGCAGTAGAAGCTTATATTCAAGTCAGTCAATAGTGAAAGTGCAAAGACGTTTTAGGCGTCATTTTAACGTTGGAATGCATGGAAGGGTTCCTGCTAATAATACTATCTACAGTTGGATGAACAAATTTCTTACTAACAGTAACCTACGGAACAAATGGGTTGGTAAAAGGCGATCGGTTCGAACAAAATAAAACATCGAAAGAGTGAGAATGGGCAATTTTTGAATATAAATATGAGCTCACAGAATTTTTTCCCGATTTTTTTTTAGCCCTGGAAAAGAGTTAAAAAATAACAAAGTTTTGAATTTTAGTCTTATGATGTCATCCGATTAGGTTTGGCGCCAGACACAAGCAACCAGTGAGAGCAAAGATGGTACCGCAGTGTTGCCAGTTTTACGTATTGTTTGAAAGTGTGATTGGTGATTTACTTATTCAGTTATAAATACAACTATAAATTCATTCACACTCTCACAGTTTTTTTTACCTTAGTATGAAGAGAACATTTTATTTGTACCTGTTTTAAAAGTTCGACATTTAAATATTAAAAAAAATCAGCAGAAATCGAATGTTAGGTTATGTTATAGATTTATTCTATGTCGCTTGTTACGGAATAGACGACTGAAACAAATATTAATTAATTATTATAATCATTCTTATTTATTTTTAACTTTCACCTGATTGTGATGATTTTATTTGATTAGTATTGCAGCTTGCATTTTATTAAAAAAATCGTAAAAAATATTACCATTTTAAAAGAATTTAAATTATAAATAATTAATAGCAATAGTAAATCAACAACGGAATCATTTTTTGCGCAATTCATTAAATAGAATATAAATCTTTGTTAGTAATTAATGCGTCGTTAATGTACTGTATATTTATATTCTTTGGATTTAACTTTTAAAAATACAATTTTATTTCAGCTGTCAATCTGAGTTAAAACAAATTATTCAATCATCATAATAAAAATATGTTGCTAAGATACTTGATATCAATTTTGAATATATAAAGGCCAACATGCCCCCGGCCTTGAAACCTCCCAGTTTCAACAATCTTGAAAATCGTCTAAGGTAGAGGACAAATCTTGGAAAACGCTCTCTTGACTACACCTTTCGAAGTTTGAATTGATGCTACACGAGCTACGTTATCCTTTCCTGGATATACTTTAAGAATGCGGCGAAGTTTCCATTTTAATGATGGTAGCTGGTCTTCCTTTATTAGAACTAAAATGTTCTTGTTCAAAATTCCCTTATTAGATCTCCACTTCGTACGTTGCTGTAGTTGCGATACGTATTCCTTGCTCCATGTGTCTCAGAAGTTTTGTTTGATTGATTCCAATCGTTGATATTTAGATAGACGGTTCTCTGGAATGCTTTGTAGTTTGCTTCTGGTAATGATGTGAAACGTCTTCCAATGAGAAAGTGAGCCAGAGTCAATGATCTTAAATCATTTGGATTAGGTGACTTATATGTAACTGGACGGGAATTTAATACAGAGTCTATCTACACAAGAAGAGTACTGAATTCTTCGAAAGTTAGATGAGCGTTTCCCATCACTCTCTTTAAATAAAATTTGGTTTGGCTTCCCATATTCCGCCAAAATGAGTTGCATGTACTCAACAGAAATGCCAAGTAATACCTTCAGCAGATGAAAGTTCTATAAATTTATTTTCGTTAGAAGTTAGAAAATTGCTTAAATTATCTAAAACATTTTTTGCCCCAACAAAATTTTTCCCATTGTCAGAATAAATATGTGTAGGTTTTCCACGACATGCTATAAAACGTTTTAATGATAAAATAAATGATTCGGCAGATAAGTCGCTAACTAATTTTAAATGCAATGCCTTTGTTGCAAAACATACAAACAGTGCTACATAACTTTTAATAAGTTTACAGTCACGCCCCTTTCGGTCTTTGGTCAGAAATGGGCCAGCGTAATCTATTCCTGTTGCTTGAAATGGAAAATCGGGTACGAATCGTTGTGCAGGTAGATTTCCCATAATCGGTTGTACACATTGAGCTTAGAATCTATGACACTTTAAACATTTATACAATGTTGCCTTAGCTAGGTTTCGACCTGAAACTGGCCAAAGTGTTTCTTTTATCGAGGATAACATAAGCTGAGGACTAACATGAAGTAAACGTATATGTTCATACCAAAAAATTAACTTAGTAAAATTATGTTTCGCGGATATCAAAATAGGATGTTTTTTATTAAATCAAAAGTCTTTGTTGTGTAAACGTCCTCCAACTCTAATCAGACCTTCAGCGTCTAAAAATGGATTGAGTTTCAAATTGTTGCTTTTCGAATCGACATTGTTACCCTGTAAGAGGTTATTATAATCCACCGGAAATGAATTAATCTGAGATAACTTGAGTAATATTTTAAATGCACAATTAAGTTCCTCAGTGGTTAATGGCCCTGACTGACGTTTGTCTTTAGGTTTTAAAGAATTGCCTTTAAAACGTAAAATATAAGCCATATATCATTTAGTTCTGGCAAAATTGAAAAAGTTTGAAAATGGAAAGCAATGATTTAAAACTACTGGAAAAGAAGAAGTTTGGCATATTAATTCGGGCAAATTGTCACTTGAAACCACTAAATTGTCCAGTTTTAACAATTCTGATCCGTGCCACCACATCTCGAAATTGCTTATTAATTTTGCACTCTTACTTCGAGACAACAAGTCGGCAGGATTTTCCTTCGTGGGTATGTGACGCCATATATGTGAATTCGTTAATTCTTGGATAATAGATATACGATTGCGAACGAATTGTTTTAAAGAATGTAGTGACGTGTTTATCCTCCCTAAAACAACAGTCGAATCTGAGCAAAATATGTAGTCTCGAATAGTAAGTCTAAGAGAATTAATGACCTTAGTAGCTAGCTTGGCTGATACATACGCCCCACAAAGCTCAAGTCTTGGAATTGTGTATTCTAAGACGAGTTCAAATTTAGAGGTATTGATTGATCCCCACGACAGTTTCTCGCGCCATAATTGTTGTAATACAATTTTAGCTACGATTGTACATGGGCTAAGTAACCCTAAAGGGTTAAAGATTTTTGCAATACACGATAATATGGACCGTTTTGTTATTCTTTCTGTCTTATTATCAATAATACTAAGATTGAACATTAACTTGTCTGATTTAGAACACCACACAAATCCCAAAGTTTTTGTGTTCTGCTTATTCTCGCTAAACTCAAAATTATTTGTATTTGATTCGAAATCTGCGACGTCAACTAGTACACGAGGCTCATTGAGGTGCCATTTTCTTAGGTTAAAACAGCTTAACTTTAAAATATCTGATATTTGACGACAATTGTTTTTGACTTATTCTATTGTGTTACCTCCCACGTCTTAACTGACAACCTCTTAAGGTTGTCCACGTAAAAATCGTTTTCGATTATTTCAGCGATATCTGGAAATTCAGATCTACAGTATGTACCTAATTGTAGTAAACAACGAATTTCTAGAATTGGTGCCGCGGCAGTTCCATATGTTACTGTGTTAAGTGTATATTCCTTTAAGGGATTTTCAGAATTTGCATGCCATAAAATTTTTTGTAAAGGTCCTAAAAGCCCTTCATTTACGAGTACCTGACGGTACATTTTTTAAATGTTGCCTAAATCTTAAAATAATAGCCAGCATATCATTTGCACCGTTGGCCCTACCATTTGTATATCATTAAACGATAACCCATTAGAACTGAGTGCCGAGGAGTCAAAGACAACGCGTACCTAATTTTGTTATTAAGCTTTGCTCTCTTAGAACCCCGTGATTAGGCATGTCATAGGTAATTTATGATCTCTGGTATCATTTGTACATTCTGACATGTGTCCTAGCCCCACGTATTCGTTATCGTTAAGAAAACCTACATAACTATTTTTAAGTTGCGGATTCTTTAATAATTTTCTCTCCAATCAAATAAACCGCGATTTTGCTTGATCAAAAGATTCTACAGACATCCTTAATGGTTTTGTTACGAAAAATCGTCCTGTTTCTAAACGTTTGGTTGTGTTAACGAAATTTAACTCGCATGCATTTTCTTCGCTAAAAAAGGGACTACTAACAGGAATATTTTTTAATTCAAAAAAAAGCCAACGCTGTTGGATGTCAAGATCTCTCATAGGATTACACGAACTTGGACTCTGAACAACGCCAATTGGACGAAACTATCCATCCGAATTTTGTTTGTTGTAAAATATACTCATATGACCTTTACAAATTAAATCCATTTATGTAACGTCTATTGCTTGGGTAGCTGGTTTGGAGATATAATTACAGCGTTCAGTTACTGTTAATGAATAAAAGTCGAAGCCTTGGTAAAATAAATGGTTTTATTCTATTCAACTGTGGTGAACATACAGGGATTTAAATAATTAAATAAATTCTTCTTGAGGGAAGAGAGAGAGAAGACCTGTGGGGCAGGCAAAGATGTCTGGACGGGCCCCCGGTTTTAAGTACCGACGTCCCCAACTCACCGCGCTGTAGAGGATGTCAGACCACACGGCTGCCGGACTCAGCTTCGTTATTGTTGTTACGACAAATCTACTGCAGGTTCTAGTATGTTCAGGCACAGCTTTCAGCTCACCGCGCTGTAAAAGAGGTCTATTTACACACACTATATGCTCAGCAGGTGATTATCAGAAACGACGAACGGCGGCAGGTCCGAGTGAGTTCAGGCGCTTCTTTCAGCTCACCGCGCTGTAAAAGAGGTTGTGTACCCACTACAGGTCCCGGCTTATAAAATTATGGGTCTGCTAAAATAATATGTTTTGGGATGCCTATATCTTCAGTTTGAACCTCAACATTCGGTATGTTGGTAGTTATTTTTGGCAATACAACACAAGATAGACGTATTGAAATTTGTATGTTGCGCACGTAAATTGATCCAATATTTTTCATTAATGTTTAATAGTGAGTTATTGATACCTCTCACTAAAAAATCTTTTGTTTTGTATATTAAGTCGTTCGCATAAGTTTCGAGTCACAAAACATGACTGTGAACCAAAATCAAGAAGTACGCGTACCAAATGAGCAACATTGTTATTATCTAATACTTGAACCAATGCCGTAGATAACTAAATTTATTTTTTGTATATTTGTTGTAGTTAAGGACATTCACTTGATCGCTTGTAGAGTCGCTATTGCCTTGAGATTGTTGATCGACATGCAATATTGTATTATGTTTGCCTTTACATTTACGACAAGTAGTTTGCAAACGGCAATATTTATTGGAATGACCAGGTTTCAGACAGGTTAGACAAAGTTTGAATTTTTAGCTTGGTCAATACGGTCAATAGTAGTTAATTTCAAAAACGTGTCGCAATTGTAAGAGAGATGCTCATTTTTGCAAATTGGGCAACTTCGTATACAAGAAATTTGATTAGCAGTCATTAGTCCTTTCACTTTAGATTGATATTCCATAAATTTAGGAAAACGTTTATCGGGTTTATTGGCCTGCAAAGTTTCGATTAGATCAGCACGATTTTTCAAAAATTCATTTAAGTTAGCTAGAGATGGAATGCCGTGATTTGACTTGTATTCTTCCCACTCTCTAGATGTTATAATATCTAGTTTTGAACAAATTATGAAAATAATCAGATTGTCCCAATGATCGGTAGGCTGGCCGAGAATATTGAGAGCACATAAATGTTTGGTAACCGTATTTTTACAGGTGATTCTTTATAAATTGTTTCTATATTAAACAACGAATTCACGTGATTATGTACTAATAAATAATCGTGCATTATTGTACCTGTTACACTGTAGATCCCAGGTCACTGCGTAATTCGTACACGAAAATTCAAAAGAGCTGCACTGCACTCCACCTGTCGCTAACGACGCTCTAAGATAGTGAAATTTTTTGTATATTTAATATAGAGCTGTTCATATGAATTAAAGAAATGAAGGTGTCTCTGAATTCGAGCCAATTTTCATATTGGCAGTCAAATTTTGGCAACGGAATTGTTGGTAATTTAATAGAATTTAGAACATCGCTGTGTTTTAAGTTATCGTCACGAGGTAATTGATTTTGAATGTTCTTATTAGTTATATCAGATAGTCTTTTTTTTGCTTTAGCTAGAATTCCATAATAAGAATGATCAAATTCTTCCCGCTCTATAAGAAGTTCTTCCTCATTTTCGGTGAGACATTCTAAATCTGTTTGTATGATGTCAAATTCGCTACAAATACTAGTTGATTTTTGAAGACGATGTTCAAATTGTTTTATATCTATCTCGTTTACAGAATTCTGCTCAAATTTGTTTTCTATTACGTTGACATAATTTGAGAATTGCGTCAATTTGGCTTTTACTAAGCCTCGTTTTCTAATTAATAACTTTCTTTCGTTTTCTACTTCTGCCATTTTGACGCAATATGGGATATTAATACAAATTACTTTATAATAAAACTTGTGCAAACAAAATGATAATAATAAATAGGATTGCCACAGACACGGAATATAAAGGATACTTCTCACTGTTTCTCCAGATAATTAACGAACAAAATGCTGAGGTTATTTGACACCTGCTTAGACGATCTGCTCTTTCAGAAGTGATTGATCTATTCACACTACCTATTTGCACTTGCAGCCTAGACGAAGAATAATGGGTTCTTCAATGGCTTCTTCCTTTATCCGGTTATGAATGGACCATAAAATGTAAGTAATTAATGCTTCGTTAATGGACTGTAT
>JANEYF010002922.1:0-24319 GCA_029963845.1 Rhamnusium bicolor
GACTTTGAGTGCCTCACGAGTGAACAATAAATTGTTGACCTGAATTTTATTAAGACTTGCAAATCCACACCGTGCCTTTAAACTAAAAATCGTTCAATGTACTTTACATTTATTTGTGTTTATTAGCAGTGATTGTTTAAATAATTACCCATTTTTCCATCTTTTAATGGTTGCCTGTTTAAGGAAAACATTGTATATTTTACACATAAAAGATGGTGGCGTCCGCTAAAAAATAACTGCTTTGGTTTTATATTTTTGTTTTATTTGAATTGGCGATTGCCGTGAATGACTGTTTTTGCTTTGTTTAGTTGTAAGTTTGATTTCTGGTTAACCTCTTTGCTTCCCTGGCCCGAGATAAGGGTCGTAAATGTTGCTTTTTATGAATAAATCTAGTTTGTACTAAGTTTTGTTTCATTTGATTTAATTAAACTATTCTTAATGATCCGGTGACAGACTTTATACTGTGATTTAGTTGATCTGTGACGGTGACTGTGCTGGCAAGAGGGTGCCCCCTTTTACATTCCAGTAGTCTTGTTAGCAGTTAAGTTAGAGTGTCGATGCTAGTGCCCTCTAGAAGATATCACACTTGGATAATTTAGAGTACCTATTAATGCTTGGGCTTAGTGCCTTTTGGCGGATATCACACTTGTATACGTTAGAGTGTCGATGTTTGGGTCTGGTGCTTTCTGGCAATTATCACACTTGGGTAAGTTAGAGTGTTGATGCTGAGGCCTAGTTTTTTCTGGCGGATATCACACTTGTAGATATTAGAGTGTTGATGCTCGGGTCTAGTGCTTTTTGGCGAATATCACACTTGTATATGTTAGAGTGTTGATGCTTGGGCTTAGTGCCCTCTGGCGAATATCACACTTGCATACGTTAGAGTGTTGATGCTCGGGCCTTATAGTACTTTCTGACGGATATCACACTTATAGACATTAGAGTGTTGATGCTCGAACCTAGTGCTTTCTGGCGGATTTCACACTTGTATACGTTAGTGTTGATGCTTGGGCCTAGTGCTTGTTGGCGGATATCACACTTGTGTGAGTTAGATTGTTGAAGCGTGGGCCTAGTGCTTTCTGGTAGATATCACACTTGTATAAGTTAGAGTGTTAATGTTTGGGCCTTGTGCTTTCTGGTGGATACCATTAAATGTCTCTAATCATACTTTAATCAAGATTTACAATATTTTGCTTGTTAGGAGCTGGAATCCCCTGCGACTCCTGTCTCTGGAATGCACATGGTAGTCAGGATGAAACCGAGTCCTAATATTGGGTTAAGAACGTCCGAATGTCAGGGTGGCCGTATTAGCGCCAAGGGTACCGCAATATTACATGTCCAAGTGGTAATTCAGTAATAGTGTGCTCTGATTGACATGTAAGTATATTATGAATCGCACGTCCGAATAACCACGAGCCTTGCTCGGTATGGTCGTAATTATTTTATCTTTGTGTTACATGTATTTGTTTACGCTTTTAATAATATGTAAAAGCCAACAGGAAATATTAATAAAAGGCACCAGATAAAATGAAGCATATTATTTTATTAAAATGATCAGATAGTTTGTAAGAGTACAAACATTAATGACTATGATTCAAGAATACACATTATACAAATATATTACTATACTTTAAATATAAATGGTACAAAATCTCATCATTTTACAGTGTATTCACTTGCACTTGAAAAAAAATACTACATACCCCTGGTGGAAATATTTTCTGCCAATAGTCTAATTTAGTCTTGCAGTGTTCTGAAAAACAATTCCAGAAGAATGAGTAAGTCTAAAAAATTCTGAAACATTCTGAAAAAAGTATGAAAAGATCTATGTAAAACTTACTAAGCAGTTTGAAGACTGCATTTTTACAAGTTTTTAGACTCTTCTAGAATACTTTTTCAGAATTAATCAGATCTTTCATGAAAATTTAGCTAAAGTAAAAGTAAGACTTTTTCAGAGTTAATCAGTAAAATTTAAAACATTTCAGATTTTCGAAAAATTATTTACTGTAGGTTTTATCATATTTATTACTTCGTAAGGAATATAAAAACTTGATAGGAGGAGGGTTATTAGTAAAAAAATATTAATGTTTATATTCTATACATTTTTAAATTTTATTTACAGATTTTTTTTGATAATTAATTATATACGGTTAAAATATACGAACTGTTTTTATTAAATAATTACAAGACGATAATTATTATTATTATAATATATATAATACAAAGTATTTCAGATAAAGTTGGATCGTTTGGATCATGATGCACAGAGCATTCTTGATTTCTATCATTAGTAGCAGCATTCATTTCATTTCCAAAAATTCCAAATCTTGCACCGCCAAAGCCGTTGCTGGTAAAACAAGTGGGCATGTATTATTATTAATGTTCACATAACTCGGGATATATCTGTACTTTTTACAATATTTTCGATTGGACATACGTGCTTTTGTTTATATCGATATAATCCTAACAATCAACACTACACTATTATTTTATAAACGAACACAAAAGGCACCTCTTCTACATTAGCTGTTGTCATCATAGATAAAGTTGGCATCATACGTGGAACGTAGAAGTGAAATTGAAAGTGGGGTGATGGCATGCGCACAATGCATCATTCGATTTAGGATGGCCAATCAGAACCGCTGATTATGACTGCCTAAACGCGATAGACTTATGGCACAGTAGTCTGTGCTTATGGTTTTAGAATAAATTGTGTATTAATATTGTATGTTTTATTACGTGTATTTCTTAAATGTTTTTGAAATATTTTGTACTATATATATTTATTATTAGTATTAATTAAATATTCTTGAAATAGTTTATATTATATTTATCTTAAATTTGAATTATATGTATTTTATTAAGTATTTCCTAAATGTTTTTGAAATATTTTGTATTACCTATATATTTATTTGTAATATAATTAATTATCAAAAAAAATCTGTAAATAAAATTTAAAAATGTATAGAATATAAACATTAATATTTTTTTTACTAATAACCCTCCTCCTATCAAGTTTTTATATTCCTTACGGAAGTAATAAATATGATAAAACCTACAGTAAATAATTTTTCGAAAATCTGAAATGTTTTAAATTTTACTGATTAACTCTGAAAAAGTCTTACTTTTACTTTAGCTAAATTTTCATGAAAGATCTGATTAATTCTGAAAAAGTATTCTAGAAGAGTCTAAAAACTTGTAAAAATGCAGTCTTCAAACTGCTTAGTAAGTTTTACATAGATCTTTTCATACTTTTTCAGAATGTTTCAGAATTTTTTAGACTTACTCATTCTTCTGGAATTGTTTTTCAGAACACTGCAAGACTAAATTAGACTATTGGCAGAAAATATTTCCACCAGGGACGCGATAATAATACAAATTTAAATATAATTGTGACGTATCCGTCAAGACGGTACTTTAGGCGCAAGCGATGTCGAGAACCACCACCAGATGGAACGTGGAAAGGCAGTCTACATCTGGCCGTGAATGGGGATAGTTCGACATAGTACCTATCTCATTACCGTGCACTTAATCCGAACTGTCTATAAAGTAAAACCATTGTTGCTTGTGATAAATAAAGGTTGTGAGTAGAAAGTGTGTTTGAATCAAATCCTGCATACACCACAATAATTATTTGTAATCACCAAATTTTCGTTATAAGAAGATTTTAAGTTACCTGCTACTGTTTACGCCCATGGAATATTTAGTGACCTATGGAAAGAACGACCGGATTTCTTAATATTAACATTTCTACACACTACACAGCACCAGGCTATTACAAAATATTCTTATAAAGTCGCGAAAGTTATAAAACACAATGTACATCATGAATAATTATTAAATAAACAGAAAACTCACAATCACTATCAAAATGGCGAAAAATTCTGCTATCGAATCACCCCGAAAATAATCGAGCACGTTTGTTCGCTCCCTAGCCAATCAGAAACTGGACATACAAGGCCCAGGGTTTTTGCTCAAGTCATGTGGACTAAGCTTTGTCTAGTTATTTATAGCCGAAGACCGCTACGTTTTTGCGACACCGGTAGGTTAGAGGAATATGTAATGAAGATAGCAATTTTATTAATCAAAACATACACAGGTCTAGAGCAGGGTATGTACTGGTATGTATATGTTTGTTACTGTTGCGGCGAGGGTGATACAATTAGTGACCGTTTAATGCATACCTGGTATGTCGCGAAAATTACCCTGTTTTCGCATTTGTAGCAACCATAATTCCTTTTGTGGTGGTTGCTTAAAGTTAATGATCAATATTGAAGAAGAAGGAGAATTGAAGATGACATAACCTCAATTAATAATAAAATATTAATCACAATAAGATTAAACTAACATTCTTCTTGGTATTCACAGACTTGGACTGTATTATTTTGTGGAAATTAGTCGAGGGTTACGTGTTTTCTGTCGAAAATGCCAAAACGACAAAGAATATGCAGGCTTTGCCTTAAAATGTGTGTCAACAATTTTAGAGCTATAGAAGACAATACAAAAGAAACAGTAGATAATATACTTCTTCTAAAAATAGTACGTGTTGAAAATAAATATGTATTCCATTGTGTTTAATAGACATTTGAGGTGGGTAATACTTTTATATTCGCTTTAGGATCTATCGGTAAGTGAAGAACCCATAATGTGTACAAATTGTGCAGAAAATCTTGGAAAACTTTTTGGTTTTAAATCAATGTGCAAAGGGAAAAGTAAAAATAGTATCGGTATTCCCAAGGATCCATACTTATATGGATTTTGTATGTTATGTGGACTTTGTTTCGACCCATTAACAAGTCGTTCGCTCGTATCTCTACATGGTAAAGAGGAAGACGTTATGATGGAGAAAATTATCTTAGAGAAAGTCTTTCCAGAATTGGTATGTATCTAGATTTCGTTATTAATTTTAAAACCAGAAATAATAGAACTTCTACAAATATTTGGTTACTAAGCACTATGAGGGCAACAGTGTATTGAGAGATGCCATTTTAAATAAAGATTGGTATTATGTTAAGAGACATTTGTATATTGGCTTTGTTAAATTTAAATCAAATGATCTATAGGCTGAGTATCATAGTCTTCCTGGTTTAAAAAAATTCCATCTGTTTTAATTGTTATACCCACAAGTGCCAAGTCGTCTATATTTAATTTGCAGTTTCTCTTGTAAACATATGTATAATGTCTGTTTTATCTGACAAGGCGGTTCCTAACTCGCTAACATAAATTATTAAAATTAATTAATGAAAGTAGTAGTTTCTTGGATATTGTTATGTGAGGTGTTTTTTTAAAAGTACCACTTCATTACACTTTAAACCATTATTCATTCATATCCAATAATGGCTGTGAAATTGCCTGTTTCAGATTAGATTTTTCGAAAATTTACAGATATTTATATATAGTGGATCTTATTTAAGTCCTTTTAAGCCTGGTTTAAGTCCAGAAGAATTTCAGTATTATGGTTCGAATAAATTAAAACAAATTAGGCATCCTTCTTACTAAAAGGTAAAAGCGGTAATCAAATTTCAAATTCAAAAGAATTCCAGATACTAATATTCTCAACATGGGCTGAAACTACACTGCTACGTTCTGTTCCCCCATCCACTATTTTAAACTGGCTGCAATTCACTTACCTATCATTTTTTCATGGCACTAATACTGCTGTCCTCACACTCTACTAGATAAATTTTGTGAAAAAAATAATCTCTAAAATGTGCATTTTATTATTTATAGGATCTAAGTGATACCAAGAATCCTATAATTTGTGCAGCCTGTCATGGATTTCTAAACAAATATTTCAGTTTTATAGCGAATTGTGGGATTGTAGAAGAAACAATAAAGAAATATTGTGAAGCTTCAGGTACAAATCATAAAGGACCAGTAGAACTAAATGACGTTCTACAGTTTTCATCAAAAACTATTTTGAGTAAACATGGTGACACGTATGACATAATTAAAGTGGAAGAAACATTCTGTGATGATGGGGAAAATGCTAACGAGGTTGAAGATAAAAATGAAACTTTTACGGACATGGAGGATCAGAATTGTAACAGTGAATTACAGTTTTCAAAAAAAAATATGGTGAGCTGGCAAGAAGAGGATAATAAAGTTGAATCAATTAAAATAGAGGGAGGATCATATTATGAGGAATTAAAAAATGAGATTGACCATACTAATGAAAATTTTTTGGAAATGGAGGATAGAAAATTATTGCTCAATGAAGAAATTGAAATAAAAACAGATGAACACGACTTCAGCAGGTATGCCAAATTTTAGTTTCAACCGCTCTCAAACTGAATAAAACTTTTGAATGATTATTTAGAATCCGATTTCCAATCTCTTTTTTAAGGCATGTACTACTAAATAGTTTGATATAATATTTAACATTTTTTTTGATATCGGTTTGTTGAGGCATTATCAAGAACAATAACATAATAATAAAAATCGCTCTGGGCTAGGCGGCAATACTTTCTTAATCAATATAATATGCATGGAAAGAAAAGAAGTGTTAGTATTAGTAGAAAATATTGAAATTTAAAATAAACGCATTTTATTCAAATAAATCAAATAATTTTAATTCGACAAATATCAGTTGTGTTTGTTCTTAAATAAATATTCAGTTAAAGTAACATGTACAGAGTGACCCATTTAAAAACGGGACAATTTGGCACCACAGTAGTTATTGAAGCTCTATCATTTAGAAAAAAAATCTTTTAAATCGGCCAACAAATAAAAATTTTAGAGAGGTGCCCCGCTTTTTAATGAGTCGCTCATTTTTTCAATCCGAAATAAATGTGTTTAATATTTTACACGTATAATTTAATTTAAATAGATAAAAGGAAAACAAATGAAAAAATTCCTAATGCATTCACAATAGCAGCAGCAGTTCTACCCATTCCAGAAAGTGATTCGGAGATTTCTGATGACTAGTGAACTGTACAGTAGAAAAATAAATGATGTTATTGTTTAAATATTCATTAGTTAAATTTAAGAGTTTTTTAGTTGCATTGCTATCAAATGCGAGTAAATCAATATTTAAGTTACCAACAATGATCATCCAAGCAAAACAGTCTTTGTACCATTCACGGAAAGAAGCAGTGGTGTAATGCAACACCCGCCGTCCAATAGGGAACTTGCACATTTTTCTTTTACTTCATAAAAATGTTCTACAATACTAAAAAATAAGATATGCAAAATATGACGCCTTAATTCCCAATAATAAATTTGTTATAAATTATTAAAGTTTCGCGCGCGAGCGAACCGTTTCAAACAGGTTGAAAAGCGCGGGAGTAGTCGTGACATCACACCATACCACGACGGAGATCCCAGCACTCGACTGCTTGATTTCAGCCGTAAAAATACCAGCATCGCCATAAATTTTAAGTGTATAGGTACTTAAAATGGAAACAAAAAACTCCTTATTTTAAATATTGCATTGTACCATTGTGTAAGAATACTACAGTAAAAGTGCCAGGTAAAATATTTATAATGTTGCCAGAAGATAAGATTCGTCGATCAAAATGGCTAAAAGCGTGTAGAAGAAATGAAAAAGACATTTCACAGAGCAGTAGGTCTCTACATGTGTGTGAAGATCATTTTAATGCTAAGTACATTATTAAATACTATATGTCTATCTACTAGTTTTTCGCAGGCGGGCAAGAAAATATTCCGAATTCCGAATTATTTAATTTTAATTAGGGTAGGATTAAAGAAAGAATGTGTATACAATGTTAGAAAATAAGATTAGTAGATAGAATGTAATTTAGTGATACTAAGTAAAGGTAATTTCCTGGTGCGAAAGTAAACAGCTATTTATTATTATACTCTTCGCAAATACGATTACGAAGAGTATATTGCATTTGATCGGGACATTTCTAAAATCGTTATTATCGCTCGCAGAGAAAAAATCATTTCGTTCGTCATCGAATTCTGAACAACTTTCAAAATGTCCGTCTGTTCATCTGTCGTCCGTCTGTCTGTCCGTCACGTTTCTTGTAAGCACGATAACTAAAGAAAAAAAAGTTCGTTCGAATTGAAATTTGGGCTATAAGTTAGTGTTAGCTAGAGGAAGAAATCCATTGTTTTTGAAAAAAATCAAATAGTAAATAAAAAAGTTATAGGACATTTTATTTAAAAATATGAATCTACAGAGGGTTGCAATTTTCAATGTGCTACTAAAATTGAAGTAATTTTCTAAAGACACCAAAATATACTACCACAAATTTCGCCTACGCAGTCGGCATCATCGGGAGATGAAAAAAAAATTGAAAATTAAATGTGATCAATATATTAGGTATTGTAAGAATGAATCTTAGTTTATACTATAAAATATACTGCCACGCGTTTCGCCAATACAGTCGGCACCATCGGGAGAGAAAATTAAATATGTAGTCAATACATTAGGTATTGTAAGAATGAAGTTTATAAGACAAACACAAGATTCTTTTCAAAAAACTGCGAAGAGTATCCTACAGAATGTGCAACAATTATATAAAAGTTCAATAACACTATTGCCTGCGAAGAATAAAATGTTTACCTCTAGTATATATAGTATATTGCAAATACCTTTCCCTTGTCCTTTATTTTATTCTATTCAAATCTTACATTTATCTATTATGTGAATGATAACACGACACAATCACTTATTTCCCTTGCCTCAAAACATAGTACGAAAATACCTACGATAGGTAATTATACATTTGCGCAACATTTCCTTTGCAGCAAATGTCTTCTATAGAGACACTTTACGCGTGTGTACAAAAAAAAAACACGAAAAATATAGAAGTGGCTGTTGTAAAGAATTACCCTAAATTCTTTCAAACATAAGACTAAGTCTGCTAAAAATGCTTAGTTGCGACTTTTATTCCGTGATCAAGTCATAATTATTTTATGTTTATAAATTATTACTAAAAGCTAAAAACATACATACTTCTCTGCCTTGACCCCGCGGACCTCTCCAAGGGAAAAACTTTCACTATTTTGTATAAAATATGCCACCATAAACATATCCACTTTAGGCAAATTGTCAGATTGGCCCTTTGAAAAACCTTGATCAGTCATTTTAAAATATCTGTACAACTACAATAAGCGGTACTATAAAACACAATTATATATTTATATCAGAACAGTCACTAACAAATCAACCACAGTTTAATAACACCATATTGTACATATGTTTATATAGAATGTCATACTTTGTTAATTTGTTTGTATTATTATTTTTAAGTATTTTATGAATAAATTGATTTTTAGTTTTCTTTTTTCTGCATATATGTATATTAATATAAATCTTACTCTGTATCCCATACAAGTTGTAAATAATCTATTTAATTGTGAATAAAGATTTTAAATTTGAATTGGCATTGGAAACATCTGATTGTGTTGCTTCCCGGCGCGACTACTACCAAATATTGTATGGTGTGACGTCAGTCAATAGTAGCTCGTTTCGGGCCACTTCAATTTTATCGCTGTTTAGATCCTTTATACTGATCGCGTGGAATTAGAAAACTTATTTTTTTGTGAAGTACACGTTTTATTACAACGTTACGCTATGTTTTTTAGTATTATTTTTATTTTTAAAATTATAGGCAAGTTCCCTATTGCTGGCATAACACGATTAGCTGAGGGTTGTACTTATTGACCGGTAGCTCAGTTAGCAGGTCGTGAATAAGGGCTTAGATTGATTTGAGTTCTCATCAAAATCAAGGCTTGGCGCCAGGACTTTTGCAAGTACCAAATAAAAGTTTACTTTAAAAGGTAAAGGTTCCTCGCCTGACAATAACTTTTGACAGCTACCTTACTCGCCAGTGGCACCAACTAGTGAGCTTAAAAACGGTAGCCTTCATTCTTCGATTATGTGCGATATGGTGTTGACTAGGAAAATGAAATTTCCATACATTACGGGCACAATGTAGGCGCATAAAATTACAAATTTCATATTTAACGGCTCGCTTTATTCGGTTTTGAGGCGTGAGTGGTAGTTTACCCCAAATTTGTTTACGTTACTTTCCAAGAAAAACTTTTAAATACAATTATTTCCCATATAATGATTCGGAAAAAGTATTTTTCAGAATGTTGTGACGCCAGCCGTTTTTGAATAATTTGCGTTGAACGTTATTAGGGTTTTTCATATGAAATATTATGCAAACATTAATTTACAAAAAAGAAAATAGAATAGTTGCAATAATATAATATTTATGTATTTATGATATTATATTGAGTATAAACAACAGTAGATTTGCTTAGATTGCTTAGGCCTGCGTGCAAGGTTTCAGTCATTCATATTTTAAAATAGCTGGTTGTAATGCTACAAAACATATTACATAATGCTGTAATGCTACAATGTTAAAACAAAAAATTTATCAAAAAATTCCAATTTGTTGAAACAATAATAGTAATAATAACACTGACGACGTAGTTTTTCACGAAACACCAAAACACTATATACTGCATTTGCATTTGAAGGTATAATCCAATGCAGGTCGGGATATTTGCCCGCTGAGTAGTTGTTTCGTTCAAATCATATTTAATAACAGTAGTTTAGTCCACCTGGGCTAGAGGTCGCCACTCTCGGTACTTGCTTCGCAAGTCGCTATCCGCCACAGAGACATCTATGATGTCGGTCGGATAGTAGCATTTGGACCATATGAGAAGTTTCACATACCTCTCACCACTACTATATACTGCACTCGACGCGCGTTTTTCCAACTAAGTTGGCATCATCTGGAAATGATTAAAACTAAACTTATGCTAACAATCCACCCTATTTATACCTAAACTATTGTCACGGATCACGTTAACCGTGACCCACTAACCCATGAAGCGGGCTATTTGGGATAGGCCCTCTGTCACTATTCATACTATTTTTACACTTTATGATTTCGAAGCTTGCAAATGCATCCAGCTGTCTAGTAATTAATCTTAAATTGCTAATATCTATTTTATGATTGTTCTAAAACGCATGTTGGGCTACACTAGACTTATCTGTTCTACCATATTTGAGATGTGTCATATGCCCTTTGAATCTAGTTTGAATTGATGGTCTAGTCTGTCCAACATATTTTTGATTACAGTCCTTACAGCTAATTTCGTAAATCTCCGACTTTTCGTTTGTTTCAATTTTGTCTTTTGGATTGCCTAAAAGTTGTTGTAGTTTGTTTCCCGATGAATGAACCACTGTCATACCTACATCTTTAAAAATCTTACCAATAACAAGGGTGAATCGAAGATCGATTGGAATCTATACAAATTTCGGATTTTCTCTTTAATTTTGAAAGGTCGAGGAATTTCGAGGCGACTCTTTAAACTTTCGTTTCCTAATTATTTTATCATTTAAACTTACAGAATATCCATTATTCGCAGCTATATCCTTAATCAATGCCTTTTCCTTTTTAAACCTCTCCTTATTGAGGGGGAAGCTTAATAGACGATGGACTAGTAAATTAAAACTTGCTATTTTGTGTTGAGCACAATGCTGAGGGTCCTTAGGGTTATATCTTAGAGTACTGGTTTATTTTCTGTATATGTCAAATTCTAACATATTTTCACTGTTTCTAACTATTAATACATCTAAAAATGGTAGTTGTCCAGAGTTTTCAGTTTTATATGTGAATTTAACTGACGCGAAACGACTATTTAATTTAGATACAAAGTCATATCAGCGACTTTTATAACGAACACTGCAAAAATATCATCCACATACCTAAGCCAAATCCTGGGGAAATACTCGATTTCTTCTTTTGCTTCCGTCTCGAATCTGTTCATGACGTGACTAGCAATGAATGGTGACAAAGAGTTTCCCATTGCTGTTTCTTCATGTTGTTCGAAGAAATTATCGTTGAATCGAAAACAATTTTGTTTCATACAAAGTTTGGTGAGTTTAAGATATTCTTTTACTACATCTTGACTGAGATTGTTTGATTCGAGTAGATCCTTAAGGAAGGCCAAGGTCTGTGGTATGGGAATACTTGGAAACAATGACCAAACGTCAAAGGAGATCAAAATTTCACCTTCTTGCAACTGAATATTTTTCACCTTATTAATGAAATCGTTGGAATTAATTACAGAGAAACTAGGTGGTGCCATAGGTAAACTTTCGAACTCTTTTGTTGTGACGTTTGCCTACATAAGCGATCGGCAGCTTTAATAGTCGGGAGCTTAGGTCGTGGATTATTTGATCTGAATTTATTATGTAAGTAAGCAGCGGGCGCCAGCCAATGTAAAATTGACAAGGGAAAATTGGGAAGTACAAAACAACACTAAAATTAAATTTCAAAGATCTATAAAAAGTTTAATTCTTTAGATTTGTACAATTAACTTTTGATTAATTATACGTAACTAGAGTTTTGAGGATTGATATTTGAAAGTGTCCCAAATATATATACATACTATGTATATCAAAAACCAAAAGTAACAATATATTTACACGTAAATTACTAATACTTAAACTAGAATCGGTAGGTATGTAACTTTTTTCTTGCCTACTTGATAAAACAGCTGTCCTTCAAGTTTACACAGAAATTGTATAATATAACAATAGCGTTTTGCCACAAAATGGTACAGATATGCCTCTGCTTAAAACAATTTAACACAACAACAAAAGGTGACAAATTTTACTTATAAAATGTTTTATAGCAATAAAAGATTGAGGTCTCGGTTTCCTATGGCTGCTCTCCTCTGATTTTAAAGGTGTCTGACAGGTATAACAAATATAAAAAGATACTCACGTCACTTCCACGTTCAAGCCAAATCCAACCAATAATGGTTACATAATTACCCAAGAAAGACAAATTCAAACCTCAGTACCTCTTTCTATATTTTCAGTGCTGGTAGGTTATTTATTGCAACCATCAAAATAAATTCCAGATTTTTCTCCTTTGTGATCAATAAATATGCCTTCTCTCCATGTGATTAAATAACAATGCAAACCAAATCCAATATTAACTACAATCGGTGTTTTTAGCGGTGTAACTTCACGTAAAAGTGCAACAAAGTTACCATCAAAGTAACAGTAAAAATAAAAAGTAAAAGAAAATGAAAAAGCTAAAAGCTAAAAGCTAGAAGCTAAAAGGCCTGAAATAAACGCATTTTTAAATTACATGATCTAATAAATATACTGTTATATTTACCTATAGTTGTTAATCGGCCTATTTAGGTCTATCAAAAATGTGTACAACCTTACACCTGACCTAACAGTTAATGTCTCGATTTATATCAGTTTCGGAAAAAAACTCTGTTTTTATCATTCTCTTCTTTTTATACTAAATATTTCTACTGGTGATATTTCTTTACTATTCACGAAATTAAATCAAATGCCATGTAATTTTTTAAATGCACTATTTCATTTTTACTTGTATAAATTGTTATTATTTCTTTATTATTTTTTATTACCTATTCATTAATAATTAACTATACTTCAAACTCTTGGATTTTTATTCCACTGAATGGAATTTTATAAAAAACAAAGGGATATAGATTGTCGAATTTAAATATACAGGGTTAACCAGAATGAGATTTCCACCAAATATTTTAATTACCTGTTAAAGAGTGTTATATTAATTGCACAAAATGATGATACCATATGAATCATTAATATAAATAAATGTTCATAGAAAGTGAACCGTCACATTGTTAACAATTTTGATAGGTGGTAAGTCGGCGATCCGATTGCTGAAACAATAGGACGTACCGATTTTCGTGGTTTATGTATCTTAGGCACGCAGTACAATCTAGGTACACTTGGGTTAGATAAACTTCATATTTAAAGCTGGAGTAATAAGGTTGTTGCAGGATTTAGGTACATTTCTTACTTCAGTAACCATTTTTGGTAATGGATTTCTAGAAAGTTTTTTATAAGGACCATTACTAATCAGTTTTGTCTACCCTTTAATAATAGTCATCTTTATCTAAGATAACAATCTTATTGCCCCTATCCGTTTGATAATTTTTCTGTCTTGTAGATTTTGACTTTTTATTTACTTTAGTGACAATATTTGTCGAAATTTGATTTTTGCAAGCTTCTTTGACACATCCTTTAGAGGAATCAGGAAGGTATTGAATTGAACTTTCAACACTTGCAACAATCTCATCTAAAATGCCTTCAGAGGCGGGTAAAGCAAAATTTAATCCCTTGTTAAGGAGACTAATTTCTTCTTTATCAAGCGACTGTGAGGAATGTTTTTCTACAATGCTGAGAACTTTTTCAGGAACACTTTCTTTTGACATACTACCGATTAATCTTTTGAGTTTTTTATTTCGTGACATTTTCTTAATAAATTTCGCATTAATTGATATAAACTTGTTCCGCTGAATGTCACACCATTAGTCATGTTCTAAATTATTTAATTTATAGGTAAGCTTTTTGTGAAGTCCATATGCTTGTAAATCAAGCGTACTTCGTTTATAATAATAATAATAATAATAACTTTATTTCCTTTAGACCTGCTAATACAAGTATTGGATAAGTCAAATGTAATGTCAGAGACATGTAACAATAACATAAACAATTATTTAAATAAAATAAAAACAAAACATAGATACACAAAAATAACATTGCTAAGTCATATTATTATTATTATTTTTTTAAATGGATTAAACCTATTTACATACTTACACATAATACTAATCTAACTTATTTATTTGTTATCACAAAAGTTAAAATATTCAGATAGAGTATAAAAACACTCTCTAATCAAGAACTGCCTGACTGTGCTTTTAAAGCGTTTGAAGCTGTTTATATCCTGTAATTCTTGAGGTAGGAGGTTATAGATTTTGATCGATGTAATGAATGGACCATTTTTTACTTGTGACAGTCTATGTGGTGGTATGTATACTTTGCTTCCATTGCGAGTATTGTATTTGTTAATTTCATTGCATTTTGGCAATTGGTTTATTTTTTTTTCACATAGCATACTGACTGCAAGATATACATACTATAAACAGTAAGTATACCATGCCGTCTGAAATATGGTCTACATGATGCAATGTAATTGAGTTTAAACATACTCCTAATAATTCTTTTTTTGCATAATGAAGACTTTTTGCACTCTTGAACAATTTCCCCAGCAGAGGATACCATAAGACAGAATCGAGTTTATACAACCGTAATAAAACGTTTTTATTGTATTAATATTAACTGTATCTCTTATTTGTAATAATGCAAAGTTTTTTCCAGCTAGGTTTTTTATTACACTTTCAGTATGACTGGTCCAGGATAAATTTTTGTCCATGTGAATTCCCAAAAATTTTGTACAATTGCTTTCACAAATAGATGAGTTGTTAGCGCTCATACCAATACACTGAAATCATTTTTTACACCAGTTGGTGAGAATAATAAAAGATTTTTTTTTGCGAGTTCAGTACCAAACCATTTATGTTACACCAGTTTATTATTTCATCTACATACTCTGAAGCATATTTGCTTAGAGTGTCAATGTTTTCAGCCGTTATGATAGCCGAAGTGTCATCAGCAAAAGGAGTTAAAAAAATACTACTATTAATATTTTCAACAAGGTCATTAATAAAAATTATGAATAATAAAGGGCCTAACACACTTCCTTGTGGTACTCCAGCCATCACAGTTTCGTTTTCTGAAAGGTACACTTTGCCATCTTTTACAATTTTTACCATTTGTGTTTTTCCCTTCAGATATGAGTTTACCCAGCTCAAAGCAGAATCACGAATACCATACACCTCCAATTTCCCTAATAGCAATTCATGATTTATACAATCAAAAGCTTTAGTCAGATCAAAATAAATATCAGCTGATTTTAAATTGCTATTAAAATTATTGAGGATTTTTTCATAGAAAGAGAGAATTGCATCCTGTGTTGATTGGCTTTTACAGAAACCATACTGTCTTGGCGTTAGCACATTATACTTTTCAAAAAAACATGTAATTCTAATATGATAAGCTTTTTTCAAATATCTTTGAGAAAACAGACAATAGTGTTATCGGCCTATAGTTGCTTATATCATTGAAAACCTTACTTTTGTGTACAGGTATTACAAGGGCAGATTTTAATTGGTCAGGGAAGTAACCAGATGCAAATGATGTATTAATCAGATAAGTTAGTATGCTAAGCAGATATTTAGAAACGTCTTTTATTAATGAACATGGTACTTCATCCTCACCTGCTGACTTTTTCTTGCACACAGATATAATAATATTTAAGACTTCATCCTCGGTGACCGGAGCTAGATAAATTGTATTTTTATTACTTTTTCTTATTTTATTTGTTGAGGGGTCAATATTAAACAAGGAAGTGAGTTTGTTAACAGAATTTATAAAATGATTATTAAATCCATTGGCAATGTCTTGAGCATTATCTAAATACATTTTATCTTGAATTTACTATACAGATACTTAATTTCTAAATCCAGCCATTTCTGCTTTGCTAACATTGTAACTTTATTTGAAATGTGTGAAGAATTTGAAATTTTAACTTGAAAAAAAATTTGGAAATACTGAACGACGTTTGCAAGTTTTTAGAAACTCCTTTGACGTTTGTTCATTGTTTCCAAGTGTTCCGATACCACAGACCTTGGACTACCTTAAGGATCTACTCGAATAAACAATCTCAGTCGAGATGTAGTAAAAGAACATCTTAAACTCACTAAACTTTGTATGAAACAAAATTGTTTTTGATTCAACGATAATTTATTCGAACAACATGAAGGAACAGCAATCGGTAACTCTTTGTCACCATTCATTGCCAGTATCTTCATGAACAGATTCGAGACAGAAGCAAAAGAAGAATAATTCGAGTATTTATCCAGGGTTTGGCTTAGGTATGTGGATGATATTTTTGCAGTGTTCGATACAATCCTGATATTGATAACTTTGTATCTAAATTAAATAGTCGTTTCGCGTCAGTTAAATTCACATAAGAAACTGAAAACCCTGGACAACTACCATTTTTAGATGTATTAGTAATTAAAAATAGTGAAAATAAGTTAGAATTTGACATATACAGAAAATATACCAGTACTCTAAGATATATCCTTAAGGACCCTCACCATTGTGCTCAACACAAAATAGCGAGTTTTAATTTTCTAAGCTTCCCCCTCAATAAGGAGAGGTTTAAAAAAGAAAAGGCGTTGATTAAGGATATAGCTGCGAGTAATGGATATTCTGTAAGTTTAATTGAAAAAAATAATTAGGAAACGAAAGTTTAAACAGTCGCTTCGAAATTCCTCGACCTTTCAAAATGAAAGAGAAAATCCGAAATTTGTATCGATTCGATTCGATCTTAGATTCACCCGTGGTATTGGTAGGATTTTTAAAGATGTATGTATGACAGTGGTTCATTCATCGGGAAACAAACTACAACAACTTTTAGGCAATCCAAAATTGAAACAAACGAAAAGTCGGAGATTTACGAAATTAGCTGTAAGGACTGTAATCAAACATATGTTGGACAGACTAGACGATCAATTCAAACTAGATTCAAAGGACATATGACACATCTCAAATATGGTAGAACAGATAAGTCTAGTGTAGCCCAACATGCGTTTTAGAACAACCATAAAATAGATATTAGCAATTTAAGATTAATTAGGAATGTAACAAATACTAGACAGCTGGATGCATTTGCAAGCTTGAAATCATAAAGTGGAAAAATAGTATGAATAGTGACCTATCCCAGATAGCCCGCTTTATTGGTTAATCACGGTTCGTGAACCGTGAAAATAGTTTAGGTATAAATAGGGTAAATTGTTAGCATAAGTTTAGTTTTAATCATCTCCAGATGATGCCAACTTGGTTGGCGAAACGCGCGTCGAGTGCAGTATATAGTGTTTTGGTGTTTCGTGGAAAACTACGTCAGTGTTATCTTCACATCAAAGGTTCCAACCCACTCCAGGAATAGTATTAATGACAACAAAAATTAATGAAAATAATAATAATAATGTGTACTTTAAATACGATTTCAATATATGAGCACAAAATTAATCAAATAATTTATAAATCAGATCCTGTCCTTGATGAGATATCCATTTTCTTGTACTATTCTTATGTTTATTTCTATTTACAATATTTCTATACATTTCTGGCAGATGGTTATATAATTTTGGTGCTAAAAAACCCAAAATACTTTTACCGATACTCATATTCATTCTTTTTATTTGAATTAGCCTTCAGTTTATTTCGAGTGTGGTACTCATGTGAGACATATAGTATTTCATGTTTATTATTATGCTTTGTATCTAGAGTTGTGCAAAATAGTTGTTTTGACCTTGAACGTATGTCCCAGTGAATTAAGTGATTGTCAAAGTTTTTATAGAGGTGTGTGTATGACAATCTATGCTGTATGTATTTTTTACACGTAAAAAGCTTTTAACAGTCCTGATTTTAAAACATAGATCGATCTAGCACAATTTAATTGAGACAAAGAACAAGTATGATAATGCATATACCAAACGAAAATTTGAAAAGACGTGCCGTACATACATCTCTAGACATCTCTGCTTGTTTTCATGTTATGCGCACGCGTTCGGTAGTAATGTGACGTATCGGCAGTCGGTTTATGAATGAATGATCTGTAGCGACGCGGTATGGTCGTTTCTAGAATATCTAGCAGTGGCGTTTCAGAGTGTACGAATGGTGTATAAACGGCTTTATTTTCAGAAATATGTTATTTTGTATATACTGTACACCATTCGTTAAAATTTGTATTTGTGGAAATAGATTTCAATTTTTCGAAATAATAAAAACTATATTATCTGCAATAGCTTATGTGTAGGGCTTTCAAAAAATGTTCCGTTGGACAGTGGCGTACGCGAAATTAACTGATACGAGAAACAAACTGTTACAATTTATAACAATGTATGTAAAACTTACCCTCTTAACTAGCTTGATGAACTAGCTTGCTTATCACAAACTGGAGAAGATGTGTAACCATTTTGCAGCATCAGGTATGTTTCTATGGTTGTCTCCATGAGTGATGTTCGCTTTGGTGAAAATATATTCTTATATTTTGAAAACGACTGTTCGACATCTACTGATGTAATACACGCATACGTAAAATAGTCTTTGAACGCACTTAACGGAGCTGGGGCGGCACCATCATATATTTGTCTTAATTTGGTAAAACAGGTATCTATTTAACATACTTGCGAACTTTTCTTTAACGCGCACATTCGTTGCGTTACCTATAGCGTGTATATTTACTTCGTCCACTATTTGCCGTGACTCCGCTAACGACAACGCATTGTTTTCTAATTTTTTTATGCTTTCATGTAATGGTTTATAGTTCCTCGCAATATTTTTTAAAGCTGTTTCAACGGAAATATCTTCGAATTTTGTCTGGCTTTCCTTAGTAGCTGCAGCCTCATCTGGATTGAATTGTAGTATCACAGCCTTTATTTGTTGGAAATATTCAGCATAATAAAAAGCTGCCTGCAACCATGTTCCCCAACGTGTAAGAATCGGCTGTGATGGTTCAGGAATACCGGGACTCTTGCTATGAAATGCACGCACACGTTTAGGAGATTTAAGAAACATTTTTTTTTGTACTTGCTATTAATGCATCCACCTCTGGAAACCTTTTCGAATAGTTTCTGCCACAAGATGTAAAGCATGCACTTTCACGTAACATGTATAAACGTACAATCTTGTTCTCGTAAAGAACTGCCTACCGAACGCATTGTCACGGCGCCATCAGACACAAACATCAACACTTGACTTTTTGACAGTTCAAATTATTCTAACGTCTGCAGCACCACCCTGGTAATTGTTTCGCTAGTACACTGACTTAGTCTTTTGCTAGCTAGTAACAGTGGAACTGTCGGTTTAAGAGGGTCCAGTACTCGTACTATAACATTTAACATAGAATTTTTTTTACAATCTGTTGTCTCATCAACAGATAACCACAGCCGTGTATTTTTTAATTCACATTTCATCTTATTTACCATGTCTACGTGTACAGTTGGTAGATATTTACATAACGTTGTGCGACTTGGTAACTTCACCTGGGCATTGTATTTATTACAGAACTGTCGAAATGGTTGTTTATCGAGTATGTGCAGCGGAACATCACAGTCAATCAGCATTAATAGTACATCAAACATAAACTGTGTTGTCGAAGGCACGCCATTTTTTTTTATTTTTATGGTGTACACTATTTACGCGAAGTCCACAATCACGCTTATCCCAGCACATCAAATCTTTCTCGCACACTTTACAAATTATTTTAGCACCATCATAGAATAAATCCGGGAATTCACCTATGAATTTATTCACTTTGTCAGCAAATGGCCGTTTTCTACCCCTGCGCACGTCTGCTATACTTTATTATTAAATTAATATCAACAATACAGTACCACAAATAAAATAAAAACACAAAAACAATATGCAATACGCCCAAAAGTGGCTTAACGTGTATACAACTCGAAAGCTAATAATAGACTGAACTGGAGAAACAGCAGCAACGGAAGCAGTTATTGTCACGTATAAATAAAATAATATCAATCACATAAATTAGACAACCCCCGAATCCAAAGCCGAGGCTGCACAGGCGAGGGTTACACTTATGAAAAACGCGGATACACAGCCATTCCCACCGACATTGCAGATGGCGGGATTCAACCCACGGGACGATGGGGAATTATCTAGTCACACTTGTCACCGCGTGCTCTAGCAACTACTCCACCGAGCCGGCTATAACAGTATAACAAGAATAAGAAATTGTCTGGTGCAAGCAAAATTCAGGGAATAGTTGATTGAAGATGAAGTTACTTTGTGGAAATCCACTGTGATTTAAAAAATTATAAACACTTTTTATTACTTGTCTAATTTTCACTTTATTTATTATTTTTACAACTAGTTTCATCCTATTCGGACATTTTCAAGTAAACTAAAATATACACAGATTTTACTTTCATTTAAATATAAACTGAACTGAATAGAAGGATGGGTCACTTTATGGTTGATTATATAATTCAAATTTGTACAGATGTTATGTACAAAATATGTAATATTTTAGGTTGATGGTCATCAGTTATTGTATGACTAGAATCTGTTAAGTGTTTATAAAAGTTGGAATGTTGTTTTTGTGTGTAAATATGTTCTCTATATCTTACCCCAAACGATCTACCTGTTTGACCTATATATGAGGCGTTACATTCTGGGCAATCGAACCGATATACACCACATTTTTTAAAGATATCAGTTTTTTGTTTTGCATTGAAAAGATATCTGCCTATATTTTTGTTAGAACTAAATGATGTTTTAGTTTTAAATTTGGAAAAAGTATTGCTAATTGAATAAGAGAGTTGACCTGAATATGGTAATGAAATGTATGTTTGTAGTGGGGTAAAGTGCTTTTAAGAGGGACTTATTTTGTTTTTTGTAGATTAGATTGTTGTTTGTAGATTAGATTGTTGATTATATTTTGAGGGTACCCGAATATAATCAACAATCTAATCTACAAAAAAACAAAATAAGTTTCCCCACTATTAACGTGAAAAAAAAGTTCAAACATACATTTCATTGCCATATTCAGGTCAACTCTCTTATTCAATTAGCAATACTTTTTACAAATTTAGTATTGCAACCCGGCCACACCGCCTCCACACAATGATCACTCCTCCACTTGATTTGGGGGCGGGCCGTCAATGTAAGGGTAGCGTAGCTGCCACCAGGTCAGGTAAGTTTAAATTTCCGCCTGACCTCGGAAATAATGAATTCAACCAACAAAACAAAAAAAAACAATTTAAAATGTTAATTAAGAAAAGGCGCCTTCGGAGGGCAAGAGCCCGGCCACGGCTTATATGTGTGGGCTTTTATGGTGAAGTTGAGATGGGAGAGAAAAAAAAATTGACCTCGTAAGAAAAATAGGTATATTGACACAAAACAAAATAATATAGTTGCAGGTTAGGAAACAGTGAATCAATGAGTTTATTACAAAAAAAATAAAGAGTAATTTAAATATATTTACCTTGGCGAAATAATGTGGTTATCTGCATGAAAATGGTAGCCTAGGAAAATTTTAAATAACTATACTGACATGCAAAAATAATGTGGTTACTGGCCTAAATCAGCAATTTAACAACTCATACACACAAAACAAAAAAACAAAACAGCCACTAAATTTACGTGAACATAATCAGTTTCATAGCACATTTGATTCTAGGGATGAAAACAAACCCAACAATAACAAACAAAAAAAAATAATAACAATCATTAGAAGAAATAGTTCACGTACGTCAACGACGTGAGCTTTTTACAAAATTTTCAACTAATTAACTAGTCAAGATAACACTCCTTTATTAAAATAATTCGGGACCCTAACCCATTTAATATCCTTCCCCCAAAATAAGACTTATTATTAATCGTGAGCCGCTCTGTATATTGCTTCCAGAGAACTATTAAAAGCAAAAACCCGTACACAAAAAAAAGATGTAAATGGTGAATCAAGGTATAGTTCCGCCCTGTAAGCCAAATAAGCTCAACCTTTTTTTTTTTGAAAATCTAATTTAAATTTAAACTTAAGTATGAACCCCACTGGTTAGTACGTATACTTATTTTTGACACATGCAAACATCAAACTCACGCTTTCTCCTGATCAGCCCTCGGACAAAGGGAAAAGAAAAACCTCTCTCATTCCACTAAATAAACGACGTGCCACTTCACTTTTTGTTTGAAACAAATTTCACCCACTGAACCACACTTTATTAACCAAAAAAAAAAATCACAACCACCCTCTCTAAAAATCCAAAATAAAACCTTCCTTAACACAAAATTCTTTAAGATAACCGTATGTCACGCGTCTGGCCGGTTCCGTACCGTCGGGCCAACTCCTCTTAAATAATCACCAACAACAAATAAAAACCACCCCTAACTAAAAACCCTTAGTGTACCGCTTTTTCACGTTTTGTCTCTACCGAACCGTTGGGTCAACTCTCCGAATAAAATAGTCACACAAATGACAAAGAATAACCCTTTAAAAAAAAACTACCCTCAATAACCGCCCTTAAAAGGGCTAATTGAACCAGTGTTGTAAGGTAATTTTTCAAAATTTATTTCTTCCATACGGTTTGGTCAAATTACACCAAATTTGGAGGATCAGTAGTTGAAAGTGTACTAGAGGGTACATATATATCTATTTTAATTAATTTTTCACTTTATGTAGGGAAAATTTATACTGTAAATATAAGTGAAATTTGAACGTGATTAGCTCCTGAATTATGATATCAATCGGTAAAATTCGAGGTAAAATTCATACATGTCTTCCAGAATGAATCTTCATAATTATGCTCAGCAAGTTTCAAACTTTTATTCCGTACTATTTGGTTAAAATGATTTTTCTAAATAAGTATCTTTGTTACTACAAATGGAGCAAGGAAGTGTTACCTCTATCGGGAATCGCACCTCAATGAAGTCGGTGAATAAAACGTCCAGTGAAGGTATAGTCAAGAACAAAATTATTCAGCGGCGCATATATAAAAACTTTCCAGAGAGTGACACAGCTATCCGAAGCTTTTTCCCGACTAGGCCCCTTAAGGAACCACGTACAACTCGAACGGGCTCTTCCAAACCGTTGGGCCAACTCCTCTTAAATAATCACCAACAACAAATAAAAACCACCCCTAACTAAAACCCCTAGTGTACCGCTTTTACCCGTCTGACCTCTACCGAACCGTTGGGCCAACTCTCCGAATAAAATAATCACACAAAAAACAAAGAATAACCCTTTAAAAAAAACTACCCTCAATAACCGCACTTAAGGAACCACGGACAACTCGACCGGCCACTTCCAAACCGTTGGGCCAACTCCGCTTAAATAATCACCAACACAAAAAACAACCCTCGCTAACCGCCCTTAGGGAAACGCGTACCAGTCGACCTGCCTCTCTCGAACCGTTGGGCCAACTCCCTTTCGTTCCCCTCTAAAACTTTTGTCCCAGCGCTCTACATTCTTTCAACCTAACATTTCTATTCTCTGCCAGTTGGTTACTCGGTAGCTTCCTATTGGCTCGTTCTAATTTTCGCGGCCAGTTTAGCTCTTCAAAAGTTCACAGAGGCCACTGTACGTACAGGATCCACTCCAAATGCGCTTTAACTCTTTGTCCCAATTTTTTGCTGATAAGTCAAAATTTGGGTGTGAGAAAGTATCTCAGAAACTTTTCTCAAGCGCGATAAGAAATTGCTTCGACTGGGGAATGTGGTTATTTCCGGTAGTGAAGCCAAAACATTTCTTGCTAAACTCATTTATACAGGGTGGCTCACAAAATAATTATATATATAAAATAAAATAATTAACAAAAAAAAATTACATTACCCACAAAGCAAGCCTAGCCTTGCTACAATATTAAAACATTTAGT
>JANEYF010002924.1:0-37500 GCA_029963845.1 Rhamnusium bicolor
TGCGTGAAGGAATCATAAAATTCCTTAATATTATACAAAAAATATAAACAAGGTTATGACTACCCAAGAAATTTTTCCTGAAGACCGTATGAAACGGAATGGATTTTTGTGAAACCATGATGGAAAAGGCTAATGAAAACGAAAATTTCATCAAGTATATTTTAATCACTGATGAAACATCTTTTTCCATACATGGCCGGCATAATCCTTCTGTAGTTCGATATTGGTTCAGAGAAAAAAAACATTTGAGTGTGCCATTACGTACTCAATATCCACAAAAAGTAAATGTTTGAGCCGGCACTTTAGGTGATCATGTCATTGGTCCTATTTTCATTGACGGTAACTTAAATGCCGACAAATATTTAAACATTTTGCAGAATCAGATTATTCCGGCTGTTCAAGCTCTTAACGACAACTTGGGGAGATTTGGTACCAGCAAGATGGCTGTCCTGCTCATAATGCAAGAAGGGTGCAAGAGTTTTTAGACAACACTTTTCCCGATCGTCTTGTAAAAGGAAGAGGCACAATAAAATGTCTACCAAAATCCCCCGACTTGGCGCCTAACGATTTTTTTTGTGGGGATATGCAACCTCGCAAATTTATAAACATGAACACAAGCGAGCGCGTGACTTGCAAGAGTTACGTGCTAAAATGTTGCCACCCTACAGCGGGTGACTCATGACATGCTTTTAAATGTCAGAAATGAATTTTATCACCGATTAGGGTATTGCCAGGCGCAACAGGGCGACATATTTGAGCCCCCTATAAAGTAACATTTAGAAAAAAATGTTTTGTTTCATACTTAATACGTTTTTTTAAATCTATTTCATTTTAGAATTTTTTATTTTATTTTTGTTAGAATATTTGTTAATTTATTTTTATGTAATAGCAGATTGTCAGTTTACTTTCACGCCAAATGGCCAAAAATTACTCAATGAAATGCCATTTAGTTTTTTTGATGCATTTTAAAAACAATTATGCATCAAATAACTAAAATTCTCGAAATAAACAGTGATACGTAGCTATTTACAGAAATAACAACTATGCCCCATAATGTCGCAGGCAAATGGTAATTCTAGGCAAATGGCTTTTGTCTAGGCAAATGCTATCTGCCTGGGCAAATAGTGTTTTTTCTTTTTCAAATGCTAAATGACTAGACAAATGCTATTTGACTAGCCAAATGGTATTTGCCTAAGCACTTTCTAGACAAATGGAAATGGAAATATTTGTAATAAAAACGCTGTGTCTAGGTACACGCTACCAGTTTATTTATTAAATATTTTCTATAAAAAAGGCGAAAACTAATTCTACAAATAAGAAAATGTAAACATATAATTTAAACAAAATTTGTGCATTAATTATAATGTAATGCTGAATACAAACAACACTGTAAATTTTGTAAACCTTATTTATTTTGACAAGGATTGCAAGTAACCCCAGTACTAAAATTGCTATTGTCTTTATTAGCAATATCGCAAATATCGTGTACTATTTTTTTTGGATAACGAACATATCACAGTCATTTGCCTAACAACGACTTCGGCAAATTACATTTTCCTAGGTAAATGACTTTTTAAATGGAAATTTTTTTCATGGAGTCATTTGCCCAGGCAGATAGCATTTGCCTAGACAAAAGCCATTTGCCTAGAATTACCATTTGCCTGCGACTATATATATATATATATATATATATATATATATATATATATATATATATATATATATATATATATATATATATATATATATATATATATTAAATTCGTTTTCCAGGTATACTCCGCGTAGGTGATAGGCCCCGAGAGGGACCGTGGTTGTCTGAACGACGTTTCGGCAGAATCTCACCACGGTCCCTCTCGGGGCCTATCACCTACGCGGGAGTATACCCGGAAAACGAATTTAACATTCACCACCCGCGAAAACCTGAAAAACAACAATATATATATATATATATATATATATATATATATATATATATATATATATATATATATATATACTAGGCGTAAAATCATTATTATTATATTTTTGTACAAAATTATAAATAACTTAATAAATGACACTAATTTATTAGGGTTAATTCCATTTAACGTCCCGTCACGACGAACTCGTAGTTCCACATTATTTAATACTTCCGCAACAATCCTCACCTTACGTGCTCCTCTCTTGGCCATGCTTAGATTGGCCAATGAGGTTAATGGTATCATCAGTTTAGATTTTTGCTCCACACCCTTAAAGCAATTTAAACAAAATATCATAAATTATTTTACTGAACTTCAATATTAGGATATATGTATAGTAGTGTTACCCTCTAATTTTATTATGTTAAGAGAATAGAGAAAATAAATAGTATTGTGTATTTGGTAATTAGATGTAGGAATCCTTGTAATTAGGCTTAAGTCTGTTTGGATTCTATAAATAAATAAATAAATAAATAAATATATATATATATTTTTTTTTTCTGTGTATTTGGTTTTTTCCTTCTATGAATTCAATCATGAATAAATAGAATAAGTGCCGTTTGCATTCTGACTTTTATTTAAAGGCAAAGGTATAAGTAATAAAGTTTATTTGAAACCGAGAATCATTTTCGGCAGATAGGTGAAGTTGTCCATTGCCACGCAAACGACAATCACACACACAGACCGCCTGGCATTCCGTTTCTTCACTGAGTTACCCTAGCTTCTATCATACCACAGATAGAATAAAGTGGTGTTCCTACACTTTAAAACAGGAACTGGCGCTCGAGACTGTTACCGAAATGAAAGAGGTCAAAAATATAGCTAGTATACTGAAGGGTGCCAAAGTGACACGATACCCACGCAAAATAAGCATTTTGGTGGTGGGTTAGTACGTCACAACGAAAAAAACACAATATTCTTTTAATGCACCAGCATGCGCCTTTAATAAAAATCTTTATTATTTCAGCGTACGAAAAATTGTTGATAAAAGAAACTAGTTTGTTTGGTATAATTTTAGATAAACAATAATTCCCAGTTATTGTTATTTTCTTTTGTTTTGGGTAATTTGTAAAAAAAATTGTTTTATTATATTACTTAGTTTAGAAATTTGTCTCAACATTTTATTTAATTTGTTCACATTACTTGGACTAAGTTTTCATGGTTTAAATTAATGATATTATTAGTAATTAGTTATTAAATATGCCAAACGTTTCGTAATATATCTATTTGATTAAGTTAAAACGAATCTCTCATTTTCTTTAATTTTACCACAAATATTTTAATAATGTTGTTTTGAACATTTCGAAGAATTTAAGTCTCGTAGTTTTCTGAACATGAGCCCTTATTTCTTAAATTTAAATTAAACTACGTAGAGCCCCTTAAGGTATGATAAGATTTGTTTGATTTACTTTTGAAATATTATCTAATAACAACCAGATAAATACATCTTTATTTACCTTTTCTTTGACAAAAAAAGAACCACACCCTAGCTCACCGCAGACTAGTCATAGCCGACTCGTGCGTTAATTCTTCTGGGGAAAAACTGTTTAAACTAATTGTCACCAATTTTCTTGTGCATTTTATATCACGCACGATTTTATAACGGACTCTTCAATAATAATAATTAATAGCTTACTTGTTTTAAACTGAAGAAAACCAGTTATAATTGTCGCTAGCTAAATCTGTTACTATATTATACTTTGCTTGGTCAAATGGTCTACCATTTCGTGATCTATGAACCTATGTGAACTTTTACCACAAAAAAATGAATTTGTCTACATAAATAGTAAATTTCCCCAACTAGATGTTTAATTTTAAGAATTAAGGAGTCTGAATTGATACTTGTTAAGAAGTGTTTTGTAGGGACTTTAAGACTGATAGAGAATCCGACAGGATTAATATAATGTTATTGTCAGAGTCAATGGAGTATCCGATGGCCTCGCGAACTGCGGTTGCATCGGCTGTAAACAAGGGTTAATAATACAACAAAGTAACAGAAATTACGTCTATTTTTCACATCGTAATTGCCTCGGCGGAGCCAAAATATAAAAGGGGATTGTTAATTTATGCAGGATTTTAATTTATTCAAAAATCCCTAAAAGAAAAATAAATTTGACAGTTATCTCTTAAATAATTTAAGCTCCAACAAAACATTGCCTCGTATTTCTTTTCAAGTGGCACGGCTCGAAGCACCCGTTAGAATATAGAAACATATGAATATTTTAAAAACAATAAAAACACCTCAAGTGGCCGAGTATTAGGTGCTGCGAGAGCACTCTAAACAAATACCTCTCTCAACATTTGAAAGAGATACCTGCACAGCTATTCTCTATGTGGAAGAATGAGAGGAAAGTATCGTATCTTAGCAACGCACAAGCCAATCGATGCTTCATACTCTGGGGTAGTCAAGAACCTTCTAGATAACATTACCGGATGGATTTACGTTGTTTAATTTCACTTGTACAGGGTGGTATTCACGAGTTAATTAATATTTAAAATCAAAAAGAATACTGTGGCAGGACCTGTTGCAATTCAATTTTCTCAAATAGATAGGTAGATTTACCAAAATAGAAAAACCTGTTAATATTCTTTACAGAAAAGCGTTTTTACACTAAGAAGGGAGATAAGCCTAGATTTGGAACAAAATTTGTCATCCCTCTCATGTAGGTATGTACCACAGTCTTAAATTAAATATTAACTTTTTTTATTAATAGAAACATTTCCCTGTATTTTTTGGAAGGCAGTTTTCATCGAAAAGAGGCGATATCGGTCTAGATTCACTCGTTTACTTTTCGAGTCGAAAATTAGTAATGTATCTTTTAGAGCATGTCTGTCGGACGATCTATCCGACTATCTGTGTCCATTTTGACTCTTTATATAACTGCATATGAAATTTCTGATTTCAAATGAACTTTTAAAAATTGCAAGTATCCAAAAATTGCTGAGAAATTCGAAAAATGTTCTTATACAAATAATTTTTTTCTACGATCGTGCAAAACTAATACTTTTAAACTATTTACAGTGTCAAAAGTGCTACTTTTATGCAAAAAATAACTTACTTTTTGCATTAGTGGACCTAAGGTTCGTTAAACATGTGAACAAATTATGACAATTTGCGTATAACACCATTAGACAACTCTATCCCCATAGAGACATCATGAGTTCAACGTTTAAACTACAATTATTGTGTGAATGTTTAACTATTTCTAGACTGTCTTATTGCAATAGTGTCTATGGACCGGTGGCACTATGGAGTGTAGAGAAGGAGAAACGTCTCCGTGTTAAAAAATGTGATCGGATTTTCGATGGAAGAATAGGTGGCGCTGATTTACAGGAGGTATTCTACGTGATATTGTTTTTACTATTTTTATTATTTTTTTACGCTGTATAATTCTTTTCAACACCTACATAATATTATGTTTCCGTTAGTTTATAGAATCTGAAGCTAGTTTCAGAGATATAGTAAGTGTTCAACTTCAGACTCAATCCCATAATACGATCAGCGCCACATTTTGAACACATTTTGAACGTACCGTCCATAAGAGACGTTCCTCCTTCTCTACACTCCATAGGTGGTACTTTGTTTACAATTAATTTCTATAGTTTTCTTACTATAGTAGGAATCTACAAAATGTTTCTACAGTCGTTGTAATTCGTACTCCGACAACGCTTCGAGTTTCGTCGGATTTCTATTAACCACTCCAAAAAATATCGTGTTATCTGGTGATATAACTGGGGATTTTCAAAAAGTAACTAAATAATTTAATTTACTTACAAGATAACCTAACATAATTTAATATTTCCAGAGACCGTTGACAAATAAATTATTATGATTTAAATTTAAATGCAGATGTCAGTGGTGGCTGGTGAAATTTAGGCTATGTCATATCTCAGTATTAGAGCATGGGACCCAAGCGATACTTAAAGGCGTAACTATCAGGATTAAATGAGGAAGTTTTGCAGAAAAAAAATTGCGCTTGAAATTTGCGAAAAAAAGTTGGAAAAAATTTGTGCCCCCAGGTTATTTTTTAAACGATTTATAAAATATTTGTGAAACATTTTTTTTCAGAATCAGGTGGAAAATATAAGTTCACATTTCAAATTTCATCGAAAAAATATTGGTTTTCTATAAAGTTACACCGTTTTGAAATTTTATTTTAGATTCATTTTTCACTTTGCAAACTTCAAGACGGTGTAATTTTATAGAAAACCAATATTTTTCGATGAAATTTGAAATGTGAACTTATATTTTCCACCTGATTCTGAAAAAAAATGTTTCACAAATATTTTACAAATCGTTTAAAAAATAACCTGGGGGGCACAAATTTTTTCCAACTTTTTTTCGCAAATTTCAAGCGCAATTTTTTTTCTGCAAAACTTCCTCATTTAGTCCTGATAGTTACGCCTTTAAGTATCGCTTGGGTCCCATGCTCCAATACTGAGATATGACATAGCCTAAATTTCACCAGCCGCCACGGGCAGATGTAGAATAGATATAAAAAGTTAAATAAAATAAAAATATTTGTACTACCACCTCCAGTTTTTGATTGTTCTATTTTGATTTTCGAAGCTTTAGTTTTTGTTTGGCTTTTCCAGTCTGTTATTGTCTTTAAATAAGTAGGAACCTATTCAAATGTGTACGCTTTTTCCATTCTGCAATAGACTTTTCACCATAGCCTAAAAAATTTAAACAGTTGACCACAGACTACCACAATGTATTAAGTTTTGCCTTACCGTTACTTCTGTAAAACTGATTTGTAATGACTTCAGGATTTTCTTCAGCAATCTCCAAAAACCTTTTCCAACGTTCAGCCGTTACTCGCGTTATTAAGAAAAATTCAGAGTTCGGAATATTAAAACAAAATGACAAACGTAAAATCGGCGTAAAATGTTTGGTTAAATTTGTAAAATGTTTTATCCATCTTTGTATATATCAAATTGAGTCTGTCTTTGTCTAATAGGCACCTCCTGATATGTCGACTACTAGCTATAGCTTCTGGAGACATAGGTAAGAATAGGAATCGCATAACAGAGTGTCAAAACTATAGCTTTGAGTCGAACTATAGAATTCTATAGCGAACAGAGAGCTGTGTTAGCTCTCGACAGTAACAGATTACAAAAAATTCAAAATTCTTGTTTTAGATTCGCGTTTGGTGGTTATATGAGCATATAAGTTATAAAATTTATGAAACGGAAAAATTAAAACTAGAAAACTTCGTAAACTTCATCTTCTTAATTTAACTCATAAAATTCTACTTACAAAAGAACCTCAGTATTTACACAACAAATTGTTGAGATTTGAGACTGGAAGCAACTTTTCCACCCGTAATTCCAAACTCCTAGTTATACTGAAACACAAAACTGTAGCGTTTAAACGTTGCTATACTTATAATGCTTGTAAATTATTTAATAATCTTCCTCCAGAATTTTTTAATTATTCATTACAAAACTTTAATAGAAAATTAAAGGCATATTTGTTGAATCACAGACGGTAACAAGAATATTTAATTTGGCTACGAATAAAAGGACATCTTAGGTTACTTTAAATCTATTTTTTTTAACACGCTTTTATTAGCTTCACCTGTATGTTTGTTTGTTTGTAACCGACTTTTTGGACACGATTTTGACCCACTTTAAACAGACAGATTTAATTAAAACTTTGTACACTTACGAAGAACCGGTAACAATACAATAATTTGATAAGTTTATATCATTATCCTGATCAGGATCGCCAGTCCTTTTCCTCACGTATCCTCTGCGTGAGAGCAAGAGGCTTAATATTGTAAGTATATTCCGTGATTCTCAGTTCGTTCGTTGGCCGAGCGGGCTAAGGCGCAAGTCTTAGTCGACGCGAAACGACGGACTCCTCGGGCGTGAGTTCAAATCCCGTCTATGGCTGAAAAAAATATATATATTTTTTTCAGAAGTATCTGTTGGATCGTAATATTATTATAATATCAGCATCAATAAGCAATATAAATATAGTTTAAAAAAACTAAAAAACATGCTTTCATAGCACATCAAACTAAAAAGTGAAAAATTATTATTAATATAAACTGAAAACAATAATGAACGAAAAATACTAGTATTATTGTGAAAAAAAGCGTGGGGCGCTTCGTGCCATATTTTTCGTATATCGAGCAACCCACGCTTTTTTCACAATAATACTAGTATTTTTCGTTCATTATTGTTTTCAGTTTATATTAATAATTATTTTTCACTTTTTAGTTTGATGGGCTTTAAAAGCGTGTTTTTTAGTTTTTTTAACCTATATTTATTGGTTTGTTTGAGCAGCAGTCGGAAACCGTTGAAGCAACTTATATCATAGTTTATATAGCATGTATATGTATGTGTGTGTATATATGTGTATAGTATAAAATAATTTGATTTAACGGGTACGCCCGCATAAAGAATGCAAGGTGGAAGAATGCAAGAAATTGCAAATGACAGAGAAATGCAAACCGTGGACACGTGTTTCTAACTAATTGGTCGTCCTCAGTACGGTGTATCTAAGTTAAATGATGGACATAACTTAAAAAAGAACATACTAAAGTAAAACCACTGATAGGAAGCCAGTCGCACCTTTGTAGCTTCCAGTTAGTCAGAAACACGTGTCCACGGTTTGCATTCTTCTGCCATTTGCAATTTCTTGTATTCTTCCACCGTACATTATTTAGAGGGCATATTTGCAATTTCTGTTTTTTGAAAAAGAAATCAAAAAGAAATTTTTTAAAAAACCTATCTGTAGTGTAATTTTGTTTTTCCAGACAAAAACACGAAAAAGTAAACTTCGTTTATTTTGGTCATTTTTATGCTTACGTCTTTAAATCCACGCCATCGCATTCGTATACTGCAGTGGTGCAATGGACGAAGAAACTGCGGCCAAGAATTGATCAGGTGGTATTCTCACGATGAAAATCACAAGAAAATTAGACATCACTGCCGTACACCATAGTCTTCCAGTCAGAGATATTTGGCCATCTTAACAATGGAACGTAAGAAAGAAGGGACAGCACGCTTGGAATAAATAATGTACAGAAGTTTCGATAGCCAGGTGGCTTTAAAGATGGTCTATTCTCCTAGGATGTGGTTGGCACTAGGTGAGGAGTGCGGGGATGCTCTTGAAAAGCTTGCTAGGTACAAGACTTGTTGGATTTTGGAATGTACCGCAGTTCCTGATAACAAGAGGGCAGATTATTTGACTAAACTTGGAGCCGAGATGCTCTGTCACGGAGCTGAACCTATCACAAGGAGGCAGGTCACTACGACCCTCAGTGAATGGGCTTACGTGTTCCTACTATTTCTTGCTGCAGTATGAGGTGTTCATATGACTGAAGAGCGAGATCTTAGGAGTTGGAGAGTTATGCTTCTTTTCATGGAACTATTTTCTCACTTTGATCAGAAGTACAAAGCGGTTTGAAGAGAAGGAGTACAGTATGTGGTTGAAGGAGCGGTAGGGGTCCACAAAAAGGACTCGTTTGTGTCCTCCCCGAACACTAGCTTTCCTCAATCACTACTACTACTCCTACTAACAGTCTCTATTCCGATTGGAGGAATTTAGAATTGTCATTGATTCACCACACTTAATGTATGTCATTTGATTAACATTTTAATCACTTTTTACCACAATCAAATAAACCTTTTGTTAGATGTATCTAACCCAAGTTTACCTAGATTGTACTGCTTGCCTAAGATACATAAACCAGGAAAGTCGGTACGTCCTATTGTTTCAGCAATCGGATCGCCGACTTACCACCTATCGAAGTGGAGTTCATAAATTTACCTAATGCACCATCTAGTTTCTCTGTGATTAATTCCAATGGTTTCATTAATAAAGTGAAAAATATTCAGTTGCATGAAGGTGAAATTTTGATCTCCTTTGACGTTTGTTCATTGTTTCCAAGTGTTCTAATACCACAGACACTGGACTACCTAAAAATCTACGCGAATTAAACAGTCACAGTCAAAATGTAGTAAAAGAATTTTTTCAACTCACTAAACTTTGCATGAAACAAAATTGCTTTCGATTTAATGATGATTTCTTCGAACAACATGAGGGAACAGTAATGGATAACTCTTTGTCACCATTCATTGCCAGTCTCTTCATGAACAGATTCGATATGTGGATGATATTTTTGCAGTGTTTGATACAAAATCCGCTGATATTGAAAACTTCGTTTCTAAATTAAACAGTCGTCAGTTAAATTCACATATGAAATAAAAAACTCTAGACAACTACCATTTTTAGATGTATTAATAATAGTAGTGAAAATAAGTTAGAATTTGACAGATACAGAAAAGATACCAGTACTCTAAGATATACTCCTGAGGACTCTCACCATTGTGCTCAACACAAAATTGCGAGTTTTAATTTTCTAGTCCATCGCCTGTTAAGCTTCCCCCTTAATATAGAGAATAGAAAATTCATTGATTGAGGATATAGCTGCGAGTAATGGATATTCTGTAAGTTTAATCGATAAAATAATTAGGAAACGAAAGTTTAAAGTCACTTCGAAATTTCTCGACCTTTCTAAATAAAGAGAAAATCAGAAATTTGTATCGATTACATTTGATTCACGATTCACCCATGGTATTGGTAAGATTTATAAAGATATAAGTATGACAGTGGTTCATTCATCGGGAAATAACTCAACAACTTTTAGGCAATCCATAAGAGAAAATTTAAACAAACAGAAAGTCGAGGATTTATGAAATTAGCTGTAAAGACTGTAATCAAAAGTATGTTGGTCCAACTAGACGATCAACTTAAACTAGATTTAAAGAGCATATGGCCCATCTCAAATATAATAGAGCAAATAAGTCTAGTGTTGCCCAACATGCGTTTGAGAATAACCATAAAATAAAGATATTATCAATTTAGGATTACTTAGGAATGTAACAAATACCAGGCAGCTGGATGCATTTGAAAGCTTGGAAATCATAAAGTGTAAAAATAGTATGAACAGTGACATAGGGCCAAATCCAAATAACCTGCTTTATTGGTTGCAATTGTTTAGGTATAAATAGGGTACACTGTTAGTTTTAATCATCTCCAGATAATGCCAACTTGGTTGACGAAACGCGCGTCGAGTACAGTATATAGTGTTTTGGTGTTTCGTGGAACACTACGTCAGTGTTATCTTCACATCAAAGGTCCAACCCACTCCAAAACCTTTTTTTGAACATTTTAATTAAATATTTCGGCGCTATCTAAATATTGCGACTGTTTTTTTTTTTTGTAAATCAGATAGAAATACGACTCTATAATATTTTAAGGGTTAAACAAACTTGTATTATACAGGGTGTTTGGTTCGCCGACGTATAGTTGAAAGGTAGTGCTAGGCAAAAACATTTGAAACTTATTTAATCATATACAGTATGTCCGCGAATGGGGTTACAAGATGTGAAATTGCAAAATTATTCAACTTTTCGAGAAGAACTTAATCAACGTAAAAGTTTTTTGCTTTTTTTGCTTTCCTAAAAAAATACGGTTCACGTTCAGAAACTCTATGTTTCTTATACAGGTGTTCAAAAATTACAAAAACCTGAAATTAGTTTGCCTTGTCTTTAATATTGGAACACAATGTTAAATAAAAAAGTTGTTTCAAATTTTATAGCCAGTCAAAATCCAAAATTTCAATTCAATATTGGAATATTTGTGAAGAGAATTTTTAGTAAATACCGTTAGTCAGTATTTCTTCAATAAAAAACAGAAAAAACTTTATTCCCTATTTTTATTTTTAGAAGACTTCCAGCCAGGTATATGGACAATTATTTATCCTACGTTTCGTCCGAGTTTTCGGACTTTTTCAAAGGTTAAAAGCTAAAGATAATGGTTTTACATAAGTTTTAAATTAGATTAGTGACAGAATACATATCTAAAAAAAGTGTTTTCTTACCTAATATAAATTTTCTATTTTAATTTCATTATATGGGCTGGTTTTATTTTTTTTTATTTGGTAAGTATGTATTTTAGTTCGACGAGTTAGACAGAGAATGATCAGTATTTGGTGTAGTCGTTGTGTGTTCTTTTTTAACCTTTGAAGAAGTCCGAAAACTCGGACGAAACGTAGGATAAATAATTGTCCATATACCTGGCTGGAAGTCCTCTAAAAATAAAAATAGGAAATAAAGTTTTTTCTGTTTTTTATTGAAGAAATAGTTTCTACTTTAACAGCCAACAACTTGTAAAATATCACCGTTAGTCAGTTTGTGCCATCTTTTCTATTTGGCTAATTGTATGTAACTATCAAATAAACAATTCTGATTTTACTAAATACTTAACAATGAAATGGTATTTATAGGGTACAGTAATTCGTTATCTCTTAATTTACAAAAATAATATTCAGTGGATTGGATATAAAATATGAAACAGCTTCTTTGTTTTATATTTTGTGAGAATTAATGATAAGGCCACTTTACTCTTAAGCGAAATTCAAGACTGTGTAATTTTTGAGCACCTCGTATAAAAATATAAAGTTGCTCAACGTGAATCGTATTTTTCAGGAAAGCAAAAACTTTTATGTAGAATCACAGTTAGCAAAAATCGAAGGCAATTTTTACTGTATAATTTATATAAATTTAAATTTTTGTATATTAAAACCATTCTCTTTGTCAATATTTGGCAGGGTTTACTTAATTTATGGATATGGATATTTAGGTCCATTTTTAATCCTCGCGCGTATTTTAGCATCTGCTAATAAAATTTATGATGAGGAATACAAAGAACAAACATGTCTGTTAAATTATATTTAATGGTTATCATCAGTGTTACGTTGCCCGACTAAAATAAAATAACTTCTTTCAGAGAGTTCCTCAAACTTAATTTGACTAAAGTCAAGTTAAACTGAGTTTATTATAGATATTCTGCATTCCTAAAAAGTAATTGGAATGATAGAAAATTCTTATATTTAAAATATATTAAAAGCAAACTTTTATGAAGCCTGTGGTAGTGTTAATAAAACCTAAAGCTCCTTTGACAGCTTCTCAAAAGATTTATGGAACACAAAAGATTGAAGTAAGTATTCATAAAAAAAGGACTATTACAATCTTACAGACCTTTTATATAAAGAATCTGAATTTCCAGATATCAGTCAGACAAAGATATTGCGAAACAATTTTAGTATAATGTATTTGAGAATATCACAAAGTAATGCGATATTTGTAGACAGAACAAGAAGTGATTAAAAACTGAAGGAACTAAGAAAATGATAGGAATGAGAGGCACACATCTAGATTATTCAACAGTTTATCAGAAGATATTAGATTCCGTGGTAAAGAAAATTCGAATTCAATGAAAAACTAGGCTATTATCTACCCTAGATGGATGTCATTTTGTCATACTGAAATTTTTAATTGAAAAAGTAAACATTGTTATTATTATTAATCAATACAATTTATTAATTATCTTCACCTATGAATCCGTGATAAAATTGTAAGACACATTTAACAGTAGGAATTCTTTGATATTAAATATTTCATAAAAACTGTTTCTAGATTAGTGTTTGCAGAGCGTAAATAATCGTAATTTGCTTTAAACAGTGCTTCCACTTTCATAAACAGTTAATTTGTAGCATTTCAAGTTAACTAATTCAGAACACGTTTCTTTATTACATGTTTTGTTCTCTAAAATTTATCTAATAGGAGCCTAGGCCTCACCTAAACTTTTGAGAATTTGTTCAAGGGTGAAACGTTAAGTAATTTTTCATATTGTAAATTGAGAAATAATTAAGCGCACTTAAGAAGACAAATAGTATTTAAATGTGCACTTACTAACCTCACACAAATATCAATTATATGTCAGATTCCTTTGTAATTTGCCGGCCTATTTCTTTCCTTTCTGAGGATCCCATGGAAAAAAAGTTAATTTTAAATAGAAAAGTTTTTAGACCGACTTATTAATTGTTGGAAAATTTTTTTGGGTAAGGGTCCTTATTTTGAGAAAAAACTACTTTTTTAACTTGCCGACGCACAGTGTGGCAAGATACCCCGAAAGCTGGCAAAAAATGAAAAAATAAAATGTCGCATCGAACAAAGTATTGTTGCTATTTATTATCAGCATTAATAGGGGCATGTTTTCCCCCACCACTTAATCTTGATGCATGCTACCAAACCCGCAGGCATAAGGTCTATGTAACTGCGGTTGACGCGTGTATTTTTAAATTAAATATTATCCTAACAAATTACTTTGTGTTTTTTTCAAATTCGCTATTATTACTTTGTTTGAAAATGGACCCATCAACACCCTCAGGTATGTATTATGTAAATTTAATGGATCTATTTTTAATTTATGAATGAAATAATTTTAATAATATTTTGAAAATGCCTTTCCGAAGTGCCAAATATTTACGTATTGTTCTAATGTAATAGTTAACTTCCTCACGCTTCCCCACGTAAAATTTTATATATTATTATAGTAATACTAGAATAGATTCATAGTAAAGCTAAATCAAATGCTCGTGTCTACCCCTTATTATTTTATTTGCCTCTTTCAACAACCCTACAGTATATCATTATACTCTTCGCAACTAAAACGAAGAGTATATTGCATTTAATCGGCACATTTTTAAAATAGTAAATATCGCTCATAGCAAAAAAATTTCATATCATTGTGTTAGTCGTTGAATTCTGAATGACTTTCAAAATGTTCGTCTGTCTGTCCGTCCGTCCGTCACGTTTTTTGTAAGCACGATAACTTAAGAGTGGAAAGTCTGATCGTATTGGAATTTGGACTGTAAGTTACTGTTAGTTGGAGGAAGAACTCTATTGTTTTTGAAAACAATTGTTCGATAAATGTAAAAGTTATTGAACATTTTAAATAAAAAATGATAACCTGAACAGGGTTACAACACCTGATCAGATGCTACAAAAGCATAAGTACTGCATAGTATACTACAAGCGTTTCGCTAACCAAGCTGGAATCATCGGGAGACGACTAATATTAAAATTTATTATACCTAAAAAAATAAGTTATTTTTAAAGAACAGCGAAGAGGATGTGTTTCATTTAATGCTGATTACATCGAATCCAGTAATAACCAGTTATAGACAACTTCCTAAAAAAAAAAATTAAACATTTTCCTAGGGAAGTATTCGACTTATTAATTGCCCCCAATATTTCTGCAGATAATTCAGAGAATGAGAATGACTGTTCCTTATCTGCATCAGACGCAGACGATTAATCACTACGGATAGGACATACTCATTTCTATTCACAAATATTAATAAAACTTTAAGTTGTGAATTCTTAATTTAATAAAGGAAATATATTACTAGGTTCTTTAAGTGTTTTGCATACTCCTGGACAAATAATGTATTAAAAAAATTGAGTACTATAAATTTTATTTTTATTTTAGATTATTATTTTTTTAATTACACCCTGTATATCGCAATATACGAGCAAACGTCATAAAGTTGATTTATTTATACATTAATAACCATCGTCGGCTATTCTCAATAACAAAAATTTTACCAAACTCGTTCTATGAATTAATGCCAGCTTTTGGGGTATCTTGCCACACTGTGCGACGTTTCGGTAATTTTTTATTACCATCTTTAGGGCAATTAATTATGAGTTTTTCCTGGTCACCATAAAATATATATAAAACAGGAAACAAAACAGATAAAATCGTTGGGTATTAAAGAAACCTTCTTTTAGTGTACTTATGTAACATATATACACATATATATATATCACTTATAAAGGTACAATTATCAGAGATATATATATATATATATATATATATATATATATATATATATATATATATATATATATATATATATATATATATATATATATATATATATATATATATATATATATATATATATATATATATATATATATATATATATATATATATATGTGTATATATGTTACATAAGTACACTAAAGAAGGTTTCTTAATACCCAACGATTTTATCTGTTTGTTTCCTGTTTTATATATATTTTATGGTGACCAGGAAAAACTCATAATTAATTGCCCTGAAGATGGTAATAAAAATTACCGAAACGTCGGCAAGTTAAAAAAAGTAGTTTTTCTCAAAATAAGGACCCTTACCCAAAAAAAATTTCCAACAGTTAATTTTAAAACCTTTTTTTGTCATTGACTTTATAATTCAAAGTTCAACAGCACCACATTTTTACTGAGTAACACTGCGCACTAACTAATATTATACAACTAAAACTATGCGATTGTACTCTTATCTATTAAAATCTACAACTGAACGACTTGGAAACAATAATTGTTAATGCTAACAATATCCCATACCTTCACACTACTTATTCAAAATAAGCAACAACCCTCCAGTATAAATTAAAATACAAAGAGCAGAATATAAACAAACCATCAGAGATGACGTAAATAACAGGCGCGGCGCATGGTATACTTACTGGTTTTCCTTCACAATATGTTTCAATTATAATGGACTTTATAATTCATTTCAATTTATAATGGCATTACCTTGTAAACTCTGTGGTTTGTTTGAAGAGGGTTAAAGGCCGTTGGAAATTTGGGTGTGAAACAGTAACATTAGCAGTTTTAATAGTTTTTTTAAAGGCAGTTGAACGTTGCAAGGAGCGTACTAACACACCAACACTGCGAAATTGTCAGTGCTAACAGCATATGCAATTGCGAATCCACGATTGCATTGTTTCTGCAGACGCAGGTTGTCTCGCCATTAATAATCGTTCATTAATCACACTGCACTCAACAGAAACTGCGTGATAACAATTAAAGAACAAAAAGTAACCTCTTCATACTCGCCATATATGCAACAGTTCTCAACCGTAATTGCTTACAGACTGAACAGAACGATGCAGACAGGTAAATAATACAAGATCGAGGTATTCGCTGTCGCCAATGTTATGCATCTTTCCCCCACATATTAAGCCGGGTACTCATATGCGCTCCGTATCTGTATCTGTATCATTTATTGTAACAGTTACAGTATCAGTTCTCTGTATGTACGCCTAGACGAATAGTCAACGTAACGACCTGCGATCATCTTGACCCACAGTGTTCGAAGCAAGTTCACAGCAACATGTCGTCTCCAAAAGTATCCCGTCTGATGATAGCAAGTGGTGCTTATATACTCGTACACACAATAATTTCAAATGTTTTTTATAAAAGTTTATATTTTTTTGGGTCCCATAAAATTGAGGCATTCTTGTATGCCTCGATTAACTCGAGGCACTTTTCTTCGCTCCACTCCATGATCGGAACACTGACACGTACTGACTTGCGTTCCAGCTACGAACCGTCCACAACACTGGACCGTTCCTCTTTGTGTTCACGGCGTTTACCGACAGGCGCTCGGATCGCTCTTCATGTTCTTAGTAGTTCGCGAAGATTGAACACAAGACGTACACATTCAAAATTTTGTTACAGTATCCGTTACAATACATGATACAAATACAGATACGGAGCGCATATGTGTACCCGGCTTACATACATAATTCTTGGCGATCATCGACCACTCATCGGTACGGATTTTATGAGTAAAAAGTTAAACGTGTAAGTAAAAAAAAAACTATCAGAAATTACCATTTATTTTATTATTATATCGCGCATTATTCGGAGTAGACTGTTAGGTTTTAACACTCTGGGATGTCGCTAGAATTCCTATCTCTAATAATAAGGAGTCACTAAGAGAATTATTTACTATAACACTTTGTGTTCTATTTGAAAGATAATTTGTTATAATACTTAGGGTACACCAACATTAAAAATTCATTTTAAAAGAATTTCATGTCAGATGGTGTCGAATATTTTAGCTAATAGTGAATCTAAAAATATATCAAGGCATTTTTTATTTTGATTCATATTTGCAACGATTGTGTTTATTACATCTATTACAGTATGGTCAGTGCTGTCTATTTTTGAGCCAAATAGTATAGAACTAATTATATTATGTGTTTCAAAGAATAACATTAATCTATTTTTGAGGCATACTCAAATAGGTTTGTGAAACTTTTATTACAGAGATAGGTCTATAATTATTTTGATTTTTGGAACCTCCTGTTTTATACACTGGGGTCATTATAGATTTCCATTGACACGGCAATATAGTGATTTTAAATGATAAATTTATTATTTACATTAGTGGTTCAATGATATGTTTTTTTATAATTGCGGCTGAGGTACCACCTAGATCCGAAGCTGAATTAGATTTTGATTCGGAAATTATTAGTACAAATTCGTTTTTATTTTTCACAGGTTTAATTAAGGAATATGTGGTAAGTCTTTATCAGTCTTCTTTGCCATTTTAGTACGAACATTAATAAAAAAGTTATTAAAAGTATTAGCATTTTCTTTATTATTAGCCATTAGATCTCCATTATCAATATATACAATGTTAATGTCTTTTGAATTTTAATATTTTTAGTTTTATATTTTAACATTTTTATCAACATAATAAACCCCAAAACTAATTTCCGACGCTATTGCTGCGTTACAACTTGAGTTTGCCAATATCTACTTCCCAAAGGGCACAAGATGAGTTGTGTACGGAGACCGCGTCATGTTTCTGCATCAGGCTAGATTTTGTTTACGGCATTGCTATGCAACGACCCCCCCTTATGCTCTAATGCGGGCACAGTTCACTTGTGTACTCCGTATACACTTACACTTCAGTTTTCACTTTTCAGTCTGCAGAGTTATTTGTTTGTCTGCTCTCGCTGCTTGAATTCCGCGTTTTGTTTATTTCACTTAGGCACACATAAAACATTTCAAAATGAATTCAGTGTCTTATATTTTAAGTAACAGACCGCTGAGTTACGAGGATAAAGTTAGTATAAAAAAATTAGGAAGGCCTGTCCCGGAATTAAATATAAAAAAAACTACTGTGGGCAAAATAAGACAATTTAATAGATATTTTAAAAAAGAAAATACATATGATAATTCGTGGATGTGTGGGTGTTCTGAGCGAAATAAGCTGTTCTGTTTTGTTTGCCTTTTAAGCAACAATTTGCAATCTTCACCCTGGATTCAGAAGGAGTACACGATTTACAACATTTACAGGAAAGAGCAACGAAACATGTGAAGAGTGCAAGTCATTTATATAATTTAGTGGACCATAATGTTTTAGGTAAAAGCGACATTCGTAAACTGTTAGATAGTGCTTATGTCGAAAATATACGAGCTCATAACGCAAAGGTCAATAAAAATCGTCATATATTACGACGTTTAATAATGTGCATTAAATTTTGTGGTGCATTTGAACTGGCACTGCGTGGACACGATGAACGCGAAGATTCACAAAATCGAGGTATATTTCGAGGTTTAGTTGATTTCACATCTGAGTTAGATTCAGTTTTATCTGCTCATATAAAAGAGGCTACGGTATTTAAAGGAACCTCTAAAACCATTCAAAATGAGCTTTTAGATGCTATGTTACAAGTCTGCAAAAAAGAAAATTTTCGATCAAATAACAAAATCTAATTTTCTTGCTATTGAAGCTGACGAGACAACTGACTCGTTTAACCAGCAGCAGCTTGTTGTAATATTTCGATATATCTTTGAAGGAGAAATTTATGAAAGGTTTTGGACTTTTGTTAGACCAGAGGGGTACACTGCGGAAAATATATCGGGGGCTATAATGCATGAACTCGATCATCTTGCAGTTCCTGCAAATAAATTAATAGCTCAAAGTTATGACGGAGCGTCAGTTATGAGTGGAAGAGTAGCAGGCGTTATTCAATCGCTTATAAGGCAAAAATACCCGTATGCATTTTATGTTCATTGCTACGCCCATCAGTTCAACCTAATACTGGAAAAGGCTGCATCTTGCAATAAAAAATTAAAAATATTTTTTGCTGAAATTCAATCTTTTACTTCGTTTTTTTCTCGATCTACAAAAAGAACAGCACTTTTGGATGAAATTGCAAAACGAAGACTTCCACGGGCGGTTATCACTAGATGGAATTTCAAAACAAGAACTATCAACACCCTGTATGAAAAAAAGGAACTAATTCGCGAATGTTTGGACAAACTCCTAGACACAGAGGAGGACCCTAAAACAATAGCTGAAGCGAACGGACTGCTGAAAAATTTAAATTCCATTGATTTCAATTATTTTCCAGAAGTAACTCATTGGATCACTCCACATGTTGCAATATTTTTTAATCAAGTCCAATCTCGCGGAGCAGACAATGTTTATATTCAACAATGTTTAAAAACATTTGAATCTCAGATTGGCAAAATGAGACAAAACAAAATTGATCAATTTGAAGTGCCTGAACCTGAAGAAATGAATAGTGAAGGATCTAGCCGAAAACGCACTAAACGCGGTCAGTTTGATCCATCTGAAACTAATCGAGTTGTGGCTAAAGAATATTGTGATGTTTTATTGTCTCAGATACGAGATAGATTTGATTTTACTGGACATTTGTCTGCAGCTAAACTATTTTCTTCATATTTGTTTCCTACTTATAAAGAAAATTTTCCCGAAGAAACGTTTACAGAGACTGTAGAAGCTTATAATGCTTTAATAGACAAAGAGAAATTAATAACTGAATTGAAAGTTATTTATGGCAGGGATATGTGCTGCAATGGTGTTTTACCTCTTCTGACATTTATTAATAAAAATAATTTGGAGGAAGGCTTATCTGAGACGTAAAAAATTTTAAGTATCATATGTACTACACCTATGACGACGTGCGAATGTGAAAGAGGTTTTTCTATGTTAAAAAGAATAAAATGTTTTCTAAGGAACACTATGGGCCAGTGCTTGATGCACTTTCGATGTTATCAATTGAAAAAAAATATGATTCAGTTAATTCCTGACTGACAATAAAGTGATAGACATTTTCGCAGCTACTAAGGAACGTAGAATGGATTTTATGTATAAATAAAATGTTCTTGTTTGTGTTTGTGTGTGTTTATGTACTAGATCTTAAAGTGAGAGGACACCTTTGCAATTTTTTGCTTATTTTTTAAGTAGCACACGATTTTGAGAACAAGAAATATTGTGAATGGTTCTCTGGTAAGTTAATTTTAATATACAATTTCAAAGTGTCAAATGTGTGCCCCCTATAAAATTAACCACGAGCCGCCACTGAAATATAACGAGCAAAATGTATAATAACTAGCGAGTAACCGTCCAGTTCTAAACCCTGTTAGTCAGCAGGATGATTCTTTCATGCCCACATGCTCTGTGGTGGCCTATGGAAGTTTTTACTGCATGAAGAAATGCAAGAATTACATATTTATATTCATATACACAACAATAATTTACTGCCTTTCTTTAAAGGTTTTTTAATACGATTTTAAATCGTAATGAGATTCGCATTACCTATGTCCGGATGCTTTTATTATTTTAGATGCTTCTAATCTTTATGTTTGATAAATTTCTTCATTCACATGAAGTTTAACTTAATTTCGTTGTTAGTATTGTACTTTGTCTTAAAAAAATCTGTTTGTACTGAAGAGACTATTAATTTACTTTTACATTTTTAGAAATTTCTTATCTGAAATATGTTAAATTTATAAGTGTTATTGTAGAAACTTGCTTTAAATTTTTTGCAAGAATTGGTAATTTTACACCCTTATACGACGCATTTCATTCAATATCATTATAATACAATTCAGCTTTTCTGCTCAGTTGAGTTGAAAATCATACAATTTTACATTTGATTGAGAAGATTAGACTGAATTCCATCTACAGTTTTAATATTTACAGCGTAGCACTTACAATTTAGCTTTTAAGTATTATGAGTATTCCATAATCTGGAAACATGATTACATCATTCACTTGCAAGGAATATGTACAGGGTGGCTTAATTTTGTGTTAATTCCACTGGTATCATGGAAATGATTGGAGATACATGGTTAGTTAAACGAAATAAAATTTGTGTATTTCAGTGCTCACTCAATATGTGAAATCAGATACAAGTTACCTTGTGTCCTAAAAAAGATAAATATCCGTTTTTGTAACATTTAATAATTCCGTAGTTATTTGACACACCTTTCCAAAATGTCTATTTTAGCTATAATTTAGACCATAGTTTCAGTGTCATAGCTGGTTGTTCTCAAGATAGCCAACTATAATGCATAGTCGTGAAAGTATCTCTGTTTGAATGAATCATAAGAAATATTACAGTTTATTCTATATCTATATTTTAACAAATTTAACATGTTTTATTTTAAAGGTGATTAGTGAATTTGTTTTGTTGCAATAATCAATTAAATGGAAAAGCACATTCTAAGATGGTTCGGTACAATACTTCTAAAAAATATGTGTATTTGAATTCTGATATATCTATCCCATATTTATAGACGTCAATAAATTTTGCAGAGAGGTCCAGAGAGGAGGTCCCAGTCAATCAATTTGTTTTCGATAAATCAACCATGTATCCACCCAAATAATTCCATTTCCTAAAGGTTTATGTCGGCAATGGACGCTGACGTTAAGTTAACTGTATGTACTAAAACCCATGGACCTCTGGCGCTAATTTATCTTTAACCGATCTCAAGATTAATTAAATAGTTGTTGGCGTTGTTGGGTACCATCCTATTATTAAGGGCGTAAGCTAGATAAATAATTCGTATTTTACTCTCAAGGGGTGAAAAAGTAGCTAAAGATACTTAAATAAAAATTATAAAGTTTTAAGAAAGAAATGAAATACCTTTACAAAAATGTGTTGACGTCAAAATATGTTACGAATTTTTTTAACGTTTTTTCAGTAGAGACGTTATTTTGAAATTACGCCACTCTCTATTTTATAAGTAAATTGCTCGAAAAGCAATGATTCTATCAACGCCTATGGACACTAATTTATTAAAAAACTTCAACTTATTTTTTGACGATCTACAATCTGGTCGTTTGACGCACTCTGACTGAAAATTATCTTGTACACAATATTTTTTCAAATATTTCACAAAAAATCTCTATGTGCCATATAGCCTTAAAGCACCGTTAAATAGGCACACTTCCATTGCATTCCATTATATAAACCCTCCTCGGCGCCCTCTTCTGTCTATCCATCTACCTGGAAACCTTGCATTTAACCATATAATCAGTTCTTCATTAATTTATGGAGTACCATCTGCATCTTGCTGATTTTCTATACTTTTTTGAGTAACGGATCAACTGTATTTTCTAAAACATCCAAGTAATATGGATCTGTAAGATTGTCATTAATTAAAAGAGGACCATTCACTGAATTCCCAAAAATACCTGCCCTTCTGATCTCTGTGTGTGGACTTCACGATGGAGATTCGGATTTTCAATATCCCAGTATCGGCAATTCTCTCTATTAACAAATCCGTGAAGATACAAGATACACTCATTACTAAAATAGATATTTGTTACATAAATGAGATAAATGAGGTAAATGAGACAAACGAAATAAATGAGCTGTTTTTTTTGTTAACATGTCTTGCATTATACGAGTATTTATGTTCAATAATTCGAGCTTTTAACAGTTCTTTTGTTTATCCTATATACACTGCCCCACAACTGCAAGGAATTTTATGTGCCAAATTTGATTTATACTCGAACAATAAATTGTCTTTCATTATTGAGTATAAATTTCCCACGTTTTTCATGTGATAAAAAACTATATTAGAATGTTCATTTGTCAAAATTCGTTTCATCTGTGGTGAAATGTCTTGAAGACCTTTACCGATGATATTAAAATTTTGGTCAACGAATAAAATTACAAAAGACGATTAATAGGCAAAATGATACCTATCAACAGACACAGTAATACTGTCAATAAAAAACAGACACTGAAAATTTTAGCAGAATTTAATACAACCTAATAGAAAAACAGTTTATATATTCATCCCTGTATATGTAAATGAACACTAAATGGGTTTTTTATTTTAAATTTTAGTTTACAAACGTATTTTTTCACCGACCTTAATTGATATGTAAATAAATTAAAATAGCGTTTTTTACATAGCGAATTATTATGCTCCTTTCAAAGTTTCTTTGGTAAATATCCATTATTGTTCAAATGCTTATACATGTAGAAAATTGTTTCTGTTCTGACTACACTGAAATATTTGCATTGGAATCCTATATAAGTGACACTATTTTATATTTTTTGCAATATTTGACGATGACAAAAACCAAATACCTTAGGTAAGTGTGAATGATAATTTAAAAAAAAATTTAATAATTTTATTATACTTGTTAATGGTTTTACATTTAATGTTAATTTTTTTATTGCTATATGTACATAAGTTGCAAAAATACTTACTCTAATTGCAAAATTCTTGAAAGAATAAAATCCAACAGTACACGCTGGACATTCATTCAGGAGAACACCAGCCACATTATTAAGTGTATGAGTAGCCCACTGGCTAAACTTCGCCGCGCACACCCCAACATTCTATATAAATTTATAAACGTGTATATTGTATAGTATACCTATATACTCAAAATAAAGACGATTATTATTATTATTTCGGAATAACCGATACCGGACAGTCCTCCCGGGGCCTCCGAATCCTCACGGGAGTCGCGCCGGCGCATTAACCACAGCCACTCCCTACATCCCGTAGGTTTAGTGACTGTAATACCAGAATCGTGTGCAGAGAACCCAGAAGACCGCCTTCTGCATTTGGCCTGCCAACCACTCGGCTGATTTTTGGCAGGCCGTATGGTCGTCAGTTTCGATACCAGTGTAGGCTTTATCCCTCCGAGTACGATTATTAGGACGACCATCTTGACTGAGTAGCCTGGGTACAGCACTTGGAGCTCGTACCGAAGATCGCGATATTTAGTCCGCTTTTCCTCCTCCTTCAAGGTGATGTTTTCCTCGGCAGGGGCCGACAGTTCGATGACATATATCATCTTAGTTTGATGGTCGAGGAGGACTATGTCAGGTTTGATGGCCTAGATTAGCCTGACAGTCGGAATCGAATAGTTCCAATGAATACGACATTTCTCGTTCCCGACAACGGATTCAATATCTCAGATGTCTATTATTATTATTATTATTATTATTATTATTATCACTCACAGTAATTGAAGAGGATGTAGCAGATTTCGATATTTTGTGTCAGATATATAAAAAACCGCTGCAGTTACTTGGGGATCAGAACTTCCTCACCGTAGTAAAATTCGACGTGTGGTAGAGTTTGTAATAAAAGTAATTTGTGGCGTTTCAAAAAAGTCACATTGGTGGAACGTCACTAATATATTTTTTTTTACATTTCAAATTTTAAGAAGTGTCAATCAAAATTCAAATTTTATGGTACTGCCAAAATGTTTACAAAATTTTAATTTACAGTTTTATTTAAACATTTGAACACAATATTATAATGCGTTTGTATAACAGATCTGATTTATAATCTTTCATCACGAATACATTTGTTTGTAAAGTTAGAAATAGAAATGTTGGCGCTCGGTAGACCCCGTTCCAGGATACCGATTTTGCTCATCAACGAACTTAATCTCTTCCTTGACCTCTAGAATGTGTGTACCAAATTTGAAAGCTTTATCTCAAAAACTGTAGCTGCTATTGCGAACCACAAACACACAGACAAAAAATTTTTTCTCTCTGAAATTTTGTATATCGTCATAATTCGTTGAGATTCATCCAGAAATGCAATAAAAAATTTCAAAATTTTTTTCACGAATACAGACCTGCCTCACTTTGAGGGGTAAGGAAGTAAACAGTTATAAATGCTTTGATACCATGGCAACACAAATAAACAATATCGAATCATAATTTACTTCTGCCAGTATGTTACACTTACCGGCTTACTAATAGGGCCATAATGGTCAGTTACGATGGAGGTAGTAATACTGGCTTATTTAGTGAGAAGAACGGATCCCTACTCAAGACAATATTCATGAATGATAATATTGATATTTCTAAATATCCAAAATTAAAAGTTTTTCTTAAAGAATGATGTACATCGACCACGGAATCCAAGCGGAGAAGAAATTGATAGATTTATCATTGAGTACCTGAAAATCTTAATCTAATGATGAAGGTATTTAGTATATAATCTAAATAAATTATATGTTCATACTTATTTGTTACCTGAACTTATTTAATACTAGGCAGTTATTACATAACTAGTAAGTAATCAAAATAATAGATGATATTGAAGATAATAATTATATGATAATAGACTCAAATGACAAAATTCAGTATACTTTTACTATTATTGTCGATAGAGGACAAGAAAATATTCATTGTCTTAAAATATTTCGGAAATATGTTAATGTTAGACACAAAGACATTAAACTTTGACGATTGTTTATAAGATACCAATGTGTCCCAAATTCGATGCTCACCATTGCGATTTCGGAAATCATAAGATCTACAAGATCGGTTAAATGGGATAAGTTCTAGCAAATGTTATGCTGAATCTAAATCCGTTAAGAATCACGGCTAACTGAAACCGTTTTTGGGACTTTCCAAAAAAAAAAAAACAAAAATGTTGTGATTTCTCTTTTTGGCTGTAGCCAAGTAATCCTTGGTCGGACTTTTACGGTATTAAAACACTTTTTGGAGACTAATATTTTGGTGTAGAAACGAATGCTCGATAGTCTTTTATTTTCGAAATATCTGAGGTAACTTTTTTCTTATGGCAGCCATATTGGATTTTTTCGTTTTCAGATTGCGCTTAAAAAGATCTTTCAAATGATGTATCACATGTAGAGGAAAAATTGTTTTTCAAGAGACTAATTTAAGGAAAGTTATCCATTGCTTATTGCTTACCAAAACAAAATAGTAGGCCATGGAAAATCAAAAAGTTATTTTGATTTCATGGATATACCTAATACCAACCATTATAAAAAGTAACAGTAATATAAATGTTACCAGTTTGACTTGTTTAAAAAATTTTAATTTTCTGTTAAAATACTGAACATAATCGATATGGAGAACATTTTTTTAACAACAGTAAAGTAACATAATAGAAGAAATGATAGTAAAAAAGTAAGATTTTAATACTGTTCAGTATGGCTTCCATTTAGCTGAATACATTTTTGGCATCTAGGCCTAACTGAGGTGATTACTATTTTGAGAGAATTGGCATTTATGATGCCGGAAACGTCCCTAAATCTGTCTTCCAAAATATCGATAGTTTCCGTGCTTTCAAAATCATACACCTCATTTTTCACATTATGAAAAATGAATGGACCAATTAAATAGCGATCTAAAAATAATAATTAAGGAAAGGGTTATAAGCAGATCATAGGAGTAGAATAGGAAGAGAAAAGGTAATACCTATCATGCCACACCAAACATTAAATCCAAACCTAGTTTGGAATCTTCCTTGAGTAGTTACATGCAGATTTTCTCTGACTCAGTGGTAATAATTGGGCTTGTTAAAGACTCCACAATTTGTAAAACGACTTTCAACGATCCATATAACTCTCGATTGAAAATCAGGTTGTTCTTCGCATTTCTGATTAAACCAACGACAAAATTCAAGTCTTCTACCAATATCAGTATTGTTTAAAGCTTGGACAATCGTAGGTTTGTACAGATGATATTTACTTTGCTTTAATGTCTTGTGTACAGTTGTCTTAGGATTACTTGTTTTGCCTGCAATTTGTCTCACTGATATGCGGGGATTATTGTTAACAGCTTCAAGAATATTATTTGTGCGACCAACATTATCAATACCATACTCTTTTATTATCAAAATTCCCGTAATTTAACAAATTTCTTACAATTCTTATAAAAACTGTTCTATGTGGTTGCATTCTCTTCGGAAATGTTTCTAAATAGGATGCGGATGTATTTTGCCAATTTCTATTTACTTTTAAATAACATTCTAATATATCAAGATTTTCTTCATTTGAGAATTTGTGCGCCATTTTGCAATAATCATAGCCTTGAACAGTGATAATAAGTATTCTTGAACAATTTACATTAATGCCACTACTATTTAGTGAACAACTGTCAACTAACAGTAATGCTTATTATTTGTTTTAAACCACAGCCTACTAAATTTTACTGAAAGTTATGTGTGAATTTGGCCGTTTTTAGAAAAGTATTTTTCAAATTTTATTAATTACTAACTACTTTGCATGCAAGAATGCCCTTGATGATGCCCTTTGTTCAAAATTTTAACACTTTATTGACAATTTTATGACTAATAAAACCTTATTGATCTTCTAAAAATCACCGTCTGAATAAGCAACTTCCTTGTCTCTGGCTTTACAAAAACTTTTTGATTTTCCATGGCCTACTATTTTGTTTTGTTAAGCAATGGATAACTTTCCTTAAATTAGTCCCTTGAAAAACAATTTTTCCTCGGCATGTGATACATTATCTGATACCTCTTTTTAAGCGCAATATGAAAAACAAAAAATCCAATCTGGCTGCCATAAGAAAAACAAAAGTTACCTCAGATATCTCGAAAACAAAAAGACTTTTGAGTATTCGTTTCTAGACCAAAATGTGAATTTCCAAAAAGTGTCCTAATAATGTAAAAGTGTAAAATTTCTCTAACCAAGGATTACCTGGCTACAGCCAAAAAGAGAAATCACAAAATTATCTTTTTTTTTTTTTGGAAAATCTCAAAAACGATATCAATTAGCCGTGATTTCTTAACGGATTTGGAATCAGCATAAAATTTGCTAAAACTTATCTCATTTAACCGGTCTTATAGCTCTTACAGTTTCCGAAAACCCAATGGTGAGCTTCGAATATGGGACATACGGTAAGTATGATGGCCGTGGTTGTGGTCGAGAGCGAGCTAACATATCTCTCTCGCTTAGACGGACAGGACCCTAGATGACCGCGCGTCTCGTTTCGCTTCGTCCCTCTACTATAATGTTTGACGATTCTATACAATGGATCTGAATACTTAATAACTGACATTTCTAAACACAAAATGAAAGATTGTCATTAATTTTATTTTCAAATAGGACTTACAATAGTTGGTATAGGGAGCTAGTGTTTTTTCCATTGAAAATCTTACAGTTAACACCAGTGTCTTGTAATTATCACGGTTCATCATTATATCCTTACCTGCAACAAAAAAAATACACTAATCAGAAATAACTATTAACCAAATAAAATCAAACATGTATGATGTACAAGTCTAAATCTAAATACGAGTATAGGAAAGCAACGAAATATTTTATGCCAATATTAAAAGTTTCAAGGAGAGACCAATCAAGTAATAGTAAACTTCTAGGCTTTACCAAATTAGTCCCGCAAACTTACCAGAAAGTTCTGGACTACCGACACAACGTGTAACGTGAAATGGCAGGATAAAGTGATTGTTCATGTCATGGACTACTCGGACACTTTGTTAAAAATGTTTAGCTTTTGCTTTGTGTATCTTTCACAAAAACCTATAGCGACACCTATTTTTATAAACTTCAAACGTATTGAGTTTACTTAACATTTCAGTAAAATATCACATGAAATAACAAAGAATTATATGCAACTCTCATGAGATATTTGAAAGCTTGTTTCATTTTAAGTAACTGAAATATATGTAATAAAATAAAATTACATATAAATAAAACGTCAAGTGCTTGAGTGCGTATAAAAAGTCAAAAGTCAAAACATGAAATTACTACCATAGTAATTTTAATTTAAATGCCTCCTCTTAAACTAATATAAAAAATTATCTTTTTTACGTTAAAGGGTATAAATATATTGTTGAAAATTTTATGTTTTATACGATATACGATAGGCAAGAATTCTTAAATATAGATTAAATTAAAACTAAATTATAAAGGGCCATTTAAAACTAAATTATAAAGGGCCATCAAGATTTATTCTTTTTTTATTAACACACTTTTATTAGCTTCACTTGTATGTTTGTTTGTTTGTTTGTTTGTAACCGACTCTTTGGACTCTATTTTGACCCACTTTAAATAGACAGATTTAATTGAAACTTTGTACACTTACGAAGGACCGGTAACAATACAATAATTTGATAAGTTTATATCAGTATCCTGATCAGGATCGCCAGTCCTTTCCTCACGTATCCTCTGCGTGAGAGCAAGAGGCTTAATATTGTAAGTATATTCTGTGATTCTCAATTCGGTCGTTGGCCGAGCGGGCAAGTATTAGTCGACGCGAAACAACGGTCTCCTCGGGCGTGAGTTCAAATCCCATGGCTGAAATAAAACAATATTTTTTTTTTTCAGAAATATCTGTTGGATCGTAATATGTTATAATATCAGCATCAATAAGCAATATAAATATAGTTTAAAAAAACTACAAAACACGCTTTCATAGCACATCAAACTAAAAAAGTGAAATATAAATATAGTTTAAAAAAACTCAAAAACACGCTTTTAAAGCACATCAAACTAAAAAGTGAAAAATAATTATTAATATAAACTGAAAACAATAATGAACGAAAAATACTAGTATTATTGTGAAAAAAGCGTGGGTTGCTCGATATACGAAAAATATGGCACAAAGCGCCTCACGCTTTTTTCACAATAATACTAGTATTTTTCGTTCATTATTGTTTTCAGTTTATATTAATAATTATTTTTCACTTTTTAGTTTGATGTGCTTTAAAAGCGTGTTTTTTTGTTTTTTTAAACTATATTTATAATCCTACGAATTAAAAACACATCATGTTATTCACAACAATAATGAGAATTTTTAAAATTCCGAGGATTTCTAAGAATACCAGCATAAAAACTATCGAAGTCCTTTTTGATGTTTTAAAAAACTTTTGCCACGTCACTCCTATAATAAATTACTTTTTTCCAATGCAAATTACACTGCAATCAGTGAGAAGATAAATAGCATTTTTTCGTCAGATTTGCTAAATGACAACGATCGGGATCAACATGTCGAAACTTTTTATTTAATATTAAGTAACATTTTTAATCAGGTCATACCAACAAGACATGTTGAAAAAAAGTTACAATCGTTTTGGTACTGTTAATATAAGATAAAGATTAATGTTGCAGAACATGAAAAAAATTTAAAAGGGAAGCAGGCGCAGCTCTTGAACTTAGAAATTAATTTGAAATACAGTAATAAAAATGAATATAAGGAACAACAGAAAGTTACGTCGAAAAAGATGTAAAACTTATCGATCAATTTTAGCAAATATAAAGTATACTAAATCCACTCCTTTACAAATGCATCATACCTGCTTAGTGTCTGAACCTTCAAAGAGTGAACAAGCAGATTGCAGAGCTTAAGGTCCTTAAAATTTTAAACGAAAGTGAGAAAAGTATGTAGAGGAATATAATAAACTCAATAAACAGTAGTTATAGTGCTGGAAAAACCAAAATTATTCCATGATCAGTCGCACCGACAAAGGACAAAGTGTTTTATTGTTATTGTGTAGTGACTCAAAAGGTATCAACATCTGTCGGTCAATAACGAAATTTGGCAATAAACATTGCCGAGTGCCATAATATAATAATGACGGCACGAAGTACAAGATCAAAGTTGGAAACAACAACGGCATATGAATGTGTGTGAATAAAAGATTTTGAATCATTTTAAATCAAAGTTAGAGGCGTGTTACAATGCTATTATGCAGCAAAATATAATGATTAATGAAATGCGAGAGGAAATAAAGGAAGTAAAATAAAATAAATCAGCAGCACCATCTAAAAACATCCAACCAACGTACGCTGAAATTCTGGTAAGCAGGAACATGTTTTAGTCGTTAAAGCCAAAATAGGAAAAGAAACAAATGAAATTAACAACGATTTAAGAAGTAATATAAATCCAGTGGACTTGCAAGAGGGTTTAAATATCCACAAAAGTACACGCAATGGAGGAGTAATTTTAAAGTGTTCAAATGCTGAAGCCCTGAATACTGTAAAGGATGACATTAACAAGAAATTAGGAAATAATTATGAAATTAATGTTCCAAAAAAATTAAAGCGTATGGTCATCATTAGTGGTATTGCGGAGGAAGAATTAGCAAATAAAGTAGCTGATAAGGAGTCGATTGAGCAGATTCTTAGACAAAATAAAATACCTCAAGAAGTTGACACTTTTAAGTTTGAAAGTATTTATAAAACAAAAGTGCGAAGAGGAATATTTAATTGGATTGTAGAAGTCGATACTGAAACATTTACATATGAAAAAGGAAGAGCAAGTATTACACGTTGGATGGAATAACTGCAATATATATGAATATTTCTGGGTAAAAAGGTGTTTTAAATATGGAGGATACAATCACGAGGCTCAAAACTGTAAAGAAAAGGTTTCGAGTACACTATGTGCAGAAGAACACCACCGTAGTGCTTGCAGAAGTGAAAATTAAGTGTGTGAATTTTGTTAGAGCAAATGAAAAAGTAAATCTTAACCAATCAGTATACATAATATCATGATACAGTAGATTAAAAGTGCACTTTCTATAATTAAGATTAGTTCTGGAACCAAGCATGCTGCTTTTGACAGAAAATCTGAGTGTTACTTGAAATTTGTTCATTCAATAAAGAATAAGATAGCCTATAACGAAAAGCAACCACAGGATGATAGTGCGCTATTTCTGTCTTGCATGAACGCTAAAAGTTATTATAAAAATAAAGACCAAATATCAGAGTATTATTTAAATATAAACCCTTGATTCTGTGTCTCACTGAAACATGTATTACTGAAAATTTTATTGACAGTGAATTAGAATTAAAAGGGTATAACACCGTTCGTTGCGACTCGAGCAGCCGTCATACAGGTGGGGTATTAATATTCATTAAAAAGGGCATAAAATTTGACAATGTAAAAACATTAATTCTAGATGTAAATTTTAGGTTATTACCTGTTGATATGAAGGTTAAAAATGCCCTATATAGTGTAACTGCTGTTTATAGATCGCCTAGTGGTAATATAACACTTTTTCTTAATAGCTTTTTGCAATACCTAAATGATTATGTTGACAAAAATAATACACATAGTATAATCCTCACAGGTGATTTTAATATTGATTTTTCCAAAAATGATTATGTACCAAGAAGGTTTAAAGAAAGTATTGAGAATTATGGCATGAAACAGTTTATACAAAATTTTACTAGAGTAAGAAGTAATTCTAGTAGCATAATTGATCTTGTTGTTAGTAATGATTATATAATAAATACGTATGTAGAGCAAAATTATATCATAACAGACCAGCTAATAATTCAAGTAAAAGTAGTAAACGGTAGGGATTTATCAAAATATCAAACAAAGAAAATTAGATCTCGGATCAGTTTTGATGAAATGACAAATTTGTTAATTGACCAAGAATGGGAGTATTCTTGCACAGATGTAAATATTGTTAGTAATATTTGTAAGTAACATATTAGATATACTAAATACAGTATCATCGAAAAGAATTATAAAAGTAAAGGTAGCTGAAAATAGATGGTTAGATGATAAGTATCGAGAAGCTATTGCAAATAGAAATAGGGCTTCCAAAAAATTTATTTTTACACGCGAGGATGAGGATTGGAATTACTATAAGCAGACAACAAACAAACTGTAAAAGTTATCAAGGAAGCGAAAATAATATTTTATGATAGAAATATAAATAGTAATAAGTCAAATCCAAAATTAATGTGGAAGAGCTCAAAGCAGTTAGTTGGGGAAAAAAAGCGGAGAACACGCTCTACAAAGTTTGAACTGTAATGGAGATAATAACAACTTGGCCGATGTACCAAAAAACTAGATTATCGTAGCACGATAACATTCGCCATTCATCGTTACTGCATTACTTGACTCTTCTTCGAAGAAAAACGGCCCAATGATTCCTCTAGACCACAATGCGCACCAAACAATGACACGTTTTGGAAGCATTGCTTTCTCATGAATCATTCGTGGATTTTCTGAGCCCGAAAAGCGGCAGTTTTGCCTATTAGCGAAGCCATCGAGGTGAAAATGGGTCTCATCACTGAAAATGATTTAGTCCGCAAAATCGGCATTCACTTTTTGTTGTTCAAGGATCCAATTGGTGAATTCTCTTCGCTGTGCATGGTCTGTTGGCAGGAGTTGTTGAGTCAATTCGACTTTGTAGACATGAAGATGCAAATCTTTAGTGAGAATAGGCTGAAGAGTGGCTGTTGTAACGTCCAATTCTTGTGTACGATGACGAATGAACTGCCGTGATGTTTTGTTCTGAACGACCTCTACGAGCTCGTGTCGTGTTTCACATCACTAACCGAACCAGTACTTTTAGCGGAGTAAAAAAAGCCTGTAAATTGCTTAAAAAAATTTGTTGAGCGTAGAACAACGAGTGATCTATATAATATTATTATATAGGTTATTTGACACCCCATATGACTATTTACGACATCTTTGATTAGGGCGTACTTTAATTATTTATAAAAAATTGACAAAATTGCTAATTTTAAAATAGTATAGATTTTATTACATATAACATGATATCTCGCAAACCTTGTGGAATATTAGAACGACTTTTTTTTTTGGCAAAAGTAGACACATGAGCGCTAATAGCAGTGCAATAGTTTTACTAAAAAAGTATTTTTATCTTCCAAAAAAAATAATGTGTTATTACAGTTTTCATTCAGGAATAATGTTTTTTTTCGGTAATCGTAAAACTTTTTTATTTTTAGAAATTCTTAGGTATAATATGCGAGTAAAACTTGGCAAACATCCCAAGAAAGTTTTTAAAAAAAGCCGCAATAACTTATCTTTTATACTTTTAGAGATATCCGTAGCTAAAGTCGAAGTATTGTGGCGCGACCGTGCGTGGCGGCAAGGCGTAAAGATTTTTGACCCTACAGGCTAGCCAAGCTGCATGTCCTTACGGAATGTTGGCCCTAACGTATTTTATTAAAGCTTTATTATTACAAAAAGTAAAAAGTATTAAGTAAAACTGACTGTTGATACAATATATTATATGTAATGAATAAATATGCTAGACAAAATCATATTTTTATTTCGGTTCATCATATAATCAATCATATTTTTATTTAGTAGTCCTCAGATTCTGAATCTGAATCTTCAGTAATTATTTTGTTACAGCATGATCTACATTTGCATTCATTGTAACATTTTAAGCCTTGAGTCACACAAATACATCTGTTATTACTACAATTTTTATCGGAGCAACTAATTGATAGAATTTTTCTTAAATTTTCTGGTACAGGATCCTGTGTTGTTAAAACGGGCGTCCATGAGTTTTCCTCTAATTTCCATCCATATTTACTGGGATCTTCGACATAATTTTCTGCTTGATGACTGGAGTACCAAATTTTTAATTGATATATACACCTAAAATACAGAAATCTATATTATTTTGTCTATATCAAGGTTATAAGTATAATAGGTACCTTTTAAGGTGTTGCCTAAAAGCGTCATCTGCAGGGGGGAAGTTCCGAGGCCGGGCGATTAGTTGTTGTTAAGAAGAATCGCATTTCATTCAGATTGTGAGTATTTCTGTTTTTATTTCTGTACAGGTAATATATATACTTAAGACTAACTTTAAGGGCTTCTTCTTCGCTTAAATTAGGAATATTTCCTATATCCGTTAGGTCGTTAATATTTTTTTATAACATATCAAAAGCTGTCTTCTTTCCTATTTTATAGAATGCACTTGTGGTATCGCATCCCGTCAGACAATGAATTGCTAGAAGATTTTTACAAATTAGGGGTCCCAATTTTCTTGCTATATCATGTATGGCAATATAGCGTTTATTTTTAGTATGTCCTAATTGAATAAATAAATGGCATTTCGATAGTTCTTGAGTAGTGCTGTAATAATGCAAAAGTAAAACAAAGACATCTGTATCTACAGATTTTACAACAACTGAATTGCCATGCTCCACCTCTGCTAAGATGTGAAGGATTATTAGGGTGTCTGATTCTTCTTGATTGCTATTTAAAGAAAATACATTTTTTCTGCCATCATTTTTAGTTATAAGAAATACATGTTCTGGGTTCTCAAATCGTAGGGTTTTGTACCACCGATTTATCTTGAAGTCCAATGGATTCTCCGCACAAATTGCACTCCATTTTATAGTATTTAAAAATATATTTATGTAGGTAGGTACTGGAATAATTCACACAATACTGCACAAAGAAATACACAGAACTATTTTTACATCTGTTTAACTAAAACTGGCTAACTAAAATTACCATACGTTAACACAAATGTGTAATGAAAATACGGCAAACACGTTCGATCTAGTTTGATAGATGCGTGCCGGGATAGCAGGATTAAATCGATCCAGCAATAACCATGCGCGCTCTATTTTCATTCACGATTATCACGTGTCATGTTAGTCGCAAATGTCTGCAATATTTTTTTGAAAACTTCTATGATCTTTTTACTTCAATTCACTCGCAGGATGTATATGAAAATTCCCAAAAATAAAAAAGTTTTTCGATTGTTAAAAAATGCAACGCACAAAAAATCAATTATTATTATTTTCTTATTATTTTTTTTTAAGTAAGTTGATTTTAAAAAACTGCGCTACGCGTTTACCAGCGCTAAAGTGTCTACTTTTAAATAAAAAAAAGTTTACTCTAATCCTCTTAATAGTTTTTGAAATATCTTAAAATGTATTTTTTTTAATTGTTCACATTTTCACACATTTTTTGCTATAAAAAAGAGTCAGCCCCAACTGATCATGTCGTAAATATCTGCTCCTAATAGCCAATAATATTCCTAATAATGTTATATTCGGTTCAACTTGTTCTACCTCAAAAAAGTTTTTTTCGAGATAGAAGCGTCTGACAACGGCGATTTTACTCCACTATTTCGAATTTTTCGATTATTCCTTTCACAGTAGATAAATGAGGAACATTATTTCGACCGAAAATTGGACGTACTTTGTGGCAATCAAACTTTCACCATTTTGTAATAATGTTTAACAGGACGTGTTGTTCTATCATGTAATGCTCCGTGTTTACTAACTCCCATCTGTCTCCTATCGACCTGCCATGACATAATCTTGTGACATCATGACAGCCAAACTGGCGCGCAATTGAAATCTTGCGCACTTATTGAAACACCTATACTAACAAATGATTTCTTCCCCAAAGCTAAACCTGGTATGAACTATGATTCTACCAACTTGCACATTTTCAAATGTACCGGGTGAACCTCAAAATGCATAACAGTTGTCTATAAACACGATAATTATATTAACTAAATTTCTAACATTAACTTGACTTTCAACTGAACTAAATTAAATTAAACTTCTTTCCTCTTACTTGACTTATATAAATACAATAATAAAATAGCTAATAGTACCCTGGAAAAGAAAACCGGTTTATATTTAACATAAAATCAAATGACCTTCTTGTTCAATGCAGTTTTTAAAATAAACAATAATACTAGTTATAGTATACAGGGTGTACCAAAGTGAAAAAACAACCCAATTAGATCTTTATTGCAGCAGAAAACCATTTATGGAAAAATCACTCATTTCATTACATATATAGAGAAACCTAATTATATACCTAAGTGTCAAAGAAAAAATTGTAAAAGATTTTGTGCAAAAAAGTTATAGTAGAGAAATTAAGCCTTGGTTCTAATAACTAGTGCTATTTACAAACTCCTTACTGCGGAATATCTACGTTACCTTGTTAAGTCTCTTTGCTAAATATCTTCAAAATTAGTCAAGGGTTAGAGCCCCTTGACTAATTTTGATGATATCCTGAAAAAAAAAAT